>OZ012614.1:16591120-17191120 GCA_963942555.1 Aleiodes leptofemur | reverse complement strand
TTAAATTTTAGTTTAATTGAATTCTTTTAGGGATTAGGATATTTGAATTCAACAGAAATCATTTGGATTTACAGGATTGAGCTTAATAAAATTTTCTGTAAACGACTCCATAGGATAACTTAATCCAGTGGATGCATCTGTCTGGGCGCAAGTTACAGAACATTGCTGGGGAATGGGTATATCCCAGAGGTCGACTGAAAAATACATCACTTTAACGTCAAATTTATCTCTGACAGTCTTTCCAGAATCTCCAAGAGTAGAGAGTAACACTGACGGCGGGCTTCTTTTAGCCAATTTTTACTGTTGTATAACTGAGTTGAGTTGTTCGTGTAACAGAAGTCTCACTATTCTCTTTTTATGGGATAAAAAATTTATCATTTAATCGTCTAATCATTCATCTTCTTTCTTCTGGATGATAAAAAAATTGCCCATTAATCAATTTTTCAACGTGCACTTTGTCATTTTCATTTGTAATTTCTTGATTTATTGACTTTTTTTAAATTTATTCATATTGGCTTACAGCTTATTATCATTACTATTATCATAACAATATACATTCTACCAAGTGCATTATATCTTATACTTCGCTGAGAAGTTTCATACGCTCTCTCATCGCTTTTGAGACGAAATAGAAAATCTGCTTAGTCGAGTTCTCCTATTCGTTACAGAATATTTGTTCTAACCCATTCATTCACTAGAAAATATACAGTTTCACAAAATCAAGTTTGCGAGGATTTCCTCACTCCATTGAAAAACCTCAAGGTCTTCTAGCTTTCTATTCTCTCTCTCTTGGATCTCCACTTATCTCAAATTTACCACTGACCCCAAAAGACCAATACGGACTCCCTGTGAACGAGGAGAAATAAATAAAATAAGAATCTAGAGAAAAGAAGAAGAAAAAAAAAAAAAGAGGAGAAGAGCGAAAAGTATCAGAAGCTTCTCACGTATCGGTGGAAACTGAACAGGAAAACGATTGGAACGAGATATTCTTCGATGAGCAAATAACCATTTTACCTAGGCCAATCAGAAAAAGAATAAAAGAAAGAAGAGAAAAAGTAGAAATTTCACCTTGGCCATGTGAGATAAAACGAGAGAGAGCATAGAACATTTTCACCCTGAGGTTGTTCCTTTTTTTTTTTCTCCTCTTTTCTTTTCTTTTCTTTCTTTTTCCCCATTCTCAGTGAAACCCCGGAAGCGCCCGGATACCACCCCGACAATTTCCTAGTGGAGGGCGTTGGTTGACGCTACTCGGTTACTTGTGTGTAGAGAGAGACTCGTACTCACTTCTAATAAAAGAGAAAAAAAAAGAAGCAAAGGATACAGGGAAAGAGTGGGAGCTGGATTTTACGTGACAAGGACACCGAACAGAGCTCACGTATATTATGTACCTAACGTGTAGTGTGGGAGAGCAGCAACCCTCTGTGCCATAAAATGTCGTAGCTTTCTAGTGTTTCAGGTTTTAGGCCAACAATCCTGTTAACGTGTGGTGGTGTAAGTGGCATTCGTAACGTTGACCAAGTACTTTTATTTTGTTTGTTTTCTTCTTTTTTTTTCTTTCTCCATTTTTTTTTACTTTTTTTGTCAACCATTTGTGGTGAAAAACGTAGTCAACTGTTTCTCGTGTTCTGGTATAGTTTTTGTGTGGAGGATTTTGAGGACTTTAATGTCGAGTGAGTTTAGAAACGTTTGGTGATAAGTGCACATATACACAGAGAAGCGGACAGTTTTATGAAGGTGAGAAATTTTAATGAAAATCAATTGATAGATAGATAGATATTGTTTATTTGATCTTGGACTGAAGGTGGATCTACAATAAGCGCGTTGCCGATGCAACTGCAATTGCGTTGCGTCAAATACATGAAAAAGGGAAGCGAAGCTTCGCGGAGCAATGCAAAGCAAAATAGTTGCCCGCTCCGCTTTGCTCCTCTGTTCCGCTATTTATTTTATATCAGTCCATCGAATAACTCCAGCCTGTTTGGTGTCGCTTAACTTCGCTTAGCTTTGCATCATTTCGCTTAAGTTTGCATCATTTCGCTCAGCTTTGCATTGCTTCGCGTAGCTTTGCTTCCCTTTTTCATGTATTTGACGCAATGCAATTGAAGTTGCGTTGGCAACGCGCGTTATTGTAGATTCACTTTCAAGAGTCCATCAAATCATCAAAGTTACATTTGCGATAAATTGGTCACTACTGTACATTTTAACTATAGTAAAATCCTTTCTCATAAATATGAAAAAGGGATAATAACATCATTGAATTACAATATTTAAAGAATAATAATAGAAATAAAAATAAAAGAGAATAATCGATTCAAAAGTAACAATTTTTCGGATTCACATAAAGATTGTACTCATTAATTACAATTTGGCTCTATGACTCTTGCTCAATTAATGGTCCAGATCGGCAATGAGCCTCTAATTACTCTTTGTTCATCAAAAATTGAAATAACAATCCTCTGAACCCATTATATGTTGTTGCTGATGTCACTGATGGTGGCAAGGAGTTCCAGAACTGCAAAGAAAAAAGCAAAAACGAACTCTTATACGACTCATTTCTACAAAAAAGAATGATGAAAAATATTTCTGATCCTTTATTGAAATATCCAATTTTTTCTTTCCTTTTAAAATTCCATTTAAAAGTATGAAAGATGTTAAAATAAATGTGTAAAATTATTTAACCGCTCTCGAGCAAACAACGATGTGTAAAGTGACACTGTCGAGGTGGAAAAAGCAGAAGGAAAATATGTGTAAAGTAGTGACGTAAGTGTCCCACGAGGGGAAAAAGCGTTGAATATAGGTAAAAGAGAGAGAGAGAGAGAAAAAGGGAGATAGGTAGCTTTTCGGAAAGCCAAGAAGCTTTTAATCCGGTGAGTGTTGGCGAGTCGCCAGGGAACGTGGCGAAAACGCTATCCACTCGTTTGCAGTATACGGTAGTACGATCTGTGTGTGTGGATATTCTCTGCCGTGTTCGCGGTGATTGGTGAGGAGAATGTAATTAGTGACTTTGCCCCGGGACCCTGTCTCGGTTTAATCTATAACTGCTACCTTCTAGATATCGCACTGACACTCCTGCTTAATGCACTCACATTCAGAGAGCGATAAAAAAGGGTAGAATTTGAAGGGGACAAAAAAAAGGAGAAGAAGAGTGTCCTGAGCCTTTTTTTGCGTGTCTTTATGTGACTCTTTTTTTTTATTTTTCCTTTCTCATTGTATTGTATTTATCAGTATTTGATGGAGAATAATCTCTTTGAATGCAGGTAGAGGATTACCTTTGAATTCTTTGGGACTGACGCAAGGTGTCATGTAAACTTTAGTAGCATATACATGGGTTATAGTTGACGTGGTTTAGTGGCTTTACAGTAGTGTGTCCCGACAAAACCTCAAACATCAACCCTCGTAATGAGGGTATTTAAATTTAAAAGAGCCCAAAGGCATCTCGGGACCATTTATTACACTTAGAGAAGGAGAAGAAAAAGGCAAATAAAAAAAAATATAATACTCAAGAAGACGCAAATCTTTATTAAAAATTTCAAACCGCAATAATCAACATTAATCTTTGGGTAAAAAAAAAAATTTAAGAAAGAATCTCTTAATACCAAGGGGATCAATGGTTTAATCTAAATGCAGCTTCTAATTACACAAAAGCTATTAAAAATTCAATTCACGTTATATCCCTCGGTACTCTCTGAATCCCCCCCCCCCTCCCTCTTGAAATTCAAAACTCAGCCCCACCACCACTGCTACCGCGTCTTTTATTTTTTTTTTTTTCGCTCGTATATACGGTTAAAGCCACTCGAAAAGTCACTCGTTCATTCTGGCTGAAATTGTTCGACGTTGAACGATCGATAACTAGAACCGAGGCCCTGGTGGCTCTCAAACGACGCCGTAGCAGCCCATTACCACTTTAGCCCCAGCAAGTACGGATGAATGGTCCAACGTTGTTGATTGGGATCATTGTAGGGGATATTTCATCCGCCAAACATGGACCGCAGTTTCATATATATACATGCACATGGACATACACGTGCATATATAGATGTATATATAAGCTTGCAAAAAAAAAAGAGGGGTGAGAGACAGACGAAAAGTTTTTCAATGGAAGGCATATTTGTAAGTGAGAGGGATGAAATGAGTGTGTGTTGTTTCGCCCAGTTGGTTCTGATGCTACGAGTGTGCGGGTAGGGCTCTTTTAGAATTTTAATAATCCTAGGTTTCCCCTTCGGTAGCAGGGAAAAACCCTAGGCAGCGTGTGTGATGTTCTTCACTCACCCCCCCTTTTTATTTTTTTGCCTTGTGCCCGGTGTTATTGGGGAACACGCCTCATGCTGAGTATAAATCCCCCCACACGTTTACGCTTTACAGTACTTTTTTTTTCTTCTCTCTCGTCTCACTTCTTTGATGCGCCCGTTAACCTCACGATATTTCTCTCAATTTTGGGGGCTTCTCCATTACACCAAATGATGGAGATTCTTTTTGAAGCCGCGATGATGACATCGGTGGTATTTCTGCTTTTTTCTGTCATTCTCAATTGGCAAATGTGTGATTAAGGGAGAAAATCGGGGGTGTTTATTCAGGTTTTGTTCTTTTTTTTTTATTATTTTGAATAATCGAGATGTGAGGGTGTGAAGGGTTGCCTCGAGGGTACTATTGAACAGCTGGGGATATTTCCTATTCAAAACACTATTTGATACCCTTCTTTGATCATAAGTGTGGGTGATGGATAAAAATTAGGATTTTATGGGTGAAAATTATGTTCAGTTGGTGTTTTGTTAAGTCATTGGCTTTGTTATGTTCGAGATTAGATTGTAGCGTTGAGGACAATTTTTATTAATTTCGAACAGCTTCAATTATATTATTTTTATGTTTATAGGACGCTAATTTAGTGAATTCAATGAATTCAATTGAGTTCGATATTTCCTCACCTTAACGATGTGGAAATATTGAATCACCACTTTATTTATCATGAAAAAGTGGCAAATAAATGTTGAAATAATTTTTCATTTATTTCGAAATGAAAATTATTTAAAGTAAATAATAAGAATACAAAATAATTAGGAATAATTAATCAAAAATTATTCTGGACCTAACAGCTTCTTTAATTTCCACGTAAACGTTAAGTATGACAGGGAGATAAAGGGAATATGGATAATAAATATCTTCATTGTGATCGAATCCATTGAATATCATCACCCAAATAATATTCCCTTTATCTACAATCCTGTGACATGATTGTCGAGCAGGAGAGGATGTCTTCGAATCAAAGAAAAAAAAATTGATCCTCACGAATCACGAAATGTTTGATATGACATTCTCTTATCAAAGATCCTCTGTTAAAGGAAGAATAAAAAAAATGAGAAACAGCTGCACGTTACTAAAAAATTGGAATAAACGTATTCACGTTTTTTTTTCTTCTTCTTTCCAGCAGATGGATTTCTTTATCTATTGAATCGACACGGAGTTTCGTTCCATTTTCGACATATTCTTTCGCTGGATAGCCCGAAAGTAAATATACCAGTGTGTGTCTGGCAAGATATCCAAATGTTGAAAAGAAGAATTCGGTTAAGCCTCCTCATAAGGATCTCGTGACGCAAGTCTATCCGTCAAAGTCCCATGTCAATTCACAAAGTAAATGCAAAAAAGAGGAGAAAATCTCGGAAATCTGCAGCTTTATATTCGAAAAAGGAGGAAACAAATGCCTGAGTCTCTTTTTTATTTTTCCTTCTCAATATATCTCTATTGTCTATCAAAATACATTGAGACGAGTCACGTGCCACCATCACCAAACTCTTGGATATTTTGAAGGATGTATAAGATGACATGTAAAAGAAAGACAAAGGGGAAATTGTATATGGCACATGAACACAGTGCGAAACGTTAGCCCCAAGGCATTTTCGTCACTCATCGCTCTCAGGAGCTTCTCCACACAGATACACTTGTGGGGGGAGAGGAGGATGGAGAAGCTCCAGAAGTTTTGGCATCAGAGATAGTTTGAGGATTTGAAGGAGAACTTGATGGCAGTTCTCTCCTGTCGATCGATATTGATCCTCCAAAAAGTTTCGGTGGACGTTCACCTGAGAAAAGTCCTTGACAGACATCCAATGAAAAAAAAAGGCCAAGAATTTCCTGCCAATTCTTTTAATCGTTTTTACCATTGGAATTAACCAAACGCTTGCGCACGATGGGACAAGGGGTCGAAAGAATGAAAAAGGCAAACTTTGAGACACACAATCGAGGCAGCGAAAAACGCGGAGAAAAGAAGATGAGAAAAATTGTTGGGGTGTGAGGGAGAATGAAGTTTTGAAGGAAAAGGAGAGGAGGAGGATGAAAATGAAGAGGAAAAAAAATGTCCCCTGGCGTTAGTAGAAGAGAAATATTCGTGCAAGTGAGAAGAAACAACAAACAAAAAGTCAGAAAAAGAAAAATATATGAGGGGCGGAAGAAGAAGAAGCGAATGAAGAGAAAGGAGTGAAGAAAGAAGGAAAATAGCTAATAACTGTGGAGAAAAGTTTTGAGCCTGTATAAGTGAGAGAGGGTGGTCCGGTTGGTATAGAAGACCGAGCGAGACCGAGTTCTGCCCTCGGCTCTACTCGGGCCCCCTCGTCCAGGCGGGGAGAAGCCATTGGCGTAGGCCAAAGCTGAAACCGTATACCCTTTTATACACACATATATATATATATATATAGTATTTCATCCATGTGTTTTCCATACAACGTATATATGGTTGAGCGCGCTGGCGCACACGTGTGTACACGGAGAGATTCCTCCCTATGTGCTTTAGGGGTCCCGTCAGCGAACTCTCTCTCATCGGGCCGTCCCGTTTGCCGTTTTCCCCCCAGTTTCTGGTGGTGTGTATCGCACCGTCACTTACCCACCCGCTATATAGTAGAAAGCAGTTTCAGCCTCGTCCGTCTGCCAGTCCTCAGTGTCCCACCGCACGCCGTACCGTTTACACTATTTTTCATTCCACAGATAATCATTCTATCTGTTGTTATTTTTTTTTTCTCTTCAAAGTATACGTGAATATTGTATACTATTTATCATTATAATTTATTTGTTATTTTCTTTACAGAGAGACTGGCTGACTTCTTCGGATGTATGTATAACTACAGAATTTTTTTCAATGTGAAATTTAAATTTCCCAATCATTAAAAATTAGCTCCTTTTTTTTGGACTTTTTGTAGTAATAAGCACGGTAAAAAAAATCCCAAGGGTAAATATGCAGAATAGGGTACTAAAAATAAATAAAAATGAAAATGATGTCATATATGTTGGTCAGAAATTTGAAGGAAAGTATAGGAACTCTCGTAATAGCTCAATTGGTAGAGTACCTGACATGTAATCAGATGGTTGTGAGTTCGAACCTCGCTTGCACATTCCATATTTTTTTCCGAAGATTTGACTTCGATAATTATTAAATTTTATGTAGGCCACTGTTCTGTATATTTACCATTCCAACTACTGTAGACCCATAGAAAAATGTTAATCACCCTGTTAGAAAGAATGAAAAAAAAAAACATACAAATTCCCTTCCTTTTTTTTGATCTCGTACATACACGATCACAACGTGACACTGGAATATATCCCTGACTCCCACTTCTATTTCCTGTCCCTCTCTTTCTCTCAACACGCCCGTAACCACTACCACACCCGCCTATCGTAACACACTCGGTTTCTTCTCTCCCCCCCACTCCTTCTCTTCCCTTCTCCTACCAAATGAAACAATCCTATGTTTCTCTCGCTTGCTCTCCACTTCACAGTACTCTCTACCCATAGTCGCGCATATATACAAGCAAGTAGAGAGTCCCGTTGAGTCTCGCTTACGCGCTGAGCACGCGCTAGGGAAGGGAAATACCAGGGGAAGGTTATAACACTCGACGTGGTTCTCTACAAAATTTTCCTCTCTCACTCACTCGTTGTTTCCGTGACGCTCACATACACACACACACAAGTTGTGTCTTCCTTCGAGAAAAAAAAAACTATCCACCCAAAACACCCATTGGTTCTTCGGCCCGTCTCGCGTATTCTGCTTGTATTTTATCTCTTGTGTTACAATCGTATCACAAACACATTTGAATCCTGTCTTTTCGACTGTGTGTCACCTGATCGCGGGACACCTTTTTTTTTGTATGGGTGATATATCTCGCTCGACCACCGAGAATCAAACGAGTGCTACTACTGCATCAATTCTGCCTATAATTTACAAATGGAAAAAAGAAACAGAGCAAGTGTTAATGAAACTGTGAAACTGCAATTGTGATATATAATGTGGAAACTGTGATGATTTTGGCATAAAAAGTACATTATACAAAGATATTTTGTATTATCAGAAGGGTTGGATCTTTATGAGTGGTGTAACAGCACTGACTTTAGTGCAGTGAACCAGTTTAACATCGTGACACTTTCACGGATCAACGACAGGTGATATATATTATATATATATATATAAATTGTGTCAGGTTTGTGTTTACATCAGTCAGTGTCAAATGACTTTTTATTCATGTATCAGTGAGTTTTGGTTATGTCAATTAATATTCAAAGGTCGCTGATCAATTCACATTGTGTATTGGTAAAAGGATTGAGAGAGAGAAAGAGTGGGAAAATAAGCTGCTCTCAATAAAACGGAGTACTATTAATAATTACAGAAGAATTTGCTCTTCAGGTTAATGAGTAGTCGGAAATAAGAGCATAACGAGAGAGGAAACCGCGTGAGATTCTCTAAGACGTGCCCATTGGAAAGTTGCAGGAAGTTATCCCATGGGAATAATGTGAAATAAAGTAATTGCCGATTTTTTTAGCCTTGTCAATAGTTCGAAGCCGACCATAACCGAATCCTGTCTAATGAATTACTCAAATCAGCCATATTGTCAAGAATCATTGAATCCTAACAATTATTGATAGCATGATTCATTAATTGGCATTGAATTTTTCGTGAAATGATAGATTTAAAAAAATAAATGCAAACAGTAGATTTAGCGAATTGAGTATTATTAATGAGTTTTTCCACTGATCGGCCATCGGCACGTATCAACAATAATGAATGCAAAAGCGGATGGCAGAGTATTAGTGTGAAAATCAATTTTTTTATTATTATTTTTTAGTTGAACGAGAAAATTTGGGAGGAAAGAGGGGGCGTATAAATTCGCGTACACCCGCATATAATAGGAAAAGTGGGTATTGTACATGTAGCCAATGGCGAATCATTGCAATGGGAGGTATGAGAGTGGGATAAATTGGGTGGAGAGTGTGTGTGTGTGTGATATATAACGGGTTTTTCGAATATTCGTGCAAAATACGTGGAAAACGCAATGGATGAGTAGACGAGATAGTGCGACATGTGCGGGGGTCGTGTTAGCTCAACGTTCCAGTGCCCGGCACGGGACGCCTCTCACTCTCTTATACCACCCGCCCGTTTGGGAATTCAATTTACTGCCAGTCCGTGATGCCTGTTATATTCTCTATCTCTTTTCATCAAATTTGTCACTGTGCGTATGGTATGTGTTGTTTCATTTATTTTTTTTATTTTTTATTGTGGATGCTCTTCGCTTTGGCAAAAGTGGAAAAAGCGTGTTGAAATCGTTATTTTAACGTTAATTATTATTGTCAGGATAAGGATTTAATAAAGTCAAGACACACGTGTTTCACTGAGAAAATCACTATAATGTTCAGTAACTCGTTTTACATGCGTGATAGAAGAATAAATGAAAAAAAAAACGTAAATGAAATAAACAATAGAAAAATAAGAATCGCTCATACTTCTTCCATTTTACCAGTTAACACTAACCTTATTAAACCAGACGTGTATGATGGTTCACAATCATGGTCTAGATATCGTATTCATTTTGAGATCGCAGCTAATAACAACGGTTGGTCTGAAGATACCAAAGCTTCTCAATTATCAACACTTCTGACACCAATGTTGCGAATAAGAGACAAGAAACACAATTATCAATTAAAATGACAGTTCATTTTCGAGGCGATACAGATCTGTTTATCTTGACATTTCCCAAAAGAATGAATTCTTCTTCTTATTGATTCCAAAAGACGATCGTTGCTGGGTTCTCTTTCGTCTGTCTTCCTTCTTTTCCCGTGGAATACGGGATTTTGAAGGGGGGATACGCAACAATATCTTGAATTAATGCCACGTTTTCGATATTAACCGTTAGACGTTTTTCGTAAATTAATACTTCATTTAAACATTAAATCTGCACTGACTCTTCGTATCGGTTTTGCCCAGGGTCTCGTCTCAAAATCCCTGATATTGACAAAGGATAATAATCATTATAATCACGTGTTTATAAAAGTCTTGAATCGAACATAGTTTTTTTTTCGGTGGATTGTTTGCAGTCTGTTTAATTATGAGTTTTGGTAATAATTATCATTGGAAACTGGGAGAAAGAATGAGATATTTGAATTGTCAGCCGCCAGAAAATGGAAGAGTCGCGTAATTGCATATTGAGAAACAAAGAGAAGAGGAAAGAAGTGGAGATACATTTCATTAGAGTGAAGGAAGGGTAAAGGGGGGCGGGGAGAGGGGAAATCGTGAAACCTGGGTGGGCAGAGATACGTCGTAATACAGTGGCGGTAGTGCAAGCTTGATTACACATTGCGATCACGAGTGTTCCACGTAGAGCGACTGGTGGTGGTGATGGTGAGGAAGGGGGAGGAAGGAGAGTGAGAGAAGGACGTTTGGTAACGGAGATAGGCCCCTTTGTCATTGGATCAAATGGCCAAATGGTATTGAAGCAGGAAGCACGTAGTGTGACACCACAGAGGAGACTCACTTGCAATAGTGAGGGGGGAGGTGGAGTAAAATGGACATGAGGGATAAAACGGACACATTTGAGTTCTGATGTCTATGTTATGGAAAACACTTGAAATTGATGGAAATTTTGGAGATGGGGGTTTTCTCATGATTCCATAGGGAAGCTGAGGAAATTTGCGGTGGAAATAATGTGTCAAAAATGATTTTTTGAAATTTTTTGAAAATTCGACTTTTTTGATCAATATTTGAAGGATTCCCTTTTCCGTTTTTGGAAAAATTCTGTTTTTTGGAAATATCTCCAGTTCTATTAATCGTAGCATGAAAATTCCGAATGGAGGTGAAAGGTGAGATCATTTGCCATCGATTCATGGGATTTTGGATTGAAAAATATAGATTTTTAAGATAGTTACAGAGCAAAAACTTATTTTCACGAAAGTATCCATGAATACCTTGAAAATCGATATTTTTTCATTGAAAACCCTATTAATCGATAGCAAATGATCTCACCTTTTATCTCCATTCCGAATTTTCACGCTATGACCAATAAAACCAGAGATATTTTGAGAAGAAGTGAATTTCTCCAAAAATGAAGAAGAATAGCCTTTCTAATGTAGCCCAAAAAAATCGAATTCTCGAGAAAATCCAAAAAATTAATTCTGACACTAGTTTCCATCAAAAATGTCCTCAGCTTTTCAATAGAATCATCGAAAAAATTCCATCCTTAAAATTTCCACCTATTCCAAGCGTTTTTATGCATTTTACTCTCAACGTCCATATTTATTAAATCTTCTCATCTACACAATACACGCAAACGATTGTGTTCTCCTCACAATTTCAGTCTGCTTTCTATTTCTCTCATTTTTTTCTACGTGACACATGGACGATGACAGTCAGCCGCGAGCGCCAGTGAGAGAGGAATAGAAGAGCAGAAGGAGCAGAGAGAAAAAAAAAGATGAAGAGCGAAAAAAAAAAGAAGAAGAACTGAAAAAAAAAAAAAGGAGGGACTGCTGTTGTGTGTCACGGGCCGCCGCCTCAAGCATCGAGAATATCGTGTGGAATCCATTATGACTGTGTAGTTGTACTGTGTGTGGCTGGCCGCGTTTGGACCCGCACGATTCGATCGGCCTTATTGAATTAGTCCCAGTCCCTTACTGCTCCCGTTCTCTCTTTCTCTCTCTCTTTTAACTCTATTGTTCCTTTATCGATTCCTTTTTTCATTTTTTTCTTTCATTTTCCCTTTCATCCTTTGTTTCAAATTGATTCCGGGTGAGATGCGTAGGTTATCGAAAGTATTGTGACAATATTGAATGAAGCGTCTACAATTAAATATACAATTCACATCAATTTAAACTGCGTAAAAATGAGAGGGTGGAGACGTTTTTACGTTATTCTTTGTCTTTGTCTGCGGTATATATTAGGTATGACGACAGAGGATGATCGATCTCTGTAATGGAAAGAAAGGGTCTTTACCCAGTTGTTCAACATGGGTAACTTTTTTTTTTTTCCGTCGAAGTATTTCTGGCATAAGTGTTGGCATTATAGTACTCTTCACGTTTTGTGTGACTCGAGGATGGATTAGGATTGATATTGAGGGGTAGAGAAACGAGGGCATGAAAAATCGGCAGACCTACGTCATATAGAAACGACGACGACTGTGAGGGAATAAAATACGTTGAAAATTTATGATGAATTCGATGGAATTTTCAACTGGAAATCTCAGGTCCATTATATAATATTAGTGAAGAATTTCATTTTTCGTCAATCTGTATGTTATACTGAGAGAAAAAAAGAAGATTGAAGGAGAAAAAAAAGCATACGATGTAGTTTTATAGTCGTGATGTCAACGAACCGGTTTCCCAATTTAGCGAATAAACCCAGGGAGACTCTTTCGTTGGGAATAAGAGGTGGTGTCTTTCTCACCTCGCACACTGAGAGCAAGAGAGTATCACTGGGATCCTTAACGAAGTAAAAATTTTTTAACCGCCGCAGGGCGCTCGTTAAACTTTGACTCTGTTTCTGTCCTTCTCTCTTCACACTTGAAAATCGTCGACCAACGTCATTTTCAGTAACGACCGAAAAAGAAATTTCCAGTCGTTTAACCCAGAATCGTTAAAATAAAAGTAGAGTGAGAAAACAGTATTATACAATATAATTACTTTGCTCCTTTTTTTTTTTTGGGAAGCTAAAACAGTTGCAGCCTATTTTAAATGTATATTTTGGATAAACAAGATTTCTTTTTAATACATAACCATTCTCCCTCTCATCTATTCAATAAAGTCAAAGCCAATTTGCGCGGTTTAATTCTCCACATTATATCCCTCACGGGTTTATAATCAGCCCCTACTTGAGTGTATATATCCGTATTGCCTTCAGGCGTATACGGATTCAAGCGTTTTTGCCCCCCTTTTTTTTCCCTCATACTCTACCCTACTATCTTGTTTCTATAAAACCCATCGGACCCTCCGCACACTTCTGACGCGCACAGTTGGACGGGGGCAGTACATTAGCTACGGTCACCCTTCTGCTTTTCTCTTTGTCTATATATCCTTCTCACTCGCACATACTCCCTCTGTTTAAACGTTTCCGCTGTGTAATCACGTGGTAGAAATTTTCGTGTTAAGTTCATGCAAAAGTTTGGATAAATTCTCCATAAAACAGTTAATTCTCGCACTTTAATTTAACACACATGTCATTGGTATATTCTTTTTTTGGTGTTAAAAAATATTTTCATCATTATCATATTCAACTTTTATCGTCTCACTCACCAAGTGATCTTTTTTTTTATTTTCAGATTACTAACGCAGCAGCATTAGGAGGATTATCAAGCATCTTAACTGAAATCCCTGGAGTCTCCCTCGAGATCATCTGCTAAAGCGTCAGAATTCTGACCCTCCCTTGGGAAAATGTCGAATGAATTGAGCCGAAAAATCAAAAGTGAAATAGAATGGATATTTGTGTGAATTTAATAATCCAGATTCTCCAGTAAAATTTAACAAATATAAATAGAACAAGAGTATCAATAGTGTTTTAAGTTGTAATAAAATTGTCACAATTGGTAATAAACGTGGGACAATGGCGAGCGTGATGGGTTTACGCCGTCGTGTACCGGTGAACTCACCGACCCCATCGCCACCAACATCGTCCAAACGATCAAGATCAGAGAACAATAACAATCCATCCCATGGTAATTTGAATTCATTGAGCAATAGAGATGAATCAACACCAGCAAAGAAGTCACGGGGTGTTACAAATAGTGTAAAAAATAATATGAACATTGGTACAGAAATACATCAAGTGTCAAGAGGTCGTGGATCATCAAAGTCTAGGCTAAAGAGTCCCATGAGTGCACCAACCCCCATGCTTCCACCAGTACAAACAAACACGCCTGTCTCATCACAAGAGGACATCAATGGATACAATGTCTTGACGTCAACACCTTGGTCCGTGACAAACACAATGACAGATGCCTCTGTCACATATGGAACAATATCAGGAATCGGGGTTCCTCCATCACAGACAAGTTTGTGTACCTCAGGACTTGCAATGCCAACGCCAATTCCCTATATGGCCACATCCATGGCAACATTCGTTGGTACAGCAACGAATCTCAACAAAAACTCGTCAGTATCGTATCTTGATATATCAAACATGACAAGTGGTTCACTTGGTTCTTCAACAAATTCTAGTATAAGTACTGCTTATGGTAACAGTAAAAATACCCAGTCTGATAGTAAATCATCAGGAGTTAGTCTGCCATTTTCCGGTGTTGTACCAACTTCTAGGCCATACACAAGTACAAAAGGTACGCAAAAAAATGCAGATACCAAAGTAACATCAGCTAAATTCCAAAATGACACAATGTTCAATACTTATCAGCCTTGGGTTATTAAAACCTATGGTGATCTTGCTAAAACAAAGACAATTACAATTAAAAAATATGCTAGAATATTGAGAACACTGAGGGGTGAAGAGGTTAATAGCGCTGAGAATAGTAAATTCAGGTTTTGGGTCAAGAGCAAGGGATTTCACATTGGTCAGCCGGAAGGATACGATGCTAAACCGGCAGACAGGATAATCGGCCGTCATGCGGTTACAAGCCCTGGCTTGGATCCTCCACTCTACGTGCCAACTCAGTTACCACACAATAAGGTTAGTCATTGTTTATGATTATTCATATGGTACGGATTCAAATCATTGATTCATTTAATTATCCTTCATTAATTCACTATGAATATTCATTCTCTTGTGTATCTTGCAACAAAACAAAGTCAGGATGAGATATTCCTCTTCTTTTCACAGCCATATTTATAATTCCCCCTGTATTGATCTGCTGGCTCTTCTCGTTTTCCGGCTTTAATGCTGAAAAATATCTCCCCCCTGAAGTACAAAACAAAATGAGGAAAGAAATAAAAGAGGAGAAGAAGAAGGAGGAAGAAAAAAAAAACGAATCCCAGAAATGAGGATGAGAGCCGTGTCTGGGCCGTTGGCGTTTAACTTTCACGAGGTACCACGAGGCAACGATGGTTTGTGCGAGAGTAAAAAGCCCAGAGCGAGAGATATCACGCGGTAGTAGTGCTCACCTCGGCGAACGAGGTGGCTGCTTAATTACGTCTAATTATACGTGTAGAAGCCGTGGCGGTTCGTGCACCATAGCGAAAAACGACTGAAGAGAGCAAAAAAAAAGGCAAAAATAAGAGAGTCAAAAGCCAAAAAAAAAAAAGGACAAAGTATAAAATGTGACCTCTTGTAGTGCGTCTGAACGGAAGACCGAATTCATTACCCCTCCACAATTACGCAAAATAAAAAGTAAATACCCAAAACCTCTTCAACTATAAAAGAGAACCTAGCTTAATTTGAATATTTTACCTTCCAAAAGATAAAACGAAGAGGCAAAAAGCATAAAGAGGCAAAAAGATGAAAAAAAAAAAAAATTATCTGATATTTGTGTGATAATAAAGTATTCCTCCTTCGGAGTTCCAGCTATCCAAAAAGCCCCTCCTATCACGGGACCAGAGAGAAGCGAAGAGTCCGGTCGGCTAGTCATTAGTCACTTTCCGAAGCAGAGGCACGGACAGGCTGGTGCCGCTATTTTCATCTCTCTCTTCATTTGACCTCTCTCTTTTTCTCCCTCATCCTTGCAACCGCGTCGCATCCTTTTCGTGTCTACCTCTCCCTCTCCACTTCTCTGGCACTCCTCCCTCCCTCTTCATACCGTCTAACAGAGAGTATTTGCCAGTCGTTTCGCTTCACCTCGCATATTCCATCCACGTCTCTCACTCAGCAATGCCTTCATCTCTCTTTCTCTTTCTCTCTCTCACTCTTGCTCTTCGTCTCACACTCTGTAATACCCATCGGCGCGGTACTTTTGCCGCTCGTGTTCGACTCTACGGTGGTGTTAAGCCTCTCGCGCGCGTCTATCTTGATTGAGAGGGAGAGCATCAACGGGTGTGCGCGCGCGTGAACCACACCAGAAAGCGAAATACACGAGGGCAAAGGAGTAAGAGGAGAGTTGGGAAATAGAGGGAGAAGTAGTAGATGAATACTAGAGTCAGACAGAGTCAGGTTCAGCGCCACATTGGGTAACACAGTATGCCACCGACAGAGACGTCGAGAGCTTGTCATTGATCGTTCTCTTGTGCTCTCACTCTTTCTCTCTCTCATTCTCTCTTTCTCTTGGTCTTTCTCCTCTACTACTTTACTTCTCGCTCATTTTGGTATCGTTGGCTCTCGTTCCTTTTGTATACAACGCCTTGCGTTGTCGCATTAAAGGTCCCGTACCAAGTACACATGGTTTATTTAATATATATATATATATATATGTATATCTATTGTAGGGAATAACGTAGTCACCGGTGTTAACGTGTATTTCATACTTGCACGAACTCTGTGTCGAGGCTAACCATATGTAGGCTCGACGCACGATTACGTGCGTAGACATCAGAGTAACCCCAGCCGTATTTTTCTCTCTCTCTCTCTTTCTCTCTATGGCATTTTGTTTCACTCGCTCTTTGGCCAGCTATATTATGTATACACTGTTGGTGAGCGCACTGTGTACATATGCTATATTGTATTTTTACGCTGGGACGCGCCTGCAAATTATTGTCAGTATGAACTCATGAAATTTTTGGATTTTTTTATTTGAAGTTTTTAGTTCTTTCTGAAATTTTTTCTACTCGTGATATATATGTGGGGAGGTGGGGTAGAATGGACTCAGGGGGTGATATACTGTGAAACTTACTCGAAATAGATGGGAATATTGGAGATAGAGTCATTCTGGTGAATCCATTGGAAAGCTGAGGAAATTTTGCATGGAAATCATAGGTCGGAAGTTATTTTTTGGAATTTTTCAAAAAATTCATTTTTTAGTCGAGATTTGAAGGTGAAAGGCTTCTGTTTTTGAAAAATTTCAGGGTTTTGGGAATATCTCTGGTTTTATGGGTCGTAGCGACCTGGGGTTGATTTTGAATGAAAGATGAGCTCATTTGCCATCAATTTATGTGGTTGAAAAAGAAAAATGATCAATTTTTCAAGTACTTATAGGGCAAAAACTGATTTTTTGGAAAATGGACTGTAAGCATTTGAAAAAATGATTTAAAAAAATTTTGAACGACATTAATCAATGGGAAATGAGCTCACCTTTCATTTGAGATCAACCCCAAGTCGCTGCGACTAACAGAACTGGAGATATCGCCAAAATAGTGGATTTTTTCGATTTTTAAAAGGGAAATCCCTTAAAAATTTGGCCAAAAAAGTAAATTTTTTCATAAATTAAAAAAAAAATTTTGACACATGTTTTCCGCCTAAAATTTCCTCAGCATTTCAATGAAATCATTAGAAAATTTCAATCTCAAACCGTTCAATTGGAATGTCCATTTTACCCCACTTCCCCCAATATAATATATTCCTAGTAAAAACATGAAAACTTTATGAGGAATAAGAGTAATAAATGAGAGCGAATTTTTACTCTATACACACATTTGAAAGAGATAATAATGAAAGCCCTTTATTTTTTCACTGATTTTCCGTTTAAATGTTTCTATGCAAATTTTGGGAAAGCTTTGGAGACAATAACCATTTTAGTCTCACTTTTATCTGCTTTCATCGATCTCGATGAACGGAATTTGTTTTGGATAGACAGAAAAAAAAGGAGGAGGAGCAAGAGAAAAAGAGCAGAGTGGAGTATTTTTGCGCGTTTTGTCACCGAGTAATCCGAACACTGGCAGAGTTTGGGTATATACAATCCCAAGTCCCCTGTCGACTAGACCAAATCTCTCTCTCTCTCTCTCTCTCTCTCTCTCTCTGTCTCTCTCGTTTGTTTTCCAATCGGCTAATCACCGTGGCGACCTTCGGTTTTACCGATAAAATCCGAAAACTGGAAACAAGAGAGAATTGCACTGGGTATTACCCCAGCCCCTATACTGTCCACCGTTTTGTGACCATATTGGGTGACTTTACTGCGCAACAGGAAGAGTTAGTGCCCCCCCCCCTCCCGAATCGAGACAGTGGCCAATGGACGAAAAAAGAAAGGAAAAAAAACGTGTATGGAAAAAAGCGTCGATTCCAAGCCTTTCATATATTCCAACAATTTCTAAAATGTTGATATCGTGACTGAAGAAAAAAAAATAATAGGACATAATTCAACGAATATTATCCCTACGAAAACAAGAAAAAAAAACTATAAAGTTTTATCTTTCCGGTTTGATGATAAATTTATCCGATAATTTATTTGTTAAATAAAGAGAAAAAAAGGAATGAGAATATATAATTAAAAAAGAAGCAAGGGAAAAAGAAAAAAAAAAGTAAAGAAATAGCAGCAGGCGATACACGCTAATGGCTATGGCAACCCTCAGCTCTATGGTACAAGCGCCTAACCCCTTTGGACCCCCCGGACAGTCACGGGCTAGCGCTCGATGATTATCGCATGGCTTTGCTGATGATGAAACTATACATAGACATGCTCGTGTACAAATACACGCATATACACACGTATGTCATCACGATTGGTTGGTGAGAGAGAGTGAGAGAGAGTGAGAAAGAGAGGGAGAGGGGTGGAATGAAGGGAAACCTATTGGGGCCAGCGGCGTCACGTATTGCATGAGGTGAAGAGAAGAGCGCGGGAGCAAGCACTACACAACACACAGGGACACGACGAGGGTGGTATTCCGCTTTGGTCACAGCGTCTATTTCACTCCCACTCTCTCTCTCTATCTCACTCTCTCATTCTCTTGTGCTCCATCAATCCGGGCTGAGTCACGCACCAAAGCGAGAGAAGGACTGTATATATACAGAATGAAGCTTGTAGTACAGTACACTGCGGGACTCTATGTAATGGAGGCGTAGAGAAAAAAAAAGGAAGGAAAAAAATAAGTAAAGAGAGGAAAAACGCGTGTGCAAGGAGGTCTTGCGGCTTTGAGCATTCAGTAAAGAGCTTTATCCCGGACCGAGAATCGTGCATCATAGTTGGAATTGTTTTGATGCTGTCATCGTGGCTTATAAATTCATACTCCAAGATTTCTTCTTAAGGTGAATTTACAATAAGCGCGTTGCCGATCCAACTGCAATTGCGTTGCGTCAAATACATGAAAAAGGAAAGCAAAGCTATGGAGCAATGCAAAGCAAAACAAAATACTCGCCCGCTCCGCTATTTATTTTATACCAGTCCATCGAATAACTTCAGCCTGTTTGGTGTCGCTTAACTTCGCTTAGCTTTGCATCATTTCGCTTAAGTTTGCATTATTTCGCTTAAGTTTGCATCATTTCGCTCAGCTTTGCTTCGCTCTGCGTAGCTTTGCTTTCCTTTTTCATGTATTTGACGCAACGCAATTGAAGCTGCGTCGGCAACGCGCGTTATTGTAGATTCACCTTCAGAGAAGCCTCGAGAGGATTATGAGAAGGAATTTTTCCTGGGATAATGGCTTATTTCTACTCAATAAGTTTGGATATCTTCAGACTGGCTTTTTGAAATATCAACGTGTCATCAATTAGCATAGTGGATGCCTCTCTTGCCTGTCCTGTTGATATGACAATGGTTTAGGAGCGAGGTTAACCGGCTTGGGTGTCTCTCCCATTCACAGCTATTCGATAAGCATCGATAACCATTTCCCACCTCCCTATATATACTCTCTCTCTCTCTACTACTACTCCTCTTCCTCCTTCTCCTCCTCCTCAGTTGGCGCGTCTCGGTCAACACTAACTCGCGCCGTAGCTAATTAACTCGAGAGGGAGCGCAATATATCCTGTGTGCGGTAGAGCATCGAATTCCATTGGACACAACACACATGCATACAATAAATTCCCCCTCTGTGTACAATATCATGTGTATATGTATTGTGTTCTATAAACTAGGAAAGACCTACAAATTACGTTATGAAATTTGATGCTACAGTATTCGACAATCGCATCATTAAGCTTGAAGCATCAAGTTACGAACATTATTTCATCTCTCCTCTACTCTCAATTGAACATTGCGATAGGTTATTCTCCTCTAAAATGATCAAAGTGGAGAAGCAGATGCGAGAATTATGGCTTTTAAACTCTAAAAGAATCACCTAAACCCATAAAAAGCAAAACCTTACGTCTCCTCCCCTTTTCTGCGAAGTTGAAAACAAAGACGTGTGCCCTGAACACTTGTACACAGAGAGGAGAGGATAGTGTGTGCACTGAACCGTTTTAAACTGAAGGCCAGTGTTTTCTTCGAGTGGGACCACGGGGCTTTAGGTGGCGGGTTATAACTACCCAACGAGGATTACATAGAGTCACGGGTAGAGAAAAAGGGAGAAGTGTTTAACCATCTCTCTCTCTCTCTCTCTCACTCTTACATACATATATATACAGTGGCTATAACTATTGGGTACTGGTTTGAGTTGGGTGCGTGGCGATGCTCACCGGCCCGTAGTCAGGAGCGGCCAGCGGCAATTAGTAGCGGGCCGCCGAGGGAGCTCTCAACCCACCTAAAACCCATATATATACCTTTCTCTTTCTCCCTCTTTTTTTTTTCATCATCCACACTCTTTCGTACCGCACAGTGCATCCAATAGAGCATATCTTCTTTCACTCTTTCTCATCTCGTTCCACTCGAACGTTTCCCGTATATACTTGGTCTCATTATTCTTTTTTCTCTTGCCTCCTTTTTTTTTCAACATCTTCGGTGTGTTTTTTCGTTTTTTTTAATCATTTTCTCTCACTCGTACTTGCGTGCGCAAATGTAGCTGCGCGCTGAGTCACCTCAGGCGGAGAATTGTACGGTAAAGAGCGAGATAAAATGAGAAAGAGGCGGTCGACGAGGTCTTGTGTGTAAAAAGAGGCGCTCACGATACGAGGAAGGTGGAAAAAAGAGGATAAAAATGTTTGGAAAGAAGAAGAAGGGACAAAAAAAGAAGAATAAAGCTATTGTATATATGCGAAACCTGGAGCCCACACTGGAGAGTATATGCTTTTGGTCCAGGCTGAGGTGAAAAGGCAGGAGAAGAGAGGAGTGAGGGAAAAAAGGGAGAAAGAGAGTGGAAGCCGCAGGCTTTTTGTCCCGCCACCGTTGCCGCCCGACACAAAAATAGAGCCCCGTATTTTCTGACTGTGTGTGTGTGTGTGTGTGCACTCTTGTTGGGCGAATGAGTGAGAGACGAATATACACCATTACGGTTAGTCGTATGGTTCGAGAAGTTATTCCGCCTTTTTTTTTTCTTTTGCAATTTCTTTTTGATGCACACGCTGTATTGGGAGAGCTTTCGAGATTTCTATCTGAATATTTATAAGAGCAAATTTGTTTGTGAATGAAGAAGAAACATTATTTGTGAGGGGAAACAAAAAAAAATATGCATTTGCACTTGGCCAGTGGTTAATTGTGAACGCCATAACGAGATAACACGTGCATGTTGCAGTTATTTGGAAGCTTTTGCCCAGTAACTGGTTGCAAAATCCCGGGATTTTGCACACTTGTGTGTATATGTAGACCAAACGGTTTATGTGTAATGCTCGTTTTTGGCTTCATGTAGAAACCAGACACTGCTAGATTGGCCCACGATAGTCCAACCGCGTGGCAAATCGCGATACGTATCGACCCCTTTTGTTCACAGTTCTCTCTCTATCTCTCTTTCTCTCTCTCTTTTGCTCCCTCATGCCAACCGATAAGTTTCCCAAACTTGCCCATTCCCCTCTCGTATCCTCAATACGGCCTCATGGCTCGATTATCCTGTCTCCCTAATCTGGTAGATTTCTAACCAGGAAGCTCCGAGCATTTTGGGTGTCTCCCTTGGGAATATCACTAGAGATCTCATGGCAAGTGACTGTCTTTTGAAATTCAACCACTGTAGAATGCATAGAGTCAGAGTCAGTGTGCCACTTTGCAGTGGCAAAATGTTGGATAATTATGCAATTGCGTGAGTACAATATACCGTGCAACTGTATTTAACTTTCTTGCCTCTCACTGACATCATACTTAATTCTCATTCGCGTTAATGATTTGTGGACAGATCATGTTTTTCGTGACTTTAATTTTTTAGCACTCGAGTTGATTCGCTTTTTTTTCACTGTTTTCTCGTGGAGAAATGAACACGCGAGCTTGGAATTTTATAAACAGAAAATTATGAAAATTAGAGATGATACGAAAGATATTTACAATTTATTTTTATCTATTTCAAATAACTGTCTTCTAGGGTTATTTCCCTATGACAGTAGAGGTACATAATTTGACATTAGCATTTAAGTTTGATAATGAACATAAATGGTGGCAATAATTAATACAATAGTGCATTCTTAATTTTATCACATAATGCTCACTAGATGTAAGAAAATCGTTAACAGGTTATCAATCAGTATTCATATATACATTTCTGGAATACACATAATGTTGAATAAGATTTGTCCCATCACATTTTTCCATGATTATTTCAGTGTTTGTACTCCAAGTAGGTTGATAAACTGCTGATCATTTTATTCCGAGTATCATTACATAGTTTTCAGCATTATATATATGAAACTGTCAGAGCAAACACCAATGTTTTAAACTTCGATATAAAATTCCCTAAGTTTCATGGCATTTTGTAAGAATATATACAGGTTTTTGCAAATTATCTCGAGCCTTGGCGCAGTCATTTGCAAGACTTTATATAAAGTATTTCGGTCAAGATTTGTCTTCATTTCGCAATTGCTGCAAAGCATTTTCTTGCCCCTCCAGAAGCAAACTAACACTATCAACGCTCGTTATATCCTTCAACTCTCCATTAAATTGAGGAGAAAAAAAAGAAGAGAAATGAAGCATCAGGATGAGCAGGTCCTTTCTGTCTGGGTAATATAACCCATGGACTCTGGTTTGTTTGGTTGGATTGCACGTGACTGGGGCCGAATTAGGGTCTCACCGAGAAGTGCGAGAGAACCGATATCGATCGTACATGAACATAGCCTTTTTGTATATACACTTTTTTTTTCGGAATACATAAAAGCAGCTATGTGTGGGCATGATCGTGCTTTTGCCGAAGTGGAGTTTTAGGAATGAAACGATACCAAGGCACAAGCGAAACTCGAAATGTCAGGGATGTAGAGAGAACGAGAGAGAGAGAGTAGAGCAGAAAATGGGTATTAGAGGAGGGTGAAAGATCGTTTTGTGCACGAGTCTGTAGGGGTAGAAACCAGTCTCTCCTCCCCCCATTGAATGTCAGGATCCTACCGATTTGGCGTCCCGATGTGGTGTGTGACGTTACTCGAGGCCCCCCGGGTGAAACTCTGTGTTTGCTCCCTGGCTTTTCCCCCCCCTATTCAGCGTTGTCGTCGTCGTCGTCGTCTTCGCCACGGGAATCCTCCGCTTATGTACTAACACACATATATCGTATTGTGATGCTGAAATCACGGTACTATCACTGCTAGGAATTATTTTAAATTGACGAAAAAAAAGGGGGGAATAAGCTCTTTCATGATTCTGCATATTGGGTGTGGTCGCTAGTGAGAGATGAAAACGATGAGAATCATGTTTTTTGCTCTGTAAAATGTTCATTTTACTCGACATATATCATACCGATATCGAAAAATTAACTCTGAATATATTTCTCATACATAGTACATGTTTTTCAATAGATATATATTGCATATATTCTGAAGTATAAATTTCAAAGTAAAAACAAATATTCAAATTATATCACATGATTTTTTCATATATAATGGAAGTAAATTTAACATATATTTTCATCTGAAAAGTGGCATATATGTTGCATATATGTGACTTATTACATTTTTGGCCGCACATATATTTCTTATGGCTCACATATATTGGAAATATATTTTCGCATATATTTTTTTTCCATGGGGGTACTTAGCAAGAATGGCAGTAGAAACAGTGAGTGAGAGAACACTGGATGAAATGTACGAGTTGACGGTAACCATCTAGCCCGAGGGCGAGAGAGGCAAGAGAGAATGAAGAAAGTAAGAGGGAGAAGGGGGGGAGAAAACTCCTGGTAGAGTAGTCGCGTCGACAGAGAAGTTGCCGGTATAAAACGCAGATACACGAGAGAGAGAAGGGAGAGAAAAGAAACACAGTAGAATAATCGTGTACACCACAAATCCACAAAAGCATTAGCTCAGAGAAGTTGAAACTTTGGGCTACTGGATTGTTGGAGTTATTGCGAGACGAAATGGGGGGGATTGGGTTTGGGGTAACTGACGTGTAATTGCTACGGCAAGTGTGAGGTTTTTAAAGCCTGTATTTATGGTTAAATGACAATGGAGTAGTGACAAAGAGAATTTAAAATTGAAAAAAAAAAAAGAACCCAACGGAGTCATGAACAATGAGAATGGACATTTATCTAAAATTTTTAATAGCTTTTTCATTTATTCATTTTTTTGAGGTAAAATGTGAAAATAAAAAAAAAACATTATTATGAGGAAGAGAGAGAGTAAAAAATATTCAAAGCAACCATTTGAATATCAGAAGGCTATATAGGTGTCTGGTGTTATGCCGTTGATGCTCTTATCTGTCCTTAACTTTTCCGCCTCTCTCGACTGACGTCAGTATCGTACACTGTGGGGGTAAACTGCCTCACCCGTACATGCACATCTATACACACATACAAACATACACACATACAAATACAACATTTTCACAACGCCCTGACGTTCAGACTCTAGAAGGAGACGAGAGCTATTTCGTGCTTCTCTCTTACACTCATTGTAAACTTCAAACTTGAACCATATACAAGGTAACGTGCTCGTCCAAGCTTCGTAAAAGTTTCACGATACTGTAAAGGGAGGGGGGATAGAGTTACTCTTCCTCTCTCTCTCTCTCTCACTTCAACTGCGAGGTAGTGTGTGTCCTGATGTGGGTTCGTGTTCAGGGTGCCTTGGGGTCAGTCCTTTGGTGTACCAATGGCCCCTACCTCTCTTGCCTCTTGAACTGATTGTTTAATTATCTAACCCAAGAGTCACTCCATTAAAGACTCACTGGGAATAATCATCACACCCATCAACGCCCGAGTATTTTTATCATTGCTTTTGTCATGTTTACCACTTTGCAGTTTCATTTTTTTTCCTCCCCAATAAAAAAGCGAAGAATGAATTTAAAAAAAAAAAACAAATGATAAAGGTAAATGCAGTTTTTATACATCCAATCAACAGCGATGCATCGAAACGTCACACATGGAAATATATACATTGGATACACGAGTGAAAATTGGATCGAATCAGTGAGAGGTAGTAGCGTTTTGAAGCGGTGTCGCCGCTAGCGGAGAAAGGTGCACAATTGACGCTGTCTGGTTCCCCTCGATCGATACACAAAAAAGGAGCAAATGAAAAAAAAGTAAAAAAAAATACGTTGTCCTTTGTAACGCCTCTTTCCTCTTTTTTTAAACCATCAACTGAGCCAGAAAGTTCAGTCAGCACGTGAAGGTCCTTGTTTTTCATGTCAAAGAACATTTGTAAATTTAATTAAATCACTTTTGAAAATTTATTTCTCAAATATCTTTCCTCATTCATAATCAATCCAGTTCTATATAACATCTCTTCCACTATTTCCTGTTAAATCAAATCGTCTGGTTAATGACGCACGAGTACATGGGGTCTGCCATGACAAGTACCTTTTCTTCTACGGTCAATTCAGAGCACGCATCCGTCAGTTCGTGTCTCTCTCTTTCTCATAATCCGTCTTTCTGGTATACAATACTCGTCTCAGCGACACATTAATGACCCACTCCCACACATTGACGATGATACAAACGTTCATGGCATCCGAAAGAGCATTTACAGGGTTAGAATGATGAGGGACCAGGATAGAAAACAAAAAAAAAAAGCAGAGCGTATAATTGAACGCGAAATGGCGAGGGGACGGGTTTCTCTATCTCTCTCTCTCTTGTTCTCTCTATTTTTTGTGACCCACGTTCCGGTCAATTTGACTTCTGGTTTTGGGCCGCTGATGGAATACATGGGGAGAGATATTATTGGCTTTATGTTGGTGAATGATTTTACAAAGCCACGGCTCTTTGGCACGTGTATTTCAAATGCTTTTCAATGATAAAAAGGATTTGGCTATTTGCACAATACATTTCAAAACAATTCCAGAAAAAATTGGATATTCCTGCACCGAGAGTTGAACTCGGGATCTTCCGATGTCGCATCGGGCATTCTACCGATTAAGCTATCCAGTTCTATACCAAATTTCCATTCGAATTGCCTTGATAAGTTGCTCGCTCAGTATGTAGGGTACATACACCTCTGCTCTTCATGCAGTAATTTAAATTAAATTTTAATCATATTTTTGGTATATTATAAATGATATGTGTCAGTTTGTTGTATGATAAACTGTATGAAGCTTATGAATCACTCCTACTGTAAGTTAAAGCCTGATGAAGCCTGAAAATGTGATACAATCTAGGCCTCAAATGTTTATGTTTACATTTTATAGAATCAAAAGTTTTATTATGTATCTTCTGTGACCCTGTTATTGGCTCTCGAGCTGTTGGGTCTTAATAAACGAATAAAAAAATATTACACTTTGTGTGACTTTTGCCGTGCATAATGCAAAATAACGTGATTCTAATAAAAATGACAATTTGAGCTATTTTAAATGAAAGAATCAAATTTCTAAATGACAAAATGGCTATACATTTTTAATCACATATCAGGTTGAACACAGTAGACTTGAGAATGGTAATCAGATTGTACAATGTCTTCAATTACGAATTAATCACCCCCAATAAATCCCTCACGTTTAGTAGAAAATGCAGGGGGACCGGGCGAGAAGGTATTCGATAGTAGTAATAATATCACCAAGTAGTGAAAGAGAGTAGAGGGAAGGTGGAGGTGAAGGAGAATGAGGAGGAGAAGGAGGAGGAGAAGGGGCAGTGATACCAGGAAAAGGAAATATATTTCCAGTGCGCGCCGACACGCCAAGCCGATCCGTTTCAGGCTTGAATGTTTAATACCCGGGGAAATCCATCCTGCCGTTATTGCAACCGACAGGGTCACAATTCTCTCTCTCTCACTCTCTCTTGCTCACTCTTTTCACTCTTTGTGGCCCTCCCTCTCTATTTCTCCTTCTCATTTTATATCAACGCTCTCTCTCTCTCTCTATGTGTATAAAATCGTTTTCTTTCTCTTTACTCTCCTCATTCTCCAATGCTATCACTCGATTTCCCCTAGACAATGATTCGGGATTCCGGATGAAATCCGATATCCCGAGAGTCACCCAGGACGTAGGTTAAGACGATAGGATGAAGAAAAAAAAATGAAGAAAAGTATAGTATAGCAAAAATGGAGAAGGGCAAAAATAAAAAGGGAAGAAATGAAAACGATATGCTTTCACGTCTTCGAGACAGATTTTTTTTCGCCTCTTTCTCATTTCTTCATTTCCCCCCCTTTCGTTTTCCCTTATTTATTTATTTTTGGCATGTTTTTTTCTTTCTGTGTTGTCCTTCGGGATACCGTTGCATTTCACTTTAATTCGTCAACGAGCAGCTACGCGCTGAGAGATTAATTTCGTTGAAATGTCTTTCGCCTCTTTTTTTTTTGTTTTTCACTCTCTAGTCCCTCCTATATTCCGCCCCCGCAGTTGCGCTTTTTTTCACTGGGGCTTTTTGCTCTCCTCCACTCTTGCTTTTTTACTCTCTCTCCCATTCCTCCACTTTTTTTTTTTTTTTTGTACATTTTTCGTTTTGACTGGGGCGCACACAGCAAATCCCGCAAATGCGAGGTGCGGTGGTGACGGTGCAGCAGCGATATTTTCACTTGAAAAAAAAAAGAAATAGAAAAAAAAAAGAAGAAGAAGAAGAAGAGTAGGGAAAAAAATGGGAAAAATTCAGCGACATTTCCTTTGTTCAGAACGGGTGTATTCGCGCTGAAATATAGTGATACGAGTCATTATTTTAATGAAGATATTTTGCGGAGATTAAAAATTCATATGGATTCTCTTTATTTTGAATCCACGAGTGTGTAATTGATGAAGCTTGTTCTTTCATTGAATCGTTGGTGAATGAAATTAGCTGTTAAATTAACGATTAATCAAGAATTACTTTTTAATGTTTAAAAAAAGTAGAGTTGGAGAAATGTTGGATGTTAGTGTTATACGTGAATGTAGCGTAAGAATCCGGGCTGTGAGGATCGTTTTCCGTTGAGTGTGAGAGCACAGTGGGTCCATCAATCTTTCATAGAAGCCATGGGGATGCACGGAAAACGAGGCGAAAGCCCCGTCAAGATCCATCACCCCCCCTATTTCAGGATCCTTGGCATCACACATACAGAAAAATACACACACACATACACAAGTGAATGTAGAAAGCAGTCCACCACTATTTCACATCGATCCTTGAACCCGCAATGCTCAAGGCAAAAAAGATCCAACTCGATCCTTCTCTAGACCTCCTTTTTCGCCTTCTTTCGCCTCTTTTCTCCAAAAGAGGGATGATAGAGAGACAAGGATATAAGCCGTAGAAGCATAAACCAGAGGGATTTCTCATGGTACAAGCACAGCGTGTCCCGAATCTTCCGGTACGTTCTCAAATATTTGATCGGAATTCGAAAACCGTAGGGCTATTTCAACGGAATCGGTGAATCTGGAAGGTGGATAGTACCCTATCAGTAGACATGGAATGTAAAGGGAGAAAGGAGATATATCTATTCTCGTTTTATCGATCGATCATGGCTTATACCCTAGTTGAGGCCTTATTTCCTCTCAAAGTGAAAACTTATTTTTCAACCATTGCCAAATGAAAAATCCTCGAGACCTCTTTACCTAACGGAAATTACTGACAAACTAATTTATAAGTACATGAGATGTTTTTTTTCGTTCTAAAGAAAATTTATTCAAACACATTAAATGCTTATTACCATTAGTTTTCATTCACTTCTCTGAATTAACTTGTTTCGTTGGGGAAAAAAATAATAAATAAATAAAACTTCCTCCGCCAGTCTCGTTTCTCTTCAGTCACTCTTTTCCTTTTTCCTTTAAATCAAATGATGTAGTATTTATGCGTATGACGCAGCAGAGCAAACAGAAATCCGACACGCCAAAACGTACCATATACGATGGAAATTTGCCGTGTACAGCAGAGCAAGGATGAAATGATAGAAGGACCGAGAGTAAACAGAGTACACACATATATATATATATCGCGTTACTAATGCCAAAAGGGCGTATCGCGGATTTTACGCCCTTTTGGCTTTGCAGAACCAAAAGGGCGTATCGAAAACAATGTTCCTCTCCTGTTTGATTCAAAAATGTTGAAAACGTATTTTTCTGTCAGAAAAATATAGAAATTTTTTTTTTTTGTTTACGCCCTTTTGGCTTTAAGAGACAAAAAATTTAAAGCCAAAAGGGCGTATCCCAACTTTTTTTCATCGCAATTATTATTTGGGATCAGGAGGGTGTTTATCCAGTTCTTCGTGATTATCCCGGTAAATAAGTGAGATAGAGCGAAATGGACATTGATATGGGATCAGGAGGGAGTTTTATCAGATTTTCGGGATTATCTCAGTGAATAAGCGAGATAGAGCGAAATGGACATTGGTATGGGATCAGAAGGGAGTTTCTCTAGTTCTTCGTGATTATCCCGGTAAATAAGCGAGATAGAGCGGAATGAACATTAATTTTGGATCAGAAGAGAGTTTCTCCAGTTTTCCGCGACTATACACACAGAAAACACTGAGCGTAGAACACGTTTAGAAGTGCGTAGTTACTGCACATGTGTGCGTACTTCAAGTTCTCATAATCGAACGTGATGTACGCACACTTGTGAATGATGTCCGCACTTGAGTACGTGACTTTTTTACTCTAAGTATATACTTTTGTGAGAGATTTTCGCTACCATCTTCTCGGTAAATAAGCGAGATAGAGTGAACTAGATATCAATATGGGATCAGGAGAGTTTTTTTCAGTTTTTCGCTAGTATCTCGGTGAATAAGCGAGATAGAGCGAAATGGACGTTAATTTGGGATCAGCAGGAAGTTCATTCAGTTTTTCGTGATTATCTCGGTCAATAAACGAGATAGAGCGAAATGAATATTAATATGGGATCAGGAGTGAGTTTTATTCGGTTTTTCGTGATTATCCTGGTGAATAGGCGAGATAGAGCGAAATAGACGTTGATTTGGGATCAGGAGGAAGTTTAATCAATTTTTCGATATTATTTTGTCAAATAAGCGAGATAGAGCGAAATAGACGTTGATTTGGGATCAGGAAGGAGTTTATCCAGTTTTTCGCTATTTTTTCGGTAAATAAGCGAGATAGAGCGAAATGGATGTTGATTTCGAATTAGGAGGAAGTTTTTTCAGCTTTTCTCGACTATGTCGGTGAATAAGCGAGATAGAGCGAAAGAGACATTAATGTGGGATCAGGAGGGAGTTTCCACATGAAAGAATTCCTCCTAATCCCAAACTAACGTCCATTTAGCTTCATCTCCCTTGTTCACCCGGATAATCACGAAAAACTGAAAAACTCCGTGATGATCCCATATCAACGTCCATTTCGCTCTATCTCTTTTATTTACCGAAATAAGAGCGAATAACTGAATAAACTCCCTTCTGATCCCAAATCAACGTCTATTTCCCTCTATCTCGCTTATTCACCAGGATAATCGCGAAAAACTGAGAGAACTCTATGGTGATCGCAAATTAACATCCATTTCGCTCTATCTCGCTTATTCACCGAGATAATCCCAATAATCTGATAAAACTTCCTCCTGATCCCATACTAATGTCTATTTCGCTCTATCTCGCTTATTTTCCGAGTTAATCGACAAAAACTGGGAAAACTCCCTCCCGATTTCATACTAATGTCTCTTTCGCTCTATCTCGCTTATTTACCGAGATAATAGCAAAAAAACTGAAAAAACTCCCACCTGATCCCATACTAATGTCCATTTCGCTCTATCTCGCTTATTTACCGGGATAATCACGAAGAACTGGATAAACACTCTCCTGATCCCAAATAATAATTGCGATGAAAAAAAGTTGGGATACGCCCTTTTGGCTTTAAATTTTTTGTCTCTTAAAGCCAAAAGGGCGTACACAAAAAAAAAAATTTTCTGTATTTTTCTGACAGAAAAATATGTTTTCAACATTTTTGAATCAAACAGGAGAGGAACATTGTTTTCGATACGCCCTTTTGGTTCTGCAAAGCCAAAAGGGCGTAAAATCCGCGATACGCCCTTTTGGCATTAGTAACGCGATATATACCATCAGTATAGAGGTGACACAAGGGGAATATATGTCGAGATTGGATAGATAGGGCGAGAAAATGTCGTGGTATTCACGTTGACTCTGTGTTCTCCATTCACCTCTTTTCCTCTTCCCTCTCTCTTTCTATCTCTCTATCTCTCTCTCAACAAGCTGCTTCACTACTCTTTGGCCCCTCTGGCTTCCAGTGTCATCCCCTGTTTGCTCGTCTAGGCGGGTGGAAACGCGAGCCGTTTCCACAATGGAAGCCTTTTCGCGCTCGGTATAGCTTGTAGCATTGATATATATCTGTATATATGATACATCATGTATATACTGTATACAGAGAGCCCAGGGGCAAAAAAAAGGGGGGAGAGAATGAGAAAAGTATAAGCTAGTCAGTTTCTTCTTTCATTCCCCATGGGAATGATCTGTCGATCTTCGCCCGAGAGATCCATTGCCCAGAATCGTTCGACATCATTCGACTACTGCAGATGGCCACCTGGAATTGATCAACTTCAGCAAACTTCTTTTCTCTTTGAGTTTTTTTTATTTCTAAAAACTCTTCAAAGACGATCCTTCATTCTCATCAGAAGTTCACGGATTATTCTAAAATCAGATTATCTCCAAGTTGAATGCTTCAAACTCCACTGAAGAATGATTTCTTGAGCCAAGCAATCATTATATGGATTCATCATAAAAGAATATCATGAAAGAATGGATAGTGTGCTAGAAGCAGAAATTTTGCAACTGTGTTCAGAACTAAATTACTGAGCCATCATCGTTTGAAAAGAAGTACTCAACTCATTCCCAAATCCTCAAAAGACGTATTGGTAACAAGCCCTCATCCTCTAGTTCTTCTACCACTTCTCTCTCCTAAAACTTTTTATCACCAAAAGAGGAGAATCTTTACGGGACAGCTAAACTCGTTCGGTCATGCATTTTTCCTTCTCCTCATCTCTCTCTCACACTCTCTCTTCCTCCAAGCAGTCTACCTCAGCCTCATTCCTCTTTCTCTTTTTTTTACCCGTGCTGTTCCTGAGTTTCGCCTCTGCACTCGACGTCTCGTTGTGAATTCCGTCCGGTTGGTACGCGCGCGAACGGCATGGGTCGTTCCTAACGTCGTCTCACTTTGGTATATAATACGAGCAGCAAGAGCGGTAAGCCGGTTGGCAGCTGCCTTCCGTGGAACCAACAAAGCTGGCGGTCTGGTCTCACTCGTTTCTACGGCACTCCATGCGTGGAATCTCCGGAGATTTGCCTCCTCTCTTGCTCACTCCCTCATTCACTCACTCCTCTTGCTATCGTTCTCACTCTCTCTCACTCTCTCAGCTCACTCGATTCTGTGTCCCACACTGGGGTGAGTACCAGAGGCCAAACGCGCGTCTGCTCCCAAGCGCCATATCCCACTCTTTACCCCTACCCCATCTAACTCCCACTCTCCACGTTGACGGGACGCCCACTCTCTGATGCTCTCTCACTCTGCGCCCCACAGCCCACGGCTTTAGTTTCCCCCGCAAACTCTCTCCTCCTCACGACTCCTCACGGTGCTACTATCGCTGTACAGTAGGCGGCCCACTCTGTCGTTGTCGGCAACGGCTGAACACCACGGTTAAGCTCTTGCTCCCTCTCTCTCTCTCACTCTCTTTTACATTCTGGCTCTCGCTTCTTCTTCATTGCGCACCCATACTTGCCCGCAGATGCCGAAGTTTCGTCCACTTTGATATATATATATATATATATATGTGTGTGCTATACAAAACCTCTGCTGCCTTTTTCATCCAACAGCGGAATAACTATTGACGTGAAGAGATATTCGTCCCGCTTCGGGCGTATATAGGGGTCCCGTTCGAAGTTCTCTGGCCAGAGGACTCTGATATGAATCTTTGTACTCTCGCTCTGCTTCTCATTCTTTTTCTTACTTTTTTTTTTACTCTCTTTTTATTTTTATATCTTTTGTTCGGGGGCTTTTTTGGCTGAGTTGAGTTTCTCTGTTTCTCTTCGTTTTTTTTTTTGGAGAAGAACTTTGGGTACTGTGTATGGCGAATCACTCGAGCGATAGCTGACTGCTATGAGGAAATGTCAAAGGAAGGATGTGTATTCGATGAGAACATGAGGCATTTTGTTTTCCTCGGAAGATTTGATTCTTCTACTTCCTTTGAGAATGATATGCTCTTTATTTTTCTTTATCCTTGAATTTTTCCCCGTAATTTTTGCTACAAATATTTGACAGAGTATTTTTCAACCCTTGTGGATAGTTTTTCACGTACATTTCGATACTCGTATCGTTCAAGAGCATCAATAAATAAATGATTGGGAGAGTTGAATGAAAAAAACGTCTTTTGCATAAATAAAATTGAGCACGTTTCGGTTGAATATCGTGGGTGGAAATGTCGTCTGTTAACGATTATGAAAGACAGTAAAGGAGTGAAGCTAAAAAAAGCTTTAAAAAAAAGAGGAGGTGGAAAAAAAATAAAAACAGAGATGTGTGTTCACTTGCATCCGGTTTCCCGCATAAAAAACACGCCTGCGTGGAAGTACCCGTGCGATAATACGGTCCAGGGTATGTACCGGTACTCTCGAGTCCCAAGCGGTTTTGTTGGAAAGAGGAGAAGGAGGTAGATGAGGGAGAATAGTGCCGATGGCAAAGCCCACATCCCAGAAAGAGTGGCGGTGAGCCAGAGATTCCCGGAGGTGAAGTGTGTGTGTATATGGCAAAAAGGGGGATTCAGTTGTCGGATGTTCCGGTTTTCCGGAATGGCCAGTGTGTTGGCCTCTCCAAAGAGTCAACCGGACGTTGATCCTCTCTTTCGCTCTTTTTTCAACTCCTTCTCTCTCTTCTTCCATTGGTTTTTACCAATAAACCACGGTGAGAACTACTGACTTCCGGTGTGTGTGTGTGTGAGGGATTTTTCGATGCTGACACTCCCAAACTAGCATGCCTGGGGATAGTTTATATATATTGGCCACTCTAGTCGACGATTCCCAGACGTCGACGGTGTTATCGATTCGAACCGTTGGTAACCGAGAGAGGCGCGCGACGCGATGAACAAGGGGGGAGATTCCTATACTCTCGATGCTTGAGGAATGCGCGCTCGGCACTTTGGCGGTAAGAAGTGAGAAAAAGATGCCAAAGAAATATATCTGGGGGATTAAATTTCTCTCTAGTTTTTTTATCGTTGCCTTAGAGTAAAAGGGGCGTAAGTGCCATTTGTTCATATTTTTTTTCTTCAAAATAACAAAGGGGCGTATCTCCACCATTATTGCTCCAATACGGTTCCCAAGGCTTTTTACGCAATATTAGTAAAAAAATAAAAAATAATAACATATAGGCATAAGTACCAACCACTAATAACAAACGATTTTTTCTTGAATTTTTCCTAATTACTGGAGAAAGACTAATAACAAAGGGGCGTAACTCCAAAAATTTTCATATGCTATAAAAAAAATTATACAAACAAAAAAAAGGCGAAAGTTTGGAGATACGTCCCTTTCATTTTAAAATTGATAGTTACGCCATTTTGTTATTTCAATTTTCAATTACCCAAATAATGTTCCAGAGACCAGAAAAAAACATTTTGGAGTGATAAGTGGACATATGCCTCTTTCCCACCAGAATTTCGTGTTTTTGGCACTTACGCCCCTCTCTCTCTAAGGCGACGATATGATAGATAATGCTAATCAGGTCTACTTGACTAATTTTCCTTTAGCCACTGAACTAATTACTATCATCTGCAAAATGGATAGATAAATTTTAGTGAAGAAAAACCCGAATAATTCACGGGGAATTGAAGAAGTCGAGGAGTTTGAAAAAAAAAAGAAACCCCTTGAAATAAAATACGTCGATAAAGAGAGTGATCCTGAAGTCCTCTTTGTTCTGTCACCGCGTGGACCCAAACACTTTTTATCTCTGTCTACTCGACGTCCAAAGATTTCTCTCTTTATACTCCAATGTCTCCCGATACGGCTCATTCCCATCCTCTTTTCCACAGTCACTCAGCATCTCTCTTTCCAGTCCTTATTCCTCTTTTTTTTTTTCTTTAACCATCTCTTTTTCTCAAGATCGTCCCGTCCCACTCGGTTTCATTCCATGTTGCCTCAGTCTTCTGTATATATACACCATCTTTTTCTTGTGTGTGTGTGTGTGTGTGTGTGGGGCTCTCCACTTAACAGCGTCCCGGTCGTTTATCTAAATGGCTACTGGGTGGCCGGGTTGCCGCTGTATAACCATTCTATATACACTCACCATCTCTTTTCAACGCGTTTACATTCAACCGACTAAAACCAAAACTAAACCCAATCAACTTCACTCGTTTTGGCTCTCCACATTTGTACGTCAAAGAAAACACAATTTTTTACTAGTCAAGTGTTAACATCTGTGAAACAATAAATATAGAACAATAAATTTTAACAAAATTCATGTTATAATAAGTATCAATGATTAATTCAGTAGTGAAGAGGTAAAACAGGACAAATCAACTTATGATCATTCTGAAGGAAATATCTCAGAAATTAAGCGAGATAAGGCGATATTACCTTTTTTTTGGTAGAGAATTTCAAGAGTTACAAAAGAGTTTCAGAGCAACATTGTTCAATCTTGCTTATAGTCTAACGTATTTCCAAATAACTAAATGAAAAAAAAGACTTATCTCGGAGAATCGGAGCTCATAGCCCTGAAGATGCAAACTGCAACGTTAGCGAAACGTCGGCACAACGCTGAAACTAAACGCGGCATCCATCCGGAAGCCAAACATATCAATAATGACAATGGCCGCGAAAGCCTAAAAACTGAGAAGACTTATCTCGTTTTACCTCTTCACTACTGAATTCAAAAGCTGTAATAGAAGCACTTGTGTAACAAAAAAAATGAAACTAGACTACTTCTCGCTTTTCTTTTTTTTTTCCTTTTTGTGACTGCAGCAAAACCAATCGAGAGTCGAGCGAACTAATTGCAGTCAAAACGATAGTACAAAGAGAGAACAAAAGAATAGAGAGATGCAGCAAGGGGGACTGGGAGAGAGTGAAAAAAGTGGGAGAAGTGGGATACGAGGGTGGTAAGAATAAACGATCGGTCCAGTGCTTTGGGTAGCAAAATGAATTTATATCATTGTACGGGGCAAAAACCCTTTTTGGGATTGGCTCTCCGGCGAATAGGGTAGAGACGATTGGGGAAGGGGGGGGGGGGGCAAGTTCAACAGCATACATGAACTCAAAGCTACTCACCCTCCACTTTTGTCTCCTCATACATGTACATGCACACCTCTCACACTCTTTCACATTTCTCCTCCCACTCCCCAACGTTTTTTTCGCTAACAACACACGCGGGTACGTGCCGTAGCCACGATTTTTATTTTCCAAGCGATTTTCATACGAGCTCGACGCATTGACGCCAAACGAGAGAGAAAGCTAAATTCGTATTATATCTGCTACCCATTGTACCTGCCCATATTCTCTTTTTTTAGTGCTTTTGTTTCACCTGCAAAAAAAAAAAGGTTCGTTCATACTGCAAACTGCGAGAGGTAATTCGAAGATTAAAAGGAAAATCTCATAGTATAATGTATTTTATCTCTAATATAAAAGTATTTTTCCGGAGGATATATATGTGAACAGTGGAGATAAAAAAAAATTGTAAAGATGCAGTCATCATCTGCTGACTCTTTTATACAGTCTATGAAAGTCTTCATATCCTCTCTCGTACCACAGTAAACTCCTCTCTTTTTTTTCTTCTTCTTCTTTTTTTCACCTCTTATCTTGAGAAAAGAAGACCCGAGGGATTCTCGAGGGATTGTTATACGGGAATCTGAAGAGTGCGGCAAATCGCGAAACGGCTTCCGTGAAAATGTTCGGGTTCTTTTGTGTTATACAGTCGAGTGATTCCCAGTGGGCAAACCTCGGGTAAATCCAGCATCCCAGTATAAACATAGCCCACCTTTCTCTGAACAGTTTCCCTCCCCCCTCCCTTCCCTCTATCCGAAAACTATTCTAGCTATATAGAGTCCACTGTCATGGCTTATCGGACAGCAGCATTTTGCTCACAGAAACGATGAGTGTACTGGACGGTGTATAAGCCTATCTATCGACAACCAAGAGATATCGCTACGTAGAGAGAGAGGAATTCTCGGTTTTCTAGTGAAAAGAGAGAGAGAAAGAGAGACAAATCACGAGTAAAGTGGAATAACAGGTTAAGTCAATTTTCATCAAAAATGAGATTTTATCAGAATTTGCTTCAGGATGTATGGACTCGTGTCCCACAGAAAGGATTTGGCTGGATATGACCATTTAAGGCCTCATTTTTGAACATGCATAACAGGTTAAGTTCGCTTTTCGCAATTTTCAGGAGAAGATTTGAGGTATTTCGACTTGACTTGAAAAATAATCATACTTGTCAAAGTTAAGTCGACATAACTCAGTCTCTCTTCATTGAGTTTATATTGTGTTATGATCTGCTTAGACGATCTTACTCAATATAAATATATTCTTCGTATACTTCAAATAAATACTCATCGATTATAATAATTATAATCGACAAGTATTCATTTAATATTAGTATTTATTTTATTTGGAGAGTTAAGTCGACATAACTTGAATTTCTTTCCAGACATTTCAAGTTAAGTCGTTGAAATTATAGAAAAAAAAGACTGCCGACAATAATAGCTTTTGAATATCTAAATTGACTGTGGATCAATGACGTTCATCATGAATGTAGCGCATAATCAAGATCGCATCATCATTTTACGGTTTTTCGGCTCTCCTGGAAAATTTACTTTTTTCGACTTAACCTGTTATTCCACTACACTCGTGAAATAGTCCATCTCGACTGTGTGTGCTTTGTGGTTAACTCGAACTACCGTGAAACTCGAATAAACGAAGATCGATAGTCGATTTGGCTTGTTAACTTTGACACGAAATAAACTAAATGTGGAAAACGCAAAGAAAAAGCATAAAGCATAAAAATATCACGATTATTTGATGATAGAATTGCATCACGTTTAAAATAGTTATACGAATAGTCCCGCAAAACCGAAATGAATGGGAAAAATAGGAGAGAAAAAAGCAAAACGTCAAACGTCAAAAATTTGTCGAATAGTCTTTTGAAAAATTTAATGGAACTTTATTGCTTCAGATTGTCATGCAACAGTGCGTTGTAAATTGATTTTAAAAACAACCTCTCGGTGATTTGCCGCATGTGAAGCATACACACACATACACAGAGTGAGGCCACAGGCGTTTTGCACATTTTATGCAGTCGAAAGCGTGTGTACCCAATTGATATCCGTCCGATATATCCGGTGTAATCGAAGCATAAGCCACAGCAGTGTCGTTTTATTTAAAAACATGAAACATTAAAAAAAACGAGGATAAATAATCGATAATGAAGGCTAATTTGTCAAGGACGATAGAGAAATACAGCTCGTGTTTCATTTATCTCCCTCCCTTCAGGATAACAATGTTTTTTCCCCCTTTTTTTTCATTCAACTGGGAATAGAGGCGAAGGTGTCTCTTTTATGTAGACCGTAGAATTACGGTTGGATCGCTTGTGAATTGAGTGAACAGACTAGTCACGTATAGCCTCGATATGCATTGGATGACGCTTGGAGAGAAAACCCGGTAGGCGACAGGATGCCGAATGCAGAAACACCTAGTATGCATTCGACTGTGCAATACAGTTAGTGTGCCAGTACGCTTAACCATTATAACCTCCATAACGATTCTCCCTTTCCTCCTGTTCTTCTTTCTCTCTCTCTCTCTATTCTGTCTATCTCTCTTCCCTTCATTTCATCAGTGATATCGGGTATATTGTACAGGGTACAACGCTAGTACTAACCAAGAATGGCTATATTCATCGTTACATATCTCTCCGAGTTATCATTCCCTCACTGAAATGCTGGCTCGTCCGATAGATTTGCCGCCTCTATGAACCCCACCCCATTTAGAATCTGCAAACCGTGTGTATTTCACTAACATCCCTCATGATGGCTGAATGACTTCGTTTACTACTTAGTTGTATAATAGTTTCGATTATACTGTTCTCTAATTACGATGATATTGCATTACGTACACTTCTGGTTTTACACGGTTCAAGTGTACTCTGGATATTGGATGGATTTACGATAAATTTACTTGATTAACATTCAGCGAATAATTATTCGAACGAGTGCGAATTTCATACCAATGATTGGCCGATTTTTTCCGAATAGCAGAACAGACGAATGTTTACGTTCAATGAATCAGGAAAAAAAAACAGCAGAAATGGGTTTTCGAAGTAAATCGATGTGATCGCTTTCACCCCACAGGCGCAGAGGCAACAGCCCCAATATCGAGGATTGTTACACGGTCAGACCGCAACCCCTTAATCGCCTCCTCCTCCTCCTCATTCCTCCTACTCTTAAACCTCCACGAGTTTCAACTTCCAACCCCTTCAACAGGTGTTTAGGGAAATACAATAATGTAGCGCAGGCGCGTACAACTTTCTTGAGTCGTAAAGTTCCATGTACGGATACAAGAGGCGGTCAGTTATCTGCCACCTCTAACAAGTATCCAAATCCCCTTCTTCCCATTCTACCTACTATTGTGTGTCTGTGTTTATGTGTGTTGGCCTCGTGTTCCTCGGACATGCGGTCACGCGTCTTACGGTGAATAAAACTACCTTCCGTATCTAATAATACACCTTGTTCGCTTGATCCTTATCTTTGTTATTTTCTTCTCTCACTCTCACTTGATTTTTTTTAGATTCACACTGCTCTTTTAAATGGAGTGTAATTTAGGAAAATGTGTTTATAATGCTGGAGAAAAGCTCGGGAGCAATTCTTTGAAGTCTGGTAATTTTTAAAAGAGCGGGCCTAAAAAAAGCGTTAATCTATCATTTTTTAGACTACATCAATTGAGAAAATATCTAATGTTTAAACAATCATGTTTAATCAATACAAGCACAGATTCCTACCTTATCGATGTCCTCCCTTTTCTGCCTTACCCATTACTGGGTTTTTCTACTGAGGGTATGTGTACTTTACTCGGTTACAGTAGAATTCTGTACAGTCGATAACACCAAGCCCTGTTCAATGTTCAACCCCTCTTTGTTAAAGCTTCATCAACCCCTCGTTGGAGGGCAGTAGCATCGAATTATCCTCTAATCATCCACCAAAAAAGTTTAAATGAACACTTAACACTTAATTGAAACTACTAATCACCCAATAAACGTTCTCATCAAACATTATCTTTTATGATTACAGGCATTGAGTAATTCCGAAGGTGCCGTACCCCCTGGACGTGTTTACAAGAAAGTTGCCATAGTTGAAAACTTCTTTGACATAATCCATGCCGTTCACGTTGATCTAGAAGGACGTCCTGGAAAGCACGCTGGTCAAAAGCGCACCTACAGAACCGTAAGTTTCATCATAAAGCAAATAAAACGTAAAAAAAAAGTCTTCAAATGTAAATCAACGAATGAATAACTAAAGAATTTCCAAGTCATCATGTTTATCAATCTCAGCTTTATGTATTCCTTTCGTGAAGCTATTGTACATATCAAATCTTCGATAGACACACACAGGCCTTCATCTCGCATGTTTCAAGAGTCGCACATAAACTACTCTCTCGGGTATCGTATAATTCCTTCTCACTCACTTCTTCTATGCCATCAGTTTCTTTTTCAACTCGTCTGGACCAGTGAAAAAGCATTTGGACTTGTTTTTCCATCTTTCTTTCTTCTCATTTTCTTTTTATTTATTTTTTTATTCTTCTTATTTTCATCATTCTTGCTCACTCCACTTTTCTCCTTCATCGTGTCTTCCAACTCGGTGTTCTCATCCGTCACGTTATACAATCTTTCTCTCTCTCTCTCATTTCTCAGTTTTCTCTATCGCTCTTATACACTCGAGCCTCACCACTATATACTGTCTACGATCTGCTTGTGATTCAAAACCTCAGGACACTTGTTGCATTGCCTGCTTACACACAATCTCTCTCTCTCTCTCTCTTTCTCTTCCTTTCTCTCCTTCTCTATTCCTCCACATATATTATAAATATATATCTCTACATCTGTATACATAGATATATATCCCTGTACAAATGTGACGACCCAATACATGGACATTTGAGCCGTATTATCGTGCAAATATACATTTCCAAATGTTCTCTCTCGATGTTCAAACTGCGTTTTGCGTTAAAGTTGACATTATAAATCTCAATAAACCTCATTTTATCACCAAAATGAAAATCTCCACTTGGTAGAAACATTTTGCAGCGAAAATTAACGTATCAAAATCCTTCAAGATTCTCTCAAACTTCTCTCTATTGGAAGTTCTTCTATGTTTCCTCATAGCATCTCTTCGTTTCTCTGTCATGACAGTCAAGCCTCAAGTAAATCTTATCGAATTACTCACTCCGTTTTCTCCCTCTACACAGTTATACACACATACAGACAAGTAACCTTTGCCTTTCTCTCAGATCCAAAGCTCTCATCTTTGATTGAGTTACGTCATACCATCCTATTTCAAGCCAACACCATCCACCTTTCTATCTATCTCTCTTCAGCCACTATTTCATCCCCTGTCTATTGCTTCCTCAGAGAGAAACGTTTCCTATTAAGAGACGAAGGAACCATGCTTCCTAGCAGCTATACCTACCTTTAGAAGACATCAAAGTTTCCTGGGTTTCACTCAAGTCCTTCGACTCTCTTCTCTTTTCTCACCTTAACTCTATCCTTCACTTCACAGGATATCTCACTGAAAAACACCTTTTGATACGCCGCTATAACGATGGAAAATCAAAGGAATTGTATAACAATTTCTCCCTCTTTCTCCCCTTTTTCACGATTCCTAAAGCAAGAAATATTGTTACTTAATCATCTACCACTTCTTATCTGCTCCAGATTACAGAAACATACGCCTTTCTACCTCGTGAAGCTGTTACGAGATTTCTCCTGGGTTGTACAGAGTGCCAGCGTCGTCCAAGAACTCCAAGTCCAACAAATCTTGTTAATCAAACGCAAAATACAGTTATTACACCATCAGTGACACCCATAGCACCAACAACAGCAGCAACTGCTGTTACACCATTGAGTCCAACACCAGCAATAGCCCTATCAGCATCACCAGTACAGACGAATCTTAGGCCACGTGAAGCGAGCAATCCGCCAGAGAGCAAAAGTTTATTTAACTACAGGCATTCCAAGCAACAGAGAACACCAATAACTGTAATCGAGAGGATCGATAAGGGTAAAGAAATTGATAGCAAAGACAATGACAAGCCTGAAATCGAGAAAATCAAAGAGAAATACAATCCACTGAGTATTACGAATATCTTGAAGAAAGAATCACCAAATTGTCAACTAAGTATCACAGAAAATTCAACCGAATTGAGAAGAACACCAGAATCAGATCGTGCAAGTTCACGTAGTTCATTGTCATCTAAAAGAAGAAGAATGTTACCAGAGGGTAGAACACCATCACCATCACCAATACTACCACTATCAAGACCATGGAGTCCTGGATTGGATCCTAAGGACACTCCAGTTGATTACAGTCTTCCCATTACAACAACTTACTTGAAGCATCAACAGAGAATAGAAGCTGAAAAGAATAAAGCAGCAGAAGCAGCTGCTGCAATTGCCAAACAACGTGAAGTGGATGAAGAATTAACAAGAAGAAGATCACCATTAATAGAATCAATAGACATTGAGAGAGACAGATTTTCACCGGCAGCTGGATTAATCGATACAAATCTCAATTTGCTAGCTACTATACAGCAACTACACTGTCAGGTAATGCTTGCTTTGACTGAGAGGCTCAGACCCTCTGTACTACCATCCCCTTTGATCTTACCATCGACCACTGGTGTATTGCCTAGTGTGTTCATTGGCTCGGATATGTCGATATCCACAGCAATGGCACACAATCATTCGTGAAGATTGAATCTAATATAATAAGTTAATTACACAACAAATTTACTTGTATAAATCAGTAGCGAAGTGGTAAAGGAAGTTAAGGATGTTAGAGCGAGGTGGTCGGACATAACCTTAATTTTTTGTATAAAATTGGAAATAACTTCGTATACACAATAAAGTTCTAAAAATCATTTTCTCCATGTTTGAAGAATGTAATGAGGAACAAAATAAGCCGTAGAAACAAAAAATTGATTGAAAATTGAAAAATTGACTGCATTTTTTACATATCTCAAATTTCTCAAGATTCAAAAAATGTATAAAATCCAGCCAATTTTTCAATTTTCAATCAATTTTTTGTTTCTTATTTACAATTTTATACAAAAAATTAAGGTTATGTCCGACCACCTCGCCCTAACATCCTTAAGTATATATGGTTATCCTATATGACTTAACTTCCTTTACCACTTCGCTACTGAAATCTTCGTGTGTTTTATCATCTGTTTTTACTTCAAATGAACAACTATTTGTAAAATTTAATGGGAAATTTTTGAGAGTTCATTTTTCTCTCGTTCTAATATATGTGTAGTATAATTTACAATTTCTTTTAATTCCTTAATTCTTCGTCTGTGTGAGTCAATGAGCTTTATCATTGACGCCTCAATGAATAATTGAATGGTGAACAAACTAGTCAAGATAAACACTGTCTTCGTTAAATTCCTCTCATTATTCCATTATCTCTGTGAATAGAGTTTAATTAGAGGTGGATATCGTTTACACAAGCATTATCTGCTAAAATAATTTACTTTTTTTTTAAATTACTATAATCATTTCAGTATTTATTCACTTTATTTTATTTTGAAAATGGGCCAGATGGGGCAAAATGGGTATTCTGATCAAAGGGTTCTAGATGGATTTTTTTAGATGATTTCATTGAATAGCTGAGAAAATTTGAAGTGGAAAACATGTGCCTGAATTGTTTTTTCTTTCCTATTTTCCGAATTTTTGATTTTTTTTTGGAAAAAATACAATTTTTTGGGAAAATCTTCGGTTCTATTGGTCGTAACGACTTGGAGTTGTTCTTGAATGAAAGATGAGATCATTTGCCATCAATTTGTAGGATTATGAAAGAAATATATTGATTTTTCTGATATTTTTGGGGCAAAAACTGATTTTTATGAAGTGATCCCCATAAGTATTCGAAAAATCGATAATTTTGTTTTAAAAACCACCTAAATTGATAGTGAATGATCTTATCTTTCATTTAATACCAGCCCCAAGTCGCTACGATTGATAAAATCGGAGATATTCCTAAAAAAACATTTTTTTTTTAAGGAAAAAATCAAATTTTCGAAAAATTCCAGAAAATTAATTCCATCATTTGTTTTTCGTCAAAAATTTTCACAGCTTTCCAGTAAAATCATGAAAAAACATTTTTCTCGAATAGTTCCGCTCGTTTCAAGCAATTTTGATAATAACTGAACTTCCATACGATTTGAAACATCAACGCAGTAATAAATCTAACGACTCACGCAAATTTAATGATACAGCTTCAATGAATGTAATTACCTCTCGATATTATTGTGATTTAAATCTTCAATTGAACTAAACAGTGAGGTTGGCCATTAGATAGCGACAATATTATATTGTTTCAACGTAAATTGTAGTTTTCTCCGCTTTAATACGTGTTTAACACGATCTAAACGTATAGATATATCACATAAACATGTAAATTTTATTATTTTTCTATTTAAAATAAAAAATTCAGCTGATTCAGAATGACAAATGAATTTACGGGTCCTCGAATTACCATTTCTCCCTAAAAGATGAAATGAAGAATTCATAATTTTTCCTTTTCGTTTACAGCTTGAAGCATTTTTTTTCACTTTTAAAATCCTTTTCCCTTGATAATGAAAGAAAAAACACAAAAAATGTCGAGTTATATAAAAGGGCTCGTTGGAAGTGGCCAACTTCACCCCTTTATTTACATAAACCTTTTTTTTTTATTATTATTTTTGTTTTTCACCCCTTCTCTCTTATCATCTCACTCACTCACTCTCTCCCTCGTGTTTCAAACGTATATAGTACCAAGCTTCGTGTATAATTACTTAAAACAGCTTCCTGTACGATAACTTTGTAGGCAGAGAGTGAGAGAGAGTGTGAGCAACACAGCAACGGAGTCGTAGTAAATGCAGCAAAATTAGGCCTTAAGGTGTGTGTGCTTGCACGAAAGGTGTTTTACTAGAAGTTCGATAATCATCGTGAAAGTAGACAATGTCTTCTCAATAATAAAAATCATTGCTAAATATATGTAATAAAAAAAAATGGAAAAAAAGCAGATGTTTAAATGATGAAAAAAAAATTCAGACCAAATTATAAAGTCTATTAATTTTGTAAATAATCGTTGTAATATAGTGCCTATTTGTAGAAAATTAACTGCGTGATTTAATTATGCTGTAAACATTAACATTGTTAAATACCATTTTTTCATTAATACTGTTAATATTTAAATGAAAGAAGAAAAAAAAAAGTCAATAGAAATCTTGAATCTTGAAATATTAAAGAAAATAGAGAAAAAAAATATATCAATGCTATAATGTCTAAATAAATGAAAAAAAAAACCTTTATTCTCATGTTGTTATTTTTAATTTAAAACAAAAGCAATGTTCCCTCTTATACCTTGGACCTTGTGTGGTTATCGTTACTCAACCATTTCCACTTAGCAATTAATCTCACTAAAGAGGAGTGGATTGTGGCACACCCGTTATTCTCGTGTCTGGTTAAATATACGCTAACTTTCGGGGGATACAAATAATATAGAGTCAACTAAACTGTTGCCTCGTATATACTTTGAAGTAACTTGTTGAAGAATGAAATACTTTGTTTGATACTAAACTCGAAAAATCTCTTAAATTCCTATGATTCACAAATAATTCATTGAAATCATAGGGGAAAGGTGGGGTAAAATGGGAACTCCAATTGAACGGTTCGAGATGGAAATTTTCTAATGATTCCATTGAATAGCTGAGGAAATTTTAGGCGGAAAACATGAATCAAAAATTTTTTTTCTCAATTTTTTGAAAAATTTCATTTTTTGGCTAAGTTTTGAAGGGGTTTCCCTTTTGAAAATTGAAAAAGTTCACTTTTTCGACGATATCTCCGGTTCTGTTTGTGGTAGCGATCTGGGGTTGATTTCAAATGAAAGATGAGCTCATTTCCCATAAATTTATGAGGTTCAAAATTTTTTCATATCAATTTTTCAATTACTTATCTGCCGTTTTCTGAAAATCAGTTTTTGCCCTATAAGTACTTGAAAAATTGATAATTTTTCTTTTTCGAACACTTAAATTGATGGGAAATGAGCTCACCTTTCATTCAAGATCAACCCCAGGTCGCTACGGCCAATAGAACCCGAGATATTCCCAAAAACCTGAAATTTTTCAAAAACAGAAGGATTTCACCTTCAAGTCTTGACCAAAAAATGGAATTTGTGAAAAATTCCAAAAAATAACTTCCGACATATGATTTCCATGTAAAATTTCCTCAGCTTTCCAATGGAATCATCAAAAAAAATCTATCTCCAATATTTCCATTCATTTTGAGTAAATTCCATAGTATAAAATACCAAAAACCAGCCCTTGTCCATTTTACCCCTTGTGTCCATTCTGCCCCACATTCTATAATCATCAAGTTTCCATTAACTCCTTGTAAATCAATTCCTCAATTGATCCAGTGAGTCCATAAACGTACGTAATAAAGTTCTCCAAAGTTTTTATCTGATAAGATCTCTCCCTGTTTTTCTACTCAATAGATCTCCAATTTCATAAATGGATACGCTACACAAGTTCTCAACGTAGAAAATCGTAAAGGAGATGGGTCTAGTCAAGTTTCTAAAATCCTTCCCCCCCCCCCCTCCCTAAGTTTCGACCCATCTGGCTGTTGCCAACATTGTAGCGGCCTCGTTCCATCAACTAAAACCACCACCACCCGTTGGTCCCCTATTTCCTTCTTCAGCCCTCCTAGTGTGCCTTGGCACTTCTCTACTTTTCGTTCTCCCTTTTCCCTCATTCAACTTACCCAAGTCGTCGGCGTCTTTTAGCCCATCCAACTACTCTTCTCTCCTCTCTCTCATCTCTCTGCGTCATCGCCTCTCTTTCTACTCCTTCCTTGGCCCTTAGGAAAACTCATCCCCATTCCTCTCAATTCCAATATAAGGCTGCTATCCACTCTCCCTCTCTCTCTCTTACGTTTCTCTGTCCCTCCTCCACAACCCTCCACCCCCCCCCCTTTTTCCTACCCACTGGCAATACCAGCTTCCATCTACTACCATCGTAGCCCTACAGCAAAACCCCTCGACTTCACAAAACCCACCCTTCTCCTTTTCTCTCTCTGCCTCATTTTCTCTACTCTCCTCCTCCTCTTCCTCCCCCCCTGCGAAACCATGCCAGGAGGACCCTGCTTTTACCACCAGCATTGTTGCTATCGATTTGGCCTTGGCTACGTGTTTTTCTTCGGATATTTCGCGGCTTTTTCTCCTGTATACCAAAGAACACAGTAGTTGGGTATAAAATACACTGAGAAAAGGAAAATTGAAGAAGGAAGATCAGGTCCTACGGTGTCACTTCAGTTGGAATAACGAGAAGAAAAAAAAAAAAGGTTACAGACTATCTAGGCTTTGGGACTTTTCAAACACCATTGATGACGTTCGTATCGAAACTTTTATCGATGTTGGGTCGTTAGCAAACTACGATGAAATCGGATTATCGAACGCGTGTCTCTCCTTGAGGCATAAAGCCACCCTCCCCTCCATCCCCAGTTCTCTTTTCTCTTTCATTCGCCAGTATATGAGAATTATTATACTAGACTCATTCTAAATCCAAAAGTTTTGACTTCAACACTTTTCCACACCAATTCGCACTCTATGATCTTTATTCTCTATTTATTCCTATTTTTTTTCCTTTTTTAGAATCATGCTTGGACAGATTCCATTGTCAAATCCCGTGGCGTGTCGAGCGCATGGAACACGTTTGCTGTAAATTGAAAATGATATAGAAAAGGTAAAAAAAAGAAAAGAGGAGATGAAAAAAAAAATCATGTGGGATGAGTGTAATAAAAACGATGGACGAGAAGAATCCAATTAAACCACCAGCCAATTAATAACTGCGGTCGAGAGTACATGGACCGAAAGCTATCAGACAAAAATCAATGCTACAAGTCATCTCTACTTTTTGTTGTAGTTTAAAAAAAAATATATATTAATATCATTTAAAAAAAAAGGAAAAGAGTGCATTTCATATTCCATTGTTGTCTGATTGTGAACAGAATGTTTGTCTTTTTCTACTTGACGAGTAGAGCACGTTGATATATCTCTATTCGTTGATGATAATTAGGGCCCCAGACTTTAGTTATTATTTCGTTCGGTATAGTTGCTAGGTAACCGTTCGCACAATTCCAAATGTTTAGAATCAAATTCGTCAGAATGTTGAAAATCTTAGGGGGAATTGAAGGCGATTTTGGGGAGGGGGGGGGGATTCTCATTTTAATTACTTGAATGTGTGAAACAGTCTGACAACTTAACATTCAATACATGATAATATTCGATAGAATCAGGAGGAGGGGGGAAATAAAGTATTTCCCTTTAAAAGAGGGGTAAGAGTGTCAATTTGCCGCCACTTGTTTGATATCTACTCTGTGCTCGTGGGCTCGTTCAGCTTTACATTTACGTTTATTTATTGTTTTATTTTATTTTTTTTTGTCAACTCCCACTGGAACAAACGATTAAAGCATCCCATCGCGACCATCCTCCACATCTCTCTCTCTCTCTCTCTCTTTTTCCCTGGATAGATCTACATGATGTGCGGTACTCGCATACTGACCACGTTATTGGAGCTTAAGTGGCGTAACTCCATTGAATGGCGATTCCACATTTTCCCCCACTCACATACACATATATATATATATATATATAAACACACTGATTCTCTCCTATTTCCCACTCAGTCCTGAAATCTATTGTTCTTCAGGGAATACCCGTGAAATCTGTCACGCTTCCAGTACACTATACACCTACGTTAAATTCACACAAACACACACACATAAACGCATAGACTCACTCTCAATTGTACTCTCAAAAGCTAATATCGTACATCGAAATTCAATGGTATTATTCATCCTACTCTTTACTTTTGCTTTTGTTTTTTTATTTATTTTATTTTTTTACCCATCCATTCGTTCGATTTCTCCGCGACACAGACAGCTACCTGGGATATCAATGAGGATTATGATTATCATTATCACTGTTCATTGAACTATTAGCATTGAGAATTGGAGAAATACCTGTTGTTAGCTCAACCAAACCGTGAAAATATCTCTACTCCTCAATATTTAACAATTCTCAAAACACTAAGATGCAAAATTCAATTTGTACAAAGGTGTTTATTTCATTTTAATGAAAGTGTAGAAATAAGAAAAGAAGAAAAAAAAGGAAAATTTGTTGGAATAATAGTGGTAGAAGAGCGTTAAATTTGTAATTAATGAAAAGGTTTTGTGACCACTGTAATTTGCAAACAGCAAAATAGTGGTAGATTCTCTTATATTGCTGTAGTATCCAAGGGATACAGGAGAAAATGGAAGTAGTAGGAAGTGGTATAAAGGCAGCCAAGGGGGGGGGGGGGGGGAGTGGGTGGTGTGTAGCTGTAGTAGGGAATACCTTCTCTTTTCTACCCTCTGTACTAGGGTCCAGGGCCCAAGGGTATAAGAGCCCTGGTGGTGCGCACAGAGAGAGAGCTTTCTAGCCCAGAGGTAGAGAGAGTAGTGTGAGGGATGATTTTGGAGATAGCTCGAGGGTCGCTCTTGCTGTGTAGAAGTTGTCGGTTCTCTACTGTGCAGGGGTGGATAAAAGGGAAGAGAAGAGTGAGGAGGGAGGGGGGGGGGGGGGAGGGAGAAAGAGCGTTTCGGGTTGGGTTAGAGGATAGTGACGGTACAGAAACGGAATGGGGTTGGGAGGAGGGGGGAGGGAGGGGGAAAACGTGGGTGGCTGGGCTTGCGAAATGGGAGCCAGAGAGGTTGGGGTGGTTTACGGTAGAGACTCTGGGTGGTGAACACCAGTGGGTGGTAAAGGAGGCAAAATGGAAGAGAGAAAGAGGCAGAGCAGAGAACCGAGTGAAACAGAGAATGAGTGGGTTGGGGGGCGGTTGGAGGAGGATGAGGAGGAGGAGGGGGAGGAAAAGAGGGCGAACGATGCGATGGAGGTGAGTCTGCAGAGTCTCAGGGGGGTGAGTTTGGCGCCGAGGTGTCGGTCTTTCTCCATAGCCAGGCTACAGCTCCATTCCCTACTATGCCCTCCTTTTCCTCCCTACCTCCCTCGAAACTGGTTTTCTCTCTGTGCGCGCTTTTCCTCTCTCCCTATCTAGCCCAACTACTAGTCTCCCAACCCCCCCCCCCTTCCCCCAACTCCAACTGCCTCATCCTACTGCTGCATTCTCCCTCCCCCTTACTCCACTTCTTCTTCTTCCAGCCCCGGCCTTTTACCCGTCACTCTCTTCAACTCACCCTCACGCTTCAGCTTTCATCCTACCGTGCTTTTCCTCACTCTAGTTTTGCCTCTATACTCTTCCAACTCTCTATCTCTCTCTTTCTCTTTTTCTCTCTGTGTAACCCCTGAGTTTCTGCAGATGTATCATCCTCTGGAACGAAAAAAAAAGAAAAAAGTAAATAAAAAAATTTTCTTAAATAAAATGTTTTCTATGAAATGTTTTTGTGTTACTTTTTTTCAGCGGAGTTTAGTAAACTTTTTCGACTGTTAAATTAAGCAAATCATCATTTTTTATACACATTTAATGAGAGAAAATTAACAGTTTGTTGTGTTTATACCACTATCATGTTATTTTATAATTTCATTGACCAATTAGATGGTTTTGGTAATGTAGCAAGGGGGGAGGGGGGGCATTCAACGAGCAATTGACTAAGTTTTAAGTACCATTAGGTACTACATTAACTCACTGTGGAATAGTCAATACAGATATCAAGTGATACTCTCTAGTTTAATTATCCTTGGAAGACTCAATTAGTCATTATCCAACTATTTTTGCTTCAAAATAAATATAGTCTCTTTTTTTTCTGTTTTATTCAATAGAATGATTTGACGAAAAAGGAAAAATGATGTATTTCTCGAGGGGCGTGTAAGAGTTTCGTCGTTTCTACTCTCTTAGTTGGAAGAAGGGATGAAAGTTTGAGCTTTTGGATGATGGGCGAGGGTATAGAAACGAGGAGAGGGTAACTTTGGGGGGGGATTGCTTGGCGGAATGGGCTTACTAATTCTCGAATAATGAAGGGACGAATCGTCAGCCCTTTCTTGGCTACGAATACCGGCTCAACTCATTTTTTTTTCTCTCTTTCCGTTTTCTCCCATTTTTTTTCTTTTTTTCTCTCTTTGTTTGCCTTTATTTCTGTCTTTTCGTGAAGCTATGCTTCTCCTTGGACGCTTTGTATACGAAACAATGTCATGGGGATGATTCAAAGATATGAGGGTGTTTTTTTTCTCACTCCCAATGTAATGCGCATTTGTCATGTTCTCTAAAGCGTTTAACACTAAATTCCAATGTAACAAATGTCATTTCAATTATCCCTCAACGTGTCATTTGTCAATTCCATCAAGTATTTCTTAACAACTCAATTTAATAATAATAATAACCACAAAGATAAATGACTGTGAAAGAAAAAAAAGTTTTAACTCCTCTTAACCACGATTTTTGATTATTTATTATTACGTAATTTGTCTTGTCTCTTATCCCTCCCTACTATCAAAATGCGTTAAAAGCCACTTGCTATTTAAACTCACCCCAAATATTCTCCTCGTATTTTCACTCTTCTACTCTTATTAATTCTGTCTCCCCCGGAAAAGTTGACTCTGTTTTTCAACAATTATTCACGCACTTTAATAACCCTAAATATGTTTGAATTTTGATTCACACATTTTAATAAATATATTCTACGTGCCAATGAATCATTGTTTCGAGAGGTGAATTATTGGAGATACCGAGTTTAAAGAGAGAGGGAAATAGAGATTTCCAATTTATGCTTGACTGGTTTCACGTATGAAACTCCAGTGGTTCCACTACACATGGCACTTGCCTCGTGCAGAGAAAAAGGGGGGGGGGAAGGGGTGAAGAGAAACCATATTTATTAAGAAATGAAGCCATACCCCTTTGTCACACTAATACATATAGCCATCATTCTCGGTACAGAAAAATATAATTTTCTTGAAATACAGTATTTTTACGAAGTGTCTATATACATAGGTTACGGCATTTTTTCCGTAGATACACGTCACTTTTTCTGTACATATACACAGAGAAAAATGTTTTCTTAATTTAAGAATGTGCAGGTCACATAAATTAAGAAAGAAAAAGTCACTTGATTTAAGTGAGTTTTACTTTCTTAAATTAAGAAAGAAAAGTCACTTGATCTAAGTGAAAAAAGTCACTTAATTTAAGTGATTTCTACTTTCTTAACTTAAGAAAGAAAAAGTTACTTGATTTAAGTGAGAAAAGTCACTTGATTTAAGTGAGTTTTGCTTTCTTAAATTAAGAAAGAAAAGTCACTTAATCTAAGTGAGAAAAGTCACTTAATTTAAGTGAGAAAAGTCACTTGATTTAAGTGGGAAAACGCACTTGATTTAAGTGAGTTTTACTTTCTTAAATTAAGAAAGAAAAGTCACTTGATCTAAGTGAGAAAAGTCACTTAACTTAAGTGATTTTTACTTTCTTAAATTAAGAAAGAAAAAGTTACTTGATTTAAGTGAGAAAAGTCACTTGATTTAAGTGAAAAAACGCACTTGAGTTAAGTGAGTTTTACTTTATTAAATTAAGAAAGAAAAAGTCACTTGATCTAAGTGAGAAAAGTCACTTAATTTAAGTGATTTTTACTTTCTCAAATTAAGAAAAAAAAAGTCACTTGATTTAAGTGAGAAGAGTCACTTAATTTGAGTGAGAAGAGTCACTTAATTTAAGTGAGAAGAGTCACTTTAATTAAGAGTTAATTTAAGTGACCTGCACATTCTTAAATTAAGAAAACATTTTTCTCTGTGTAGATCCACGAAAAAAAAGCCGTAACCGGTGTGTATAGACACTGCCGTATTTTTAACCCTCGAAATATCCTTTTAATTTATTATTTTCCTCTTGTTGAAGATTCATGGAATCGAAAATGCAACGGTGAGGAATTGTTGGAAAATACCTTGTACTGGAAAATAAGGGGGGGGGGAGGGGGGAGAAATAGGAAGCTTGATGCCAAGCACTTTTCCTCGTATTACTTAGCATCCTGGAAGCGCTACTTTCATTGGAGCATATCGTGACGCTTTTTGAAGGAGTTTTCTCTCTCTCTCTCTCTTTCTCTCAACTTGCATTGCAATATCTCTGACTTTCTCTATAGTATCTTGGATGATGTGTTTTCACGTAAAAGGAAGAAAGGGCCTATGTATTCCTTAACATATATACATGTATATATATATATGCACATGAATAGTATTCACCTTTGCTGCTGAAAGAGCATTCTTGCTATATGCGTGAAGACCATATTACAGTGCCGAGTGTATTTCGCACTTTTCCTCTGGCATAACCTTAAGCCAAAGTAGTGCTATATATATATCCAAGAGAGATCGTGACTTTGTTCGTATTGAAAAGATTTGAAGTTGAAAATTTATAAATTCCTTCTTTACACCTCTTGCACTTGTCTGGAAAGTATAAAAAATTGTTTATACAATAATCAAAGAGGCATTAAAAAGGTATAATAAAGTGTAATTAAACGCGTAAAACTAGGAATAAATGGAAATGCAACAGTTCGAAACAAGTTAATCTGTCTCTCTCTCTCTCTCTTTCCACTAACATGTCTTGGAAAAGCCTGTTCACCTGTTCATCGTTCAAGAGGCTCACACACCTGACGGTACTTTGTACTTTCCTGAGAATTGCTTAAGCCTCCCACACACATCTGAAATGTTCCACCTTCAAACGCAATATCAGAGAGAGAGAAAGTTTCACAGTTATATCCATGGATCTCGCTCAGAGGGAAGCCACCCTCGTTACTAGCGCCCCCTTGGGCTCTCTCCCCGAAGCAGTAACCCCCATTTCTCTCTGTGTGTATGTGTATGTGTGTTAGCCCTCCATTTGCCTCTTCTCCTCAATTCCCCCTGTACGGCCACTACTATAACCTCCCTTCTCGTTCTCAATCCTCCTGAACAGCCACATACTATCTATCTATCTCTGTCTATCTATATATCTCTCTCTGCCTCTATCTCTCACAGTGTGTGCACATAGAGCCCTCAGAGTCGAGTCCCCGACACACTCTGTTTCTCCCCAATTCCGCTCCCTTCTCACCCTCTCTCTCTCTCTCATTCTCGTTTTAGTATGCCTGCCGTTACCAACTATAACCCCCGTCGACCCCTTGGGTTTGAAGGTGGGTGCGCCCTACTGGCGCCTGAATCATCCCGCCCGAGGCGGCTAGGGATACTGCAAAAGGAAGAGAGAGAGAGAGAGACAAAGAGAGATAAAGAGAAGTGAGAGAGTGAGCGAGTGAGTGAGTGGGTGGTTGGGTGGAGTGGGTGGCTTGGGTTGGGTTGGATGGGCTGACTGAGCTAGAGGGTTTTGGCCGTGGAATGAGCGCACACTATGTAGGATATACCTTATACCTATATATAGCTATAAAAGGGGTTGGTACTGTGTGTGTGTGTGTGTGTGTGTAGAGAGAGTGGTGTGAGATGGAATGAGACGGCTAGATGGCGTCGAGCTAAGAGGGAATGGTAGTGAGGGAGGAAAACGACAGGGCGGTTGGCAGGGTAACGGGGTTTTCAGTACGATGAGAGAGAGTGGGAGGGGGAGGGGGTGAGAGAGGAGGAGGAGGTTACTAGTTGGATGAGAGTTGGGAAAGAGAACAGGGGGACAGGGCTCAGGGTGACGAGGACGAAGCCAAAAAGGAAATGGGGGTAGAGAGAGAATTCAAGCACAAGGTATAAACTCGTAAAGGGGATAGACGAGGTAGGAGGGAGGGGGGAGGAGGGGGGGGGGATGAAAGCCAAGGCTTGAAATTGGGAACGAGGAGAGAGGAGAACGAATACTTTGGACGTGTGCTGAGAAAGGAAAATAAAGGGGGGAGGGGAGGGGGTGGAGAGGGGGGAGAGAAAGAGGGAGAGAGACATTTGAAGGAGGTACGCCTAGAGGGGTATAAGGCTTCACTAATTATTTTTTGTCGGTCGCACGACAGGGGTGCCCTCTCCGACTGGGGAATGACTGGAAATTAAATGAATGAGTGGCCTGTGTGTGCGAGCGTGAGCCACCCCCCTCCTTCCTCCCCCCAAACGTGGTATGAGAGAAATGAAAGGAGTAAAATAGGGGGAGAAAACGTTTTCTCGTTTTTACTTTTTTCATGTCTCTTTTTCTTTTTTTTTTTTCTTTATTATTTTTTTTTTCTATGTTGGGTGGAAGCGGCAACTGGAGCGAGGGTGGAAACACTCCTAGCTAACTTTGCTAGTGAGAGAAAAGCGCTTCGCCAAAAGGATTATGAATAGACTGTTCATTTTTTTTTTTTTTTAACACTGGCTTTATTTCTTTACTATATGTATATAGTTTCCATCATTTCAGGGGTGCTGGCGCGTCAAAGATGTTGTACCTCACACCTCATGTGTTTTCATGTAAACGAGGACTACCGCACACAAATTAATCTCTTCAAGTTTTTTTTTTTTTTTTTTTGCAAATTTTTCCCTTTTGTTTCTGACTTTTTCTTCATTTTTCTCTCACCAGTTCATTTTTGTTTTAATGGGAGCATTATAAGAGGGGCATGGGTTAACCATCGATATTATTACCATTATAGGAATCATATGTGGTAATGCTTTTGGCTAATCAGAACTACTACAATTCTCTGAATACAATTTCGAGGATTGTTACAGTATAAGTGTAATCCCCCATATTTGTAGCGGAAAATTGGACATTAGTACATAACAAAATATTACAATCAATGTATGTGTTTAGGTTCAATGATATAATTCATATAATTAAATTAACTGAAATTTGATAGAAAATGGAGAAAACAATGGAAAGTTTACAGCCACATGATTAAAGTGGTGAGGTAATGGCCGTACTGTAGGGGGGTCCTTTACTGGGTCAACGTATTGTCTGTTGACGTGGAGGTAGTGCAAACTTCTATTTCCTCGACTGTCGTCCTGGAAAAGCACCACGATGTTACCTTTCTCTCAACCCAACCTACTTCACCATTCTCCTCCACCTCCCCCTCCCCCCCCCCCCCCCCCCTTCATCTTCTTAACACATCCACAGAGTAAACACGTAGACATGCACCAAACCGGAAGACCTGGTATACGTCCCTTGAACGTCTCGAGGAAAAGCACTAGCACGTTGTGGGCTTGAGAGTAGTGACTTCCACCTTCGTTGTTCCCTTCAACCCACGCTTCTTGGTTGCTTGCCGACTAGGAGTTTCACAGTGGGTGGCTTGAATGGTGAGAGAGAGAGAGAGAGAGAGATGGAGAGAGAAATGGCTCAGGATGCTCGGTTGGCAGGAGTGCGAGAGGCAAGAGGAGAAGAGAGGGTTGTTGCAAAAGGGGTGCTGTTTGTTCGGTACGATAGCGTAAGGCGACGCTGACGTGCAACCCTGGCAAGCAAGTCAGTCTTCCTGCTTGACTGCCTGCCTGCCATCCTCTCTCATTCCAACAAAACCCAGCTCCACAAAGTCCTTGGGTATATGGTTACAAAACCAGCCCTCTCTTCCCCCCTCTCCTCCCCCCTCAAACCCCCTCCTCCACTACTCCACTTGAATTTCACTGTCTCGTTGTTCACTCACATACACATTCTCACAGGGTGAAAATGAAATTATAACTGTACTTCAACATTTTATGAAACTGTTTTGAAAAATATTTTGCCCTTATTGCTGTGGTTATTTCTGTCAGAATTGCTGAGGTGAATGATATATCTACGTGTTTTTGTACAATTTTCACGTCAGTTCTATTCAATGTCATCCAAATTTTATTTTTATATGTACATATACATATATTTCTCCTTTTTCTTCTTTTTTTTATCAACGATTTTATGAGTTCAATCTTTTGGCTGTGCATTTCTTAAATGAAGAGAGAAAAAAAAATGTTGAGAGATGAATACAACGAGGTTGAGTGGATGGGTGGAATATAAGGAGACTCAAAAGCCGTCAGTGGATGAAGTTGAGCGAGTTGTTGAAGACTGTGGCAGGAGAACAGAGTGGGGGGAGGGGGAGAGAGGCAAGAGAAATGCTGAAGGGAGTTCCGGCAAGATGCAGCGTTAACATTGAAGATGGTAGGATGAGAGGGAGTTTCTACTGAGACTTTGCAAGCTTCTCTTTTCTCTCATATTTCTACTCATCCTACCAACTTCTGTTTCTTATTTCAATGGTATCTGGTAGTTTGGTCGACTTTGAAAATTTCATGCCGTCAGTTTTGAATTTTAATTAACGAAAAAAACAAAAAAAAATACACAAGAATTATCCATACTTTATAATTTTTGTTGATATCAATCAACACAAGCTGAACAACAATTAAATAAAGAGAAAATATGTAAAACTTCAACATTGAATTTACTGTTATGTTGGATTCTTTTAATAATAATCTCCAGAGAGAGATACTTTAAATTAACTATTTATTGATTGAATATCGATTTATAATCTTACGATTAATTATCAACATTTAATGGGAATTATGGACAACAATTAGTGTGTAGAACTTTTCATTTTATTGCCAATGTTTCGTCAGTGATTGCTGACTTCATCAGGGCTCTACAATGAATAAAAAACAATTACAAAATTAAAACAAATTCATTTTTCAATATAAATTCATGAATAAACAATAAACGATTGAATCATAGTTACCAAAATCTCGAGTTTTACACATAAGTCGAATATAAATTTAATATTAAAATATTAAGCACAGATGGATAACTATTACAACGACCCATATTGATATATAATTTAAAACACTTCAATTAAAGTTAAAAGTTAATCTCCTTTGGTCTTTCACATTACGATTAATCTAACAGCAAAATATAAGTTCTGAGAGATAACTTAATTTCGCTTATTAGGAGTTAACTGACTCGAGCTGCATTATGCGCTCGCTTATATAATCGAAGAATCGTACTTCAACACGTTATGTGTCTAAATATGATGACTTTGGAAAATAATCTGATTGCAATCGAAGTATTGCATTCTTCATGTTTTACTTATGATGACCTACTCTTATTCTTTTATTAAGTAATTTATAAATAACATAATAATCATTTTTGGAATATAACATGACTATCGTCATCAACTGATTCTCCACCCCTTCAATGACTACGAAAATCCATCAGTAGAACTCAAACGTTTCCAGACCCACGTATTTTCCAGCGGCAGCAGCAGTAGCGTATGGTTTACCTATTCGCTGTAAATCCCCCCTGCGGCACATAGCCCTGGCGTTTGCCATAGGAACAGAGGTTTGTGAGCGCAAAACCACGGGTTCCCCCCTCCCCCTCCCCTCCCTCCCCCATCTCTCTCTCCCACTGACGCTATCCCCCATTCATTTATCCCCCTCGGGTTCATGTACAATCTACATTGAACTGAAATACGGTAGCACAGGAGCACCGAAAATCCACGTCACCTCTCTCAGTGTATATATACACACAAGTGTACGCCTAAATGCGGCAAGGCCCTCTCTCCTACCCTCCTTGGAAATACCGTAGGCCGCACATCCCCGTCCCTTTGGTTAGAACGCACCTCCTCCGTATATAACGTTTGTAGGGTCTTCTGACAGTAAATCGATCGAACGGTATAATTTATACCACCACCCTAGTTGCCTACCGGCGTCGAACTACCACCCCCCTCCCCCCTTCCACCTACCCTCTGGTGGATCCTCACCCTCATCCTCATGCGTTCGTGTGTGTTCATTTCTCTTTCCATTCTGCCCATTTTGCCCACTTTGCCTGCACCCCCCTCCCCCCCCCCTCTCTTGGAATAGTCATCACAGGACGAGTGCATCACCCACACGTTGGGTGGTTGGGGTAGATAGAGGGGTGAGAGTGAGGATAAAGGGAAAATGAGGGGCAAAGAGGATGGCCATGGTCGAATGACAGTGGGTGGGCATGCGAGAGTGGATCACACGGGCTATGGTCATAGAGGTACACACAGCCCGAATGGCGCTCTCTCGAGTGCCTGTATATGTCGCTGAATATATAGGTATTCATAGAGTGGATTGGGGAGGGGGGGGGGATGAGACTAGGGAACATGCTTGTGTCACTCTTGAATGACTCTGGGGGTACTAGCATGTTTGCCAACATATTCCTACGACGTGTGTGCAAAGCTATACTGCAGTTTGTGTAGCTCCATACGTTTCGGGTTATTTAGAGCAAAAAAAAAAAAAAGAAGAGCCAATGATTCCAAAGTACTTCCATGCGAATGACTCTTGTTAACAGATTCGCCAAAGGAATGAACAGCCTTTTAATAGTATTATTGTTACCATTTAGAAAACACGATGGCAATTGTTTGATAAAGCAATTAGACATCACATTATCCCACCGAAAACATAATTGTAGAATTGTTCAAATGCGATACGTAGCCACTCACAGCTATTGAGGTCATTTGAATCAATTACGTTTCCGGTCGTTGGAGATAGTCGCGTTTGGGGATTAGTCTATACGTATCGTCAACGTTTCTATCCTACCTCTACCCCCCCCCCCCCTCCTCACTCCAATTCCTACGTGTAAAGTTTGATAACACCCATTCTCTCCCACCATTCTCTCAAGTACTACCATCTGTATTGTAGATATGCATTCAAGATAGACAGATATGTGCGTAAACATATAGTTACTGTCGTTTGAATATATGCCTATGTGTGGGATGGATATATGTATGTGTTTGCAAATGTGTAAAGGGGGTGAGAGAGGCAGAAGGCTTTTGGACAGTTTCGTATTCGACGCCTGCTTGATTTACCTTGACGCTTCACTGTCGCAATCTCGAATGCCTTCTGACAGTTTACCATGACACATCCTAAATTTCGTATTTGTGTGTGTGTGTGTGTGTATTGTGTTTGTGTATATGTGTTTTCGTGTAAAGACACCCAATTATGATAGCCATTCAATTAAATGGCTGGATCCATCTGTTCAAGCACACAAAACACAACACAATCCACAAATACACTATGTGACCATTAAAATCACTGAATTATAAGGATAATTAGATTTATTTTAATTGTATGAGTTTAACCGGTTTATTTTAAATTCAAGTTTTAGCCAAAAAATGGGGAATAGTCGTTTGGAGGGAGTACAAATACTTCTTAAATTCAACCCAAACATCATTAAGAAAAGTAGCGATAAAAAAATTCAACCCCCAATGGAAAATTGAAAGAAAAAGAGCATTATAAAGAGCCAAGAAACCCAGGTGAGAGTCTTCGTAGAGTGGCACTGTAATTACGGGTATAAGTCGTCAGTACAAGGACGGGAAGGGCTGAAGGCAGAGAAAAGAAGTCCACGATAGGGATGAAAATTACCGGTAAAGAGTGAATTCACTCCTCCCCCCATCGTCTCTTAATTTTAATTAAAATAAGTTTTGGTTGAGGGCGAAAGAGAACGAATGACGACTCGTGCAAAAAGAGGGGGAGGGGGAGGGGGTAGACAAGCTACCCTACCCACCTTACTCCATTCTGTTTCGAGGTGGCTGCCTACGGGTAAAACAGATGCCCAATGTTATACTTTTTTTTTAAAACCCCTCTCTCTCTCTCTTTTGCTGCAGAATTTTTTATTTTCTCCCTTTTGGTTTACTCATTTTCCACGTAGTTGGAACACGTCCTCTTTTTATGACGGCTGAAGCCAGGTAGACAGTCCAGTTTACACAGAAAAGGGGAAAAAAAGGAAGAGAAAGAGGGGAAAAAAAAGTTCAGGTAATTCTTTCTCATTTTGCTGTTATTTTCCATCTTTTTCCTTTTTTTCCCCGGTTATTTTCCTATTTTTTTTTCGTTTTTTCAAGATACTTTATTTCGGAAATTGGGATTGACGTTGGTTGCCAGGTTAAAATCGTTTGCAGCATCCGAAAAAAGCGGAAGTTGAAAAATACACGAGAAAGTTTTGACCTGCCTTGTGATATACAAACGTCCAATGTAATTGTACCATGATATATATTTGGCGTTTGAATTTAAAAATTTAGAAAGTGGTGGAATGAATTAAAAGAGTGAAAATATAGAGAAAGAGAAAGAGAGAATTGGCATCAACCACCGGTAACACTTTGTCCAGTGAATTGAACGCATGACGCATGCACATACACTGCCGTTGAAGCGTTTGAGTACCCCAGAATACAGTACAACAGAGGCACACACACTCTATGATATTTGGAATTTAATGTATTTCTAGGAGTGAGTGGGGTAGAGAGTCGGAACTGTCATAGTCCCCTTTCATCACTCCCCTAGTTGTGTCCAAATGCCCAAGCAGTACCAAGCAGAAAGGGGGGGAGTGAAAACGTGGGGATGGTGATAGTGGTTGGAAGTGCCACCCCCTCGCCATCCACACACAACCTCCCTTCTCTATGCACGTGGTCAGGTCGATATGTGGATAACCAAGGACTCCGGGGCTCTCGTTATTACAGTCCACGGCGAAATTTACCACATTTCGATAATGGTTGATTGGTTACTTAATGTTAAATTTGGTTAATTCCCCATTTATTATGTCCAATTGCAAAAAAATTCAAGTCTCTATTAAAACACGAAAAAAACACTTTTTATCGAGGCGTTACTCACTCGAGAATTGAGTGACATCATGACTTCGAAATAAAGTAGACTTCACGTGAATTACGTCACTGACTCCAACACAATGTGAAGTCAATGACTTCAACAAAATATGAAGTCAATGACTTCAACAAAATGTGGAGTCAATGACTTCAATGACTTCAACAAAATGTGAAGTCAATGACTTCAATGACTTCAACAAAATGTGAAGTCAATGACTTCAACAAAATGTGGAGTCAATGACTTCAATGACTTCAACAAAATGTGAAGTCAATGACTTCAACAAAATGTGAAGTCAATGACTTCAACAAAATGTGGAGTCAATGACTTCAATAACTTCAACAAAATGTGAAGTCAATGACTTCAGCAAAATGTGGAGTCAAAGACTTCAACAAAATGTGAAGTCAATGACTTCAACGACTTCAACAAAATATGAAGTCAATGCCTTCAATGACTTCAACAAAATGTGAAGTCAATGACTTCAACAAAATGTGGAGTCAATGCCTTCAATGACTTCAATAAAATGTGAAGTCAATGACTTCAATGACTTCAACAAAATGTGAAGTCAATGACTTCAACAAAATGTGGAATCAATGACTTCAATGACTTCAACAAAATGTGAAGTCAATGACTTCAATGACTTCAACAAAATATGAAGTCAATGACTTCAAGCGTTGATCAACGTGACTTCATGACTGCCAATGACTTCATCAATTTGTAGTCAATGACTTCAAATAGAATGAAGTCATTGAAGTCACAATAAATAAAATTGATATTCACCTGAAATACGTAATTTGAGTGACTTCAATTGATTTCTTCGACTTCAAGTGACTTTAGAAAAATGGAATCATTTGACTTCACTGACTTCAATGACTTCAAATTGACTTCATCGTGGTCTGGCACCATGACTTCACGAGTGAGTAACCCCTCGCTTTTTATTGTGAAAAAAAGAGAACAATTGAAATTGATAAAGACATAACCAAGGGAAATACCATTGAAACTAATAGGATAATTTTATCGGATTTCTGCTAACACAGGGGATCAACTGACCCTTCTTCAAGTCCATTCGTTATCGTTGACAGTGTCACCCAAAAACAACTCTCGTGCACAGAGAGAGAGAAAAGAGAAGAGAATGGGAAGATGAAAAAAGTAAATAAAATAGAAAGAAAAGAAATTCACACGAGCAAACATAAACTTCGTGTGTGTATGTGTGTGTATATATATATATATGTTCTGACTCGAACCGTCTACCGGAAGTGTGCAGAATTGTGTACGTTCTCCCTCCTTCCATTTCTTCTATTCTACGAGCATTTAATCCACAGCTTTGGCATTTTCATCTCCCCCAGGAAAGTTAGCGAGAAAAAAGGAGAAAGAGAGAGAAGAAGGCATTCACTTTGATTTTCCAAGGAGGACAATAAAGTTTTCCCTGATGCAGAAGGCCCTGTCACCAATGGAGTAGAGACACAATTGGCACTGGCCTAGTGTCTCTCATTTTCCTCGATTGAGAAATATCTCTTTATCTATGTTATTTTCTTCGATCTTTTCAAAACCAAGAGCCAGGAAAATACACACACAAACTCATCGTTCTATTCCCCTTGGCTCATCCCATTCGTTGTATGCTGTGATTGCACGGCTTGAGGGTGATATTGGGATGCGTATGGATTCGAACCAAGATGGGAGTGGAGTAAGGGGGGAGAGTTGGAGGCAAAGGCTGCAAAGCAAAGGGGAACAACTACGTAACCCAACCTATCTTCCAACCGAGACGAGAATGTCGTGTACACCTAACTGGGAGACAAGCATTGGAAGATGTCTCTCTCTCTCTGTCTCTCGAGTTTCTGATTGACGTTGGTGTCAAGCTAGTGAAGCAATTCTGATGATCTCCATTGTCTAAATGGCTCCTCCATTAGTAGAAGGAGGAAGATTAACTCGAGGATTAAAATGGAACGTTATGCATGTGCTACATCTCGATTTTCCGATAGCAAAAAAAAACGAGCAAAATCCTCCCTCGGGGAATTTCAAAGGCTAATGAGCTAAAACACAGCCCCCACAATTCTGTGGAAACACCTACAACCCCAAAAATTCTTTTTCCATTGAAAATCTCTCCCCTCTAATCCTTGAAGCACCTCATTAAAACTTCAAACTGAAAATAATTAATAACCAAAACCATGAAAAATCGTACTCCCTCGGCGAAAAAAAAGGTCTTTTCAAATATCGATGTGTGACTCGATTTATATGTTCCCCCATAAACACAGTCGCCCCTTCGGAGAAGGAAAAATGACTGAAATTGCGTATAAGGACGCCCCTTGTCGTTCGACCCTAAGATTCTCGTTTAGTCCAAGGTAATACTTTTTTTTTTTCCTCTCTTTTTTTTTTCCTTCCGCCGATAAAAGTTGCCATTCGGTGGACAGTAGACTCACACCACTGGACTTGCTCGCTCCTTTTTCATTTGAACCTACACACGCTGAATTCACGTGAGTGTAGGTGGAAAGAAAGGAAAAAAAGAGGAGAAGGGCGAATGAAACGGAAGGAAGGAGGGGAAGGGGCGACCCTAACTCTGGCCTCGAGGGGGTCGAGGCTGGGTTGGTACACTGCGGAAAGGAGGTGGATGTTGGGAGAGGGTGAAGTGGAAAAGCTAGAGGGATATTACGGACAGGACGTTGAGATATCAGACCACCCTCAATGGGGAGAAGTGAAAGGAGAGACGATTGCAGAGCAGCTACCGAGGGGGTTGGAAAAGCCTAGGCGAAACGAGAAAGCTGCGGGCTAGCAAACTGATATAACCGTTACGCACACGCGTTCGACTACTGACTAGAATCTAGAATGACACCCACATGCTGATACAACATGCTTTTTACCTTCCAGGGACATTTCGTGCTCACCTACGACGTGAGAAAATTTTAATACTCTTGCAAAAAAAAAAAAGATAATCAAAAAGAAAAAAAATCCCCAATGATTTAAGGAAAAGTGGAATTACTAGGAAATTTAGTCGAAATGGATGAAAATATTGGAGATAGATTTTTTCTGATGAATCCATTGGAAAGCTGAGAAAATTTTACATGGAAATCATATGTCGGAAGATATTTTTTTGATTTTTTCAAAAATTCCATTTTTTGGCCAAGATTTGAGGGTGAAAGCCTTTTGTTTTTGAAAAATTTCAGGTTTTTCGGAATATCTCTGGTTCTATTGATCGCAGCGACCTGGGGTTGACTTTATATGAAAGGTGAGCTTATTTCCCGTCGATTTATGGGGTTAAAGAGTAAAATATCGATTTTTTAAAATAGTCATAGGGCAAAAACTGATTTTCAGAAAATGACCTATAAATATTTGAAAAATTGATTTTAAAAAAATTTTAACCACATAAATTGATGAGAAATGAGCTCACCTTTCATTTAAGCTCAACCCCAGATCGCTACGACCAACAGAACTGGAGATATCGTCGGAATAGTGATTTTTTTCGATTTTAAAAGGAGAAATCCCTCCAAAACTTGGCCAAAAAAGTAAATTTTCCCAAAAATGAAGAAAAAAAATTTTTACACATGTTTTTCGTCTAAAATTTTCTCGGCTCCTCAATGGAATCATCAAGAAATTTCTATCTCGAACCGTTCAATTGGAGTGTCCATTTAATCCCACTCTCCCCTATAGAAAAAAAGAAATAATTTATTTTAAAAACACTTTAATTTCATAATTCAATCACATTATTGCAGCGATCAATTCCAAATTGCCACGAATAAAGTACTCTTTATTCTCCCCCTGCCAAGTCATTACGTATAGAGATCATAATTTAATATCAAAGACGCAGGGGATGAGTGCACCACCAGGCTCTGAGTCTCAACCCTTCTCATTCCCTCCCTCCCCCCTCCCCTGTTGTGAAACCGTGTGTCGCATCCTTAATGTCTTCCGGCCCCTGTAGAAAATGAAGGCTAAGTTTTCGCGGCTCGTAAAGCATCTTCATCTACCCCTCGTGTTCATCCCTTTTCTTTTTAACATGGAAGATTCTCCCTTTACAAAACTGCCTACTGAAAACCCCTTACCTCGAAAATTTTCCACCGTCTGAGAGAGGAGTATCAAGAAAATGTTTAATCATTTCCGAAAACTTTACGACGATACCCCTCTCTTCTCTCGTTAATTGTCGAATTCACTGGAACGAAAAGTGATACGGATATTGTTATGTTGGGTTCTTTTAATAATAATCTCCAGCGAGAGATACTTTAAATTAACTATTTATTGATTGAATATCGATTTATAATCTTACGATTAATTATCAACATTTAATGGGAATTATGGACAACAATTAGTGTGTAGAACTTTTTATTTTATTGCCAACGTTTCGTCAGTGGTTGCTGACTTCTTCAGGGCTCTACAATGAATAAAAAACAATTAAAAAATTAAAACAAATTCATTTTTCAATATAAATTCATGAATAAACAATAAACGATTGAATCATAGTTACCAAAATCTCGAGTTTTACACATAAGTCGAATATAAATTTAATATTAAAATATTAAGCACAGATGGATAATTATTACAACGACCCATATTGATATATAATTTAAAACACTTCAATTGAAGTTAAAAGTTAATCTCCTTTGGTCTTTCACATTACGATTAATCTAACAGCAAAATATAAGTTCTGAGAGATAACTTAATTTCGCTTATTAGGAGTTCACTGACTCGAGCTGCATTATGCGCTTCCTTATATAATCGAAGAATCGTACTTCAACACGTTATGTGTCTAAATATGATGACTTTGGAAAACAATCGAATTTCAATCGAAGTATTGCATCCTTTATGTTTTACTTATCATGACCCACTCTTATTCTTTTATGAAGTAATTTATAAATAACATAATCATCATTTTCGTGACAACTAGAGAATATGTTTAAACACCTAATCTAGTCTTAAATATCCCATTATATCAAACTATATTCTATTAAAGAATGACTGAATACATTTTTCAAGAAAAGCACAGCAGACTTCAACTGAAAATGAGGAGATAAAAAAAAAGTATCAAGTTTCTTTCAAGAGAGGAGAAAAAAGAGAGAGAGAGACGAAAAATCGTAAAATAAAAACGTACAAAAGCCGATAAAAATGTTATAACAGAGAAGTTTTGGGTTGGTAGGTAGTATATGGATTTTCAGGAGCGTCAGAAGCATAACTCTTGGATGAATCAGTGCTCCTTGGACCGCACTGGACCCTACCGGTTTTCTCTATAGCCCACATCTCTCTACTTTACCCTCGCCCACTCTCCACCCACTCCTCCCCCGTAAAGCCATCAGAGTAGAAGAGCCAGTGAGAGTAACCCTCTGGCCTGAACCTTCATCAACGGGTCTGCCGACCCCACCTTTATCAAGAGCCCCAGCCCCTTCCCATCTCCACCCCCCTCCTTCCTCCCCCCACGGCATGAGCTCCTTTTACCCCACCTAGGAAGCTTTCTCTCCCCATCACCCACACTTCAACCCTCTTGCTCTCCCTGGCTATACTACTTGCCTAACCTTTTCTCTTCTCTACCATCCTCTGTGTGTGTGTATGTGTGTGTGTGCTTCTCTCTACTTGCTCTCCTATTGCCTGCTGGCTTTTCTACCATGTTTCTCCTTTCTCGTCTCGTCTCACGGAACCCTAGATTAACGGGAGGGAACCCTTCTCTACGTAGAAAAGAGAACTGTTTCGACTCACATAGCGTAAAGGTGCTTTTGCACGAAGACGAACACCAACGGGAAAAGAGGGTTCGTGTTAGCAAGAAGAGAGAAAGAGAGAGAGAGAAGGATAAAAGAAGAAAATAAAGAACGAAGATGGGGTGGGGGAGGAAAAAAACGAGGCTTCTACTGCTTGGTAGAAGAAAAGAAAAGAAAAGGTAAAGCACAAAACTTTCTCATTTCTCTTGGCTCCCTGTCATTGTGTTGGACTCGCACACACATATATATATATATACATACACACAAAGACTAGGATAAATTCCATCTTGATATCGTTTATTAAGCTATTTTCAGATGATAATTCAACCTGTTGAAATATGAATGAATTTAACACCTGAATAATATTAATTTATGCTGAAGAAGCAAAAAAAAAGGGTAATTGCCTTGGATAAACTAGTGATTCTCTCATCAACATAATCGCATCGGTTATTCTACTGTCAATGTTTGAACAAAAAATCATCATAAAACTCTTTTTTTCTCATAAATGAGTTATTTAAAAAAAAAATAGGGGGAAAAGTTATATCTTTGAGATGAATGGCGAGTGATTTATACGACATCCACATATCCATGGAGTATTTCATCCCCATTAGAGGCCTGGTGCACGACATCCAAGCCAAAATTCATGGCGATTTGTCGTTGTGCACATTTACCCCCGTGGACGATATACCCCCAACTCTCCCATGTACATATAGAGTACAAGCTGGCTAACCCTATTCCCTGAACCAAACACACATATTCAAACATATCCTAGATACTGGATATAGCCTATAGCTATTTCAAGTTCTACCCATAACCCATCCTATATCTATCTCTCTCTCTCTCGTCTCTCTGCACACGTACGTATGGATTTCGTACGAGCATTGGTAACGTCACAGTCAGTCGTATTTCAATGCCCTTTAGGAATGGTACCATACACCAAACACCACGTCCTAATTTCATGACGATGCATCGTCACGTGTGATTATCTTTGTACTGATCATTCTACCACGTATGTAGCTACTGGCTAAATAGTACCATCACTCGCACAGGCACAATCTGTCTATTTCGCCAAGCAATTTCAAAGTCTCTTGTAATTTGTGATGAATCCATCAAATTATATCTATGAGACATTTTAGTTTTTATGCTTTATATTGTAAAAATCGGTCGAAATGAGTGGAAATATTTGGAATAGGCTTTTTTTGATGATTCCATTGGAAAGCTGAGAAATTTCTCATTAGAAATGCATTTTTAAATTCGTTTTTCATAATTTTTGGGAAATTCTACCTTTTTTAGGCCAAAATCAGGGCTCAAACCATCTCAGAAATTGAATAATTTCCCTTTTTCGGGGATATCTCGGGTTCCATTGGTCATAGCGACATGGGGTTGGTCTTGAATGAAAGGTGAGATCATTTTCAATCGATTCATGTTGTTTTCAGGAAAAAATTCGTGATTTTCCTCATACTTGTGGGGTAACAAAGGATTTTTACAAAATCCCCCAAAAATAATTCAAGAATCGATTATTTTTCATTGAAAACCCTACGAATCGATGGCAAATCATCTCATCTGGCGTTTGAGACCAGTTTCAGGTCGCCAGGGCGAATAGAACTGGAAATATCTTTGAAAAATTGACAAAATCGCAAATGAAAGGGGTTTTCACCCTAATTCATGCCCAAAAAAGCTGAATTTTTGAAAAATTCCTAAAAATCAATTTAGACACATGTTTTTCACCGGAAATTTTCTCAGCTTTTCAATAGAATCATCAAAAAAAAATCCATCTCAATTAATTTCATTGGAATATTCATTTTTCACCATTTGCCCCTAAAGTACTTGAAATCAATGGTAGTTGAAGGCATTCTTCAGTGCAATACGAATTTATCATGAGAATTAATACAGCTCTACGCAAAAGGGGGGATCATGTCAAACTCGAGATTATGTGCAATTTGATAGCAATGATAGTTTGCAGTAGAGAGCCACAAGTATATTCACAAATCGTTTGAATATATATATATGTTGGTAGTTGCACGTTGGTTGGGTGTCGCCCTATTGGTAAATGGGAAAACGTAAATGGGTAGATATACGGGGGAGAAGTGAAGGGACGTGGAAGAGCATGCTATAGGAGTACTGAGTGGTTAACTAGAGAGAGAGAGAGAGAGAGAGAGAAAGAGGAGGAGGAGGAGGATGGGGATGGGTGAGCCTCGATGAACATTCGAGAACGATGGGAATGGAGGTGATGTGGTTGCCTTTAGAGGTGCGTTGAACCCTACTACACACAGGTAGGTTGACATCGGGTGTAAACCTTGTACCATTGAAACGCGTGAAATCCATGCGTAATCCACCAGGGGCTTTAATCTCCCTTATGGGCCAACATTGGTACAAATGGTATATATCCTAGTCTCCAATGTCATGGAAAAATATTTTCCTCAACAATGGATCTTTTGAATTTCACTGTTTTCCACGTGTATTTCATAATTGAGTGAACAATGTTAAATAAATCTATGGGGCTGTTTTTTTTTTGCCAGTGAGTATCTGGTGTACGGAATATCAATCAGATCATTTCAATCCATGTCATACATTCTCATATTTTTTTTATTTTCTTTTTATTTCAATGACTCGAATTAATTTAGATGATCGAATTATATTGGAGGTCAATAGATGATAAATGAACAATGTTAAATGATTGAGCAAAAGTGGTGTTCTATAGATGAAAATCATAATAATTGATATTAAAGCATAAATCAAGAAGAAAACACAAAAAGGATCTTTCTTCACGAACCAAAGGAAAAAGCTCATGTACATGGGAAACAAGAGTACATGGGAGATAACGCGTAGCTGTGTGTTGAAGCTGGGGCAAGTTCCGTTTTTGGTGCATTCACATTCGAGTGCGTAATTCCACGTTGGCAGGCAACACGCGCGATGTTATAAGAGCGAGAGAAAGAGATGAATAAAGCAGTGTAACAGAGGAATGAGGAGAGTTGGCCTGAGGGTACAGGCTGTGGATTGAAGAGAGGCTGTGTGGGAGGGTGGGTGGGGGAGGGTGGGGGTGGGTTTGGTGGATTTGGGGTGGTTGGTGCTTCAGCTAGGGGCGAAGAGAGGATACTAGATCGAAGCGTAGGAGGAGGGAGGAGAGGGTCGGATTGCTCGATGGACGAGTGGGTTGGGTACGAGGGCGACGAAGGTAGGTTATATTGGTAGGGTGAGGAAGAGCCAGAGCCAGCACACGGTTGTTTGTGTGTCAGCCGCGTTGGGACCCTCTCTCTACCCATCCTCTCTCAATTTCCCTCTCTCTCTTTCTCTTTCTCGCTCTCTCGTGGCCCTCTGGTGTTGCCTCTATTTCCCACTCAACTACCCAGTACGGTAACACAGGGGGGTGGCAGGAGAGGAGAAAGCGGGTAGGTTAGCTATGGGAGTTGGTTGAGGACACATACATGTATGCTTCACTCTCTGGCAAATGGTATATATATATATAGATATATACATGTGAGTGAATGTGGGCGTCCGCACGTACGTGCACATCCTGCCGCACCTTTCACCCACTTTAGCCCTCATCCTCTTCTGCCCCTCTGCGTTTTACTCTCTGTAGTGTACCCATACACATATACTTGGCCCTCCTTTATGTACCATGAGAATCCCCTATGTATTCAACTACTAATACATAGGGAATATTGTGCCTCACTTCACGCACCATATACCATTCAAAGGGGTTAGAATTGGTAGATTTTGATCGCGTGTGCGTGTACACCATCCACACGTTGTTGAATTTCTATCTGTCTATCTATCTCACTCTATTTCACTAGGTACTATGAAAATGTACTGTAGTGTATAGAGAGAGGGAGAGAGAGTAGATTTTAGCCGAAAAGCACCAAAAGTGGGTTGGGCGCAGCATGGCTTACGATTTACAGAGAGACAGGTATCCTGTGAGACCCGTTACACAACACCCCCCTTTTCGGTTGTAACGCTATGGGAATTCTCTCATTGGTCATGTTGGTTGTACGGTGACGTAAATACTGCCTAGATCATGGATGAAAATGGGAGAGAAAGAGAGCGAGAGAAAAGCGTTTTTATTATGTCCAAAGACTCCAAGGCCTCCTATGGACAAAATTCAAGATACATATAGATGATACAAATATTTATAAAAACATTAACATAATTCATAACTATTGAGATTCAGAATACACCAGTTCATACGTTACACATAAAAATGAGAATACAAGAGCATAAAATAAAAATCATCAGTGAGTGTATCGAATATCAATTCTTCAAGGAGTGATTCATTGTAATTTAAACTGAAGACCAATCATTCAATATATTAAAAATACAGTCATTTGTTAATTAATAGGTCTACTGATTATCCTAGTCTTTTCAATCGTTAGTCACATTTTTCCTTATTCATTTATTTGCTTATGAACAAATGTTTATTTGTTAAAGAGAGAGAAAGAAAGAGGGAACGTTGGATTATAAATACCTGACATTGTAGCCACTACTTTTCCTAGTGTTGATTATCCCGTTGAAAAAAACATTTCGAATTAAAGCATTCAGGCTGATGATAGGTGTGACCAGTCCATGTATCTTCATGTCTTGTTAATTTTTTCCAATTAATTAAATCCCCCCCCCCTTCTTTTTTAATACACTTGGTGTTTCATGTTTTTCTCCCCTCAAATCATTTGATCAAAAGAAAATATGAATGAACACACCTCTCGGTTTTTGAATCGCACAGGATAATCCTTCCAGCATGAAGCAAAAACAAAAAAAAATAAAACAGGACGAAAAAGAGAGAGAATTGTGAAAAACGTGCTGGTTCGTTGAAATGATGTAAAGAGACATTTTCGTTGGATGATGTACATGGGGATCTCGTCGTAGTTTACCTCGAGTTATGTATTTTCCGTTATGTACAGAGAACTTGGAGGGTGGTTAGGGAGAAAGAAAAAAAGAGAGATAGGAATGAGGAGAGTAAAAAAAGGAGAAAAAAAAACTGTGGAGAGGGAGGTAGAGAATGATGGAAGAAAAAGGAGATGGGAGAAAGGTAAAAGGGACGACAGAGGAGGCGAGGAGGCGAGACACCCTTTTCTGCTTTCTCCCTTTTTTTTTCGTGTTAGTGAGATGGGAAGGTATTGCAGCCGGGAGCCACGTTGGCTCAGCTGTGTTTTCTGTACGTAGGGTGGTTGTGGCGTTGGTGCAGGTTTCTGAAACGAGGCAAGGGGGAGGAGGGGGGTGGGCTAAATGTAGGGATGGAGGAGTTTTAGAGGGTGGTGGGTGGATGTGGGTTGGATGGGTTGGCAGGCAGGCACGCAAGGGTATGTCGAGTTCGTAGGATGGGTATATATGCTAGGTTAGCTATAGAGATAGAGGATGGGCTGCTTTGAACTAAGCCGGGGACTAGAGAGTAGTGCAGAGGTATACACCAAAAGGGGAATGGAATGGTAGAGGATTGGGAGAGAAGGGCAAAGGGATGGAATGGGCTGCCTAGCCACGTTGGTGGCTGTGGAAAGTATAGAAACCCCAACTAGAGAGGAACCTGATGAGAGAGAGAGATAGGAGATTCAGAGAGTTGGGAAATTGAGAGGGATAGAAATTGGTTTGGAACACATATATACATACACAGCACAAGGCTACTGCCAGAGGAAGCCTGGATATGCGAAGGTAGTTCTGGACACCGCAACTCACCTAACTACACTACAGTCTACGATCCACTGTTCTAAATAATTTCACTGCGATACGATTGCACTGCAACTCATTTTCCCTTGGTTTCTCTCTCTCTTTCTCTCTGAGCCATTACCAAATACCAACAGAAAAGAGGGATAAAGACTAGGAGGATTTAACTTTTGTCATCTTATGCATGGCTTTTAAAGTAAATTCAACGTCAAAAATATCCCAATATAAACAGGAAATTATGGAGAAAAATTGAATTCGTGATGCACGCAGTTTTCCCTTTTTTTTTTTTTTACTTTACCACATTTATTGGAATGCTACTTTTACTCTGCTTGAGCTTGAATTTTTTAATTGATAAAGGGTTGCCGATGAGGGTTACTCTAAAAACCCAATAACCCGCATAACCTTAACCAATTTCACCGAGTTACCCCTTTTTTATTTTGTCGATGAATTAGTGACACGCAAGGGTGGTTATATCCATTAATTCATCGACTAATCACTTTTGAAGTTTTTTTTTTTCTCATTTTTATTTTCCTCATTCTCGTGTGTTTCTCCATTCAAACAATTTTCTTCATAACACAAAGGAATAATACTGTCATCGCCAGTTGGAACTCATCCCCATGGTTCGCCACAACCGAGAATATTACCATCCGCGTGTATTGACACCCCTTGCGCATGGAAAAAATAAAAGCCCTCAGGCTTATCCCCAACAATATCGAGGGCTTATGAGTTCCAGGCTTTTTGCAGATTAAATAAATTTCAAGAGCTCACGCAATGCATTATATTTCATAGAGTTAGATAAACAGAAGTACTCAAACATTGGAGTGCTATGATATTATGACTTGTCATGAATTTACCCTCTCTCTTTTACTAAAATTTCATCTGCGTAAGTTCATATGAAATTCACGGGATATTTCTTAATTTAATGCTGTTCTTTTTTTTACCCTCATATCTTGGATGATTAAAAGGGATTTCTCTTTATGAAAATTTATCTTCAATGAATTACTTGATATTGTTAACTGTTACCCACTTTTCGTGAGATATATCTCATATCCTTAAACAGAGAAAAATGTTTTCGTAATTTAAGAATGTGCAGTCGCTTAATTTAAGAACGTGCAGGTCACTTAAATTAAGTGACTTTTCTCACTTAAATAAAGTCAATTTTTCTTTCTTAATTCAAGGAAGTAGAAGTCACTTAAATTAAGCGACTTTTCTCACTTAAATTAAGTGACTTTTCTCACTTAAATTAAGTGACTTTTCTCACTTAAATCAAGTGAATTTTCTTTCTTTAATTTAAGAAAATAAAACTCACTCAAATCAAGTGCGTTTTCTCACTTAAATCAAGTGCATTTTCTCACTTAAATTAAGTGACTTTTCTCACTTAAATCAAGTGACTTTTTCTTTCTTAATTTAAGTGACCTGCACATTCTTAAATTAAGTGACTGCACATTCTTAAATTAAGAAAACATTTTTCTCTTTGTAATGAGGTTCTCTCCTACTCAATGTTAATCGTATTTTTTCATATTTTTGCATGAAATTGGTAGAAGAATTTATTAATATTTCTAAGGAACAAAATCCAATAATCGAAAATTGACATCCAAGAATTTGAAGTTTGCAGACAGCCGCCATTCCACTACTTGAATATTTTTGATACTTCTATTATTGTAAAAATCAATTAATAAAAAAAGCGAAATAACATGTATTTTTTATAGTTAAAAATAATTAATTTACATCGAGTTTTTACTCATCGAAAAAATAAAAAAATTATGTTGCTTTCTTGGACTACCGTGTGACGATAGAACCTCGTTAAAGTGGCCCCGAAAATGTTTAACCCGGTGAGATTACTAATCGACCTAATGCACGAGCTAGTTGGGATTGCGAATCGAATGAGGTTTACGGTAACACTCATAAGGGAACGTGCAATCTCATGCCACTGTCCTTCTCCTATCCTCTTAAACCAATGCTTCAAGCTGTACATGTATGTGATACACATATATACATATATGTGTGATATCACACACTGCTGACATATCCTGAAGGATATATATAGTTTGCGAGAAGGATTCAGTCCAGGTCAAATCCCCCCGAGGGTCCTAGTCCTCCCTCTTTCTATACCTCGTGAATCCCATACATTGGGATGAGGGCCAAAAAGCCCAGTTCGATTTTACCACCGTTTTCTCCCAGCCATGTGTATACCTTTTCTCTAAGAGAAGCTCTAGGCCCCTTGTGTCAGTTATTCTCCGAGGGTTCTGATCTTCTTAGGTCATTTGTATCGATTCGAATTCTCGATGAAATGTAGAAAAGCACTTTTACGTATTTAATTAGAAAAATGTTTCTTCTATCCTCGAAAAAAAACATTGAAATATCTATGGCCTCTTTGGAGAGAGAATAACATGGTCAATGGGAGTATATTGCAGTATTAAAAAATCTATAAGCTCCTCTGAACGATAGGATCTACGTTCACCAAGCAAAATATATATATATACAAGCTTCTTTCTCTTCCTGATTCTCATGTCTATTCTGAGGTTTCTCGAGGAGCAGAGGGCCAAGAATTTCTCTCTCTCGGTAAATCGATAGCAAGCTGATTCTTGAAAAGAAAAATCTTCCAGGGTCGAAGTACTCGGCAGCAACGATAGAAGGGCTCTTTCTCTCTTTCTCTCTCGATACTAAAATCTCAACCAAGTGACGTCTAGGGTCTTGCAATGATTTATTGGAAAATTCATAATGCAGCCAGAACATTTCACGAGTGTAGTGGAATAACAGGTTAAGTCAATTTTTGTCAAAAATGAGATTTTATCAGAATTTGCTTCAGGATGTATGGACACGTGTCCCACAGAAAGGATTTGGCTGAATATGACCATTTAAGGCCTCATTTTTGAACGTGCATAACAGGTTAAGTTCACTTTTCGCAATTTTCAGGAGAAGATTTGAGGTATGTCGACTTGACTTGAAAAATAATCACACTTGTCAAAGTTAAGTCGACATAACTCAGTCTCTCTTCATTGAGTTTATATTGTGTTATGATCTGCTTAGACGATCTTACTCAATATAAATATATTCTTCGTATACTTCAAATAAATACTCATCGATTATAATAATTATAATCGACAAGTATTCATTTAATATTAGTATTTATTTTATTTGGGGAGTTAAGTCGACATAACTTGAATTTCTTTCCAGACATTTCAAGTTAAGTCGTTGAAATTATAGAAAAAAAAAGACTGCCGACAATAATAGCTTTTGAATATCTAAATTGACTGCAGATCAATGACGTTCATCATGAATGTAGCGCATAATCAAGATCGCATCATCATTTTACGGTTTTTCGGCTCTCCTGGAGAATTTACTTTTTTCGACTTAACCTGTTATTCCACTACACTCGTGATTTAAAAAAGGCATTCATGAAAATTATTTTTCAACACACACCACATAACTTGTTTCAAGTCAACGTAATAGAAGTAATATCATATATGTATATCGTGAAAATTCCACATGCCGGAAGTTCAAACAGGTACGTTAGATTCAAAGTTGAGTTAACAAAGCCCAGCGCGCGGTTTGGGTTAGCCAGTGTATACTGAAGAATCCAAAAAAAGAAGAGATACATAGAAGTTGAGTTTCTCTCGTTGGAGGGGTTTTCGAATTTCCGGTTGAAACGAAGTCATTGTTGATAGTAACATAGAATAGTTGATACATATAAACTCGAAAATTTTCCAAAGTATGAGAACCACTGTGTGTATGTGTGTGTGATGGTAAAAGAGAAAAGAGGAGGAGGAGGGATGAGGTGGAAAAGAGAGGGAGGCAAGAGAGAGAGTTGGATCGCCATGTTGGCTAGCATGGGTCGGTTGAGCTTTCGCTCGGGACGCGGGCTGTTTCCGGTACTGGGTTGAGGGGACAGGGCAGGTGTATCTAGATAGGTATATATGTAGCCATAGCTTGCAGGCCCTCACCCTCGTTCAACCCATTCCTCTGTGAGGTTTGCAGGGGGGGGGGGGGGGGGGGGGGAGGGGGAGGGGGGGAGAAGCTTTGCCAGTGAGGGAACGAGGTAGCCGAGGGAGAGAGACCGACAGGGGGTTGCAAGCTATGGCGAGGGTGAGTTGCGGAGGCACACAGAGAGAACCAGAGGGTTAAAGTGAGAGACAAAGAGAGAAAGAGAGAGAGAGAGAGAGGATCAGGGTGCGGGCAAAATGGCCGCCATCGTCGACCCCAAAGGTATGAAGGTCCTTGGTATCATGGGGTACCAATTCTACTCGACTTGCACTTTACCAAAGACCAAATCTAACCAACTTCCGGGACTCTCTTGCTTGAGATTCAAGGACATTCGATACTACAAGACTTGGGATGATCAATTATTTTCAGGAAATTTGTTTGTATTTAAACCTTTTTTTTTATGTTAAAAAATATTCTTTTGATCATTGGGAATAAAGCGCAGATTCTTAATCTCCTGGATAAATCAAATCTCCAGTGAAATTCAATCTCTCAAAATTACCACGATAAACTGCTAATCCATCACGCGATAAATTTCATTAATTTGTCTAATTTTTATCCATTCTTTTATCTCTGATTCTCCAACCTTTTATTTAATTATCGGTATTGTGTCAATCGTATCACCTCTTCTTTGGTTCTTCTTTTTTTTTTCCACTTGCAGACATTCGATGGCCAATAATTTTCATTTACTCATAAAATCCTCATTATATACGTCTCTCTTTCTCCCTCGTTATAATAAAAAATCGTCCACGCACTAATGTTGCCAGTTTTTCCCCCCTTCTCGTCATGTAACGATTTACCCCATTTTCGCCTCTGGGGCTTGCGTTGGTTATATATTTCCTCTCTCTCTTTCTCTTTTCCGCATTCATCGACTGTATATAGAATCACGATACAATCGAGTGGGTTGAGAGATAGTAAAAAAAAAAAAGCAGAGGAAAAAAATACAAAAAAAGTGGGGAAAAAAATGAGGTGAACAGAACAAGTGTAAAACAATTGTGTTTGTGGAAAAAAAAAGGATCACAATGGGAGTTTTATTTTTCAATATTCACATGTATGAATTATCATTCTCCCTTTTTTTTTGATACCTCCTAATTATTCATTCACTCGGTACTCTACATAATTATTTTTCCCCAGTAATCCATTAATTTTTAAAATACTATTGATATTATCCCTGAAAGTGAGTGAATATTTTATTCATATCACTGACACAGATTTAATGGGTAATCAAGTTTTAACCGTTGAATAATTTTCGATTGTTTTAATAGATTAATATTCATCGACGTTGTTTCGATGTACGAAAAAGGTCATTCCGTCAAACGTTAACAAGTTGTAGCCGAAGTTTTATCCTTATTTACGTGAAGTCAGAACGATTTACGAGTGACCCATACTCGAAGAGTCGTTTACCACTGAATTTATCGTTCGTGTTATTCATATTCGACTGTATACAGAGAAAAATGTTTTCTTAATTTAAGAATGTGCAGTCACTTAATTTAAGAATGTGCAGGTCACTTAAATCAAGTGACTTTTTCTTTCTTAATTTAAGAAAGTAAAACTCACTTAAATCAAGTGACTTTTCTCACTTAAATCAAGTAACTTTTTCTTTCTTAATTCAAGAAAGTACAAGTCACTTAAATTAAGTGATTTTTCTCACTCAAATCAAGTGACCTTTTTTTTCTTAATTTAAGAAAGTACAACTCACTTAAATCAAGTGAGTTTTCTCACTTAAAGCAAGTAACTTTTTCTTTCTTAATTTAAGAAAGTACAAGTCACTTAAATTAAGTGGCTTTTCTCACTTAAATTGAGTGACTTTTCACACTTAAATCAAGTGATTTTTCTCACTTAAATTAAGTGACTTTTCTCACTTAAATCAAGTGAATTTTCTCACTTAAATCAAGTAACTTTTTCTTTCTTAATTTAAGAAAGTACAAGTCACTTAAATTAAATGACTTTTCTAACTCAAATTAAGTGACTTTTCTCACTTAAATTAAGTGACTTTTCCCACTTAAATCAAGTGATTTTTCTCACTTAAATTAAGTGATTTTTCTCACTTAAATCAAGTGACTTTTTCTTTCTTAATTCAAGAAAGTAAAACTCACTAAAATCAAGTGATTTTTCTCACTTAAATCAAGTGACTTTTTCTTTCTTAATTTAAGTGACCTGCACATTCTTAAATTAAGAAAACATTTTTCTCTATGTACAAACGAGCATATTCGGAGGAGATAGTAAGATAAAAGTTCTCCCCCTCGAGAGTCCAATCAAAATTTCATGAATTTCATTCAATGAGTACTGATAAAAGCCATTCTTTTTCTCTCCCCCTCCCCCCCCCCCCCCTCCCCTTAACTTTATAATTTTTCAAAGCAATTATTCCATTTGCCTCAGCTCAGTCTGTTTTGGACAGTTTACTACAAACTCAGAATATATACACGTATTCCAGTAAGTTAAATAATTAACATTTTCGGTTGGAAGTGTACCTCAGTCAGTACATAGGATTATATGAAGTTGACCAGTGGTATAGCTTGGATAGCATCGTAACTAGAGTAGTACCCAGTAACTACCCCTTTTCAGTGTTGGCACTATACTCGACTAAATTCAACCCCTCTCCCTCTAAACTGAGAGAACCCATCTTCTGTTTTCCGACCCTTTTGCCTCTATCTGTATAGTTAAAGGTCTGTGCTTCACTGCCGTCCACCACTGCGTTAACGCTACTACTGCATATTGTACCCGAGGGCCTGTATACATCCAACATAGGCCAAAAGCAACTGAACACATATATAAATCTCAACTGCAGTACACTTGGTGTAGAACCGAATAAAATTAAACTTTTTTCATCCAAGTAGTCGTTTTATTTCTCACTCAAATTTTTTTCTCATCAATTAATTGAATTTGTCACATTGAGAAAGAGGCAACTTTATTAATCATCAAAAGTGAAGATTTGAGAGTAAAAAAAACTCTCCCCTCCCAGTTTCCAAGAGGGGAAATTTAAGGAACTGGGAGATTTTTGGTCCACTACAATCATGTCTGAGGCCAGAGAGAGAAGAGAGAAAGAAGACCTAAAGACTATCTTTTTATATCAGGCCTCATCCTCCCACGATGCTTTTTCTCGGGTACTCTCAAAGCTCCCTCGCAGAAAAACCTACCTCCTTCAACTCAGCTCGAATTCGCCTGACATTCCTCTTTTTCCACCTTGCCTCTCCTCCCTCTCTTTCTCTTTCTCTCAACCCTCGACTCTGTAAGGGGCTGGTCGTCTATAATTCCAGCTTTTCTCGATCGTGCAGAAGAGAAAAGGAAAAAAAACACTGAGATAAAAAGAAAAAATAGAAAAAGAGAGAATTTCGTAACGCAAAAAATCTGAATTTCCTCCAATTCCTTTCAATGTGAATAGAGAAAAAGGCAAAGAGAGAAGAAAAAAGGAACATCTCTCTATTTCACGAGAATTTTCCACTCGCAATGGTAACACAAATTTTCCCCCCATATTTTTCTGCTTTTCGAGTTGATAACGGTGATATCTCCTTGCTGGTGATTAAAAATCATTTAATTTGCCCCCTTTACCCAGCATCCTTTGAACTCTCTTAAGCATCGTTTATCTTGAGCTCCAGTCGAGTGCTTTATTTTTCCTCCTTTTTTTTCCTTCTTTTACCCTCCCAAGAGCAGAAGTTAGCAGAGGAGAAACGACAGTGCCAGAGAGAGGGCGGTATTCGATAAGAAATCGTTGGTATGACGTCAGACGAGGGAAAAAGAAGAAAAAAAAATAGAGTAAAACCTTGAAAAATAACCCTTCGACTATATCTATCGGTGGTGGCCCTCCTACAACGTTTCTTTTCTTTTTTCCTGAGCCGACAGCACACCCACCCCTTTTGCCCCTTTTGGAAGCGTCTTCGTGGCCTGCCAGGTTTTTTTTTTTATTCCCTCTCAGTTTTTTCTCGAGTGTGGCCGATTCTAGAGGAAAAATGGGACGAGAAGAGAAGCAGTGGAATCCGAAAGAGGGGAAATATATATATATAGGTATAGTCAGTGAGGTGAGGCGAATATTGAGGGAGAGGCAAGAAAAAAAAACCAACCTATAAGAGACTCAAGACGCTCGAGCAAAGGCTCAAGGAGAATAAGGGCGACTCTCTCTGTGTGTAGAAGTCTGCGAGGAAACTCTGTGGAACGAGAGGAGGGTTGAGAGAAGACAGCCTTTGGAGTGGGTCTTTTGGGGAAAGAGAATAAGAAGAAGAAACGGTGGAATTGGGAGATGTAGGATGGCTGGAGATATTGGAGAAAAGAAAGGAAAATCCAAGGGGACCACCAATATAATGGGAGGGACTGCTGCAACGACCAGTATTTTCACCCTCTTTGTATCATACCGCATCCTCAGAGCTCCATACTTTTTCACATATATATATATTTTTGTTGGATATTGTGGAGACTATCATAGAAGCTTGACGGTGACTTGCCGAATTTTTTTTTCCCAGCTTGGGTCAAACTTTTATTTCATTCGGTGAGATTATTTTTTGGCGAGGAATAATTTTTTTTAAGCTATTATTGAGTGAAAAATTGGAGGAACAAATATTATGGAAAACTCTTGAAATTAATAGAAATATTGATGGTAGATTATTTTTGATGATTTCATTGGAAAGTTGAGGAAATTTTAGGCGGAAACAAGTGCCGGAACTAATTTTTTCGAATTTTTGGCAATTTTGACTTTTTTAAACATTTTAGAGGGGTAAACTCATTCTTTTTTGAAAGTTTTCAGTTTTTTGAGAATATCTTCGGTTCTATTTGTCGTAGCGTAAAAATTTCGATGGGAGGTGAAAAGTGAGATCATTTGCCATCGATTCATAGGGTTTTCAATTAAAAAATATCGATTTTTAAGGTATTTATAGGCATTTTTGTGGAACAGTTTTGTGAAACAGTTTTTGGCCTATAACTATACCAAATATTCATATTTTTGAATTTAAAAACCCCATGAATCTGTGGGAAATGAGCTCACCTTTCATTTGAGACCAACCGCGAATTGCTACGACCTATAGAACCAGAGATATTTGCAAAAAACTGAAAATGTTCCAAAAAGAAAGGCTTTTACCCCTCAAAAACACCCAAAAATATCGAATTTTCAAAAAAATCGAAAAAAATACATCTCACACTAGTTTTCCGGCTAAAATTTCCTCAGCTTTTCAATAGAATCATCGAAAAAAATCCATCTCTAACCATTTCATTGTAATGTCCATTTTGCCCCATTCTCCCCTAAATGCTTTTACATGCAAAGAAGATAAGTGAGAAGGGTGGACATGTAGAATTTGGCGTACATAAGAAAAGGGACGATCGAGCGACATATCCACAATTCTCCCTACTCCTCTTGTCCAATGTACTCTAGAAGTTCTCCATGCCACTTTCCACTTCTATTGTGATTTATGTGCACGATGAGGGTGGTTAAGGTTCAGACCTGGGTTTTATACATTTTTCTTATTTTCTATCCCCCCTCCTTTCATTCTCCTTTATTCGCTCTTGTATCACACTGTATACCGTGGGTCTTTACTTCGTCTTTGGATTTTGGCTTTCTACTTTCTTCCCCCTTCTGTTAAAATATCCCCAGCAAATCTTTTTTCAAATAAGATTACGAAAAAAAAAAAAAAATCCAGAGTCCAGATACGTGAAGCACTTTGAGATGCTCCACTTTTCCCCAAGTATAAATCCCAATTTCATCCTTTCCTTTTATTTTTTTATTTTTTTTTTCTCTTTTCGGGACAGAATATCGTATGGAGAACCTCAACTGTCTTGGTATAGGTAGATAAATAGCCAACACTGCATCAGAATTCAGGGGAATCGGAAATTTAATTTTCCGATAGTGTACTTTTTCCTTCTCTGCTTCAGCAATTTTCTCCATTTTTTTGTTTACTCATTTACTTCTTTTATATCATTCCAAATGTTTGTTGAATTCAGTAGTGAAGAGGTAAAACAAGATAAGTCATTTTTTTTTCTCATTTTATTTTTCAAAAAATACATTAGAAAATAAACGAGATAGGGAAATTTTGTTCTGAACCTCTTTTGTAGCTTTTGAAATTCTGTACCACAAAAGATCAATAATATCGTCTTATCTCGCTTAGTTTCCAAGATATTATCTTCAAAATGATCACAAGGATAAGTCGATTTATCCTGTTTTACCTCTTCACTGAATTAATTTTATCTTAATTCTTTATTCGACTTTTTCCAAATAAATCTTCATTTAATATTTTGGAATGGGAAATAAAATTTTATTGCTTTGTCAACAACAAGATTGTGCTTGGATTTTTCTCCGAGAGAAAAATCTATTTTCATGTAAATAACAAATACCCTTTTTGCCCTACAATCCACTGCTAGGATCACCCTCCAGAGATCTTTATCTGTATCCTGTGACATGAATGTAGTTACCGTGTAAAAGAGTGAACCCAGAATCTCGAGATGAAGGAGGAACCAGAGGGAACGATAAGATCACTTGTTTAAACTTGGAGGATTCAAAATAAAAGGGGAGTAAGCATAAAACCGAGTGGAATTAACCATTAGAGTTTAGACTAAACTGACATAATTTTTTTCAAGATTGAGATGTTGAAATTAGGGACAATTTGCTCGTAGAAGAGTCATTCATGTTTTTTTATCGATCCACCTGAATTCATTTGAGATTTATCTACTTCTCTTTTTCTTTCATGTCTAATGTTTTTCACTCGATTCTTCAATAGAGAAGTTGCATGTTTTATAATTATATTTTTATTTAAAAGTTTAATAGGAATTACTAAGACAGTATGAGTAAAAAATTATTTAACAAATGATTTTTCATGTAATTTTTAATTAAAAATGATACTCTGAATATGTATTTTTGAATGAAAGTGACGTCATTATATCGGTTTAGTAACGCCACCACACGTCGAGTTGATGAAGCATCTATGTTTATGTTGTTAAAATAAAAAAAATAGTAAATATTATATAGATTATATCCGTTTTGAACAAATTAATTGCCGTGAATAAAATATTTTGTCGACAAAAAAATTGACACCACCTGTTTACACTACATTATAACATGGATTTTCAGAAATATATTTTAAAAACATGGCAAAATCTACTTTTGGCAGATTTCGAGACGTTGCTTTTGTAAAACCAACGTCAACCATATTCAATTCCAATGCAAAAACACTTTAGATTTATATAAAAACGAATTATAATATCTCGTATTTTCGTTATGACGGTTATTTTTATGAGGTTAAGTGAGACCAACGGATATAATGACGTCACAACCAATGAGAAATCGTTTTCATCGCGCCTGAATTTCTTTATTTTTTATAATTTATTTACGAAAAAAGAAATTTGTTAATTGAAAAAAAAACAAATTGAAACATGCTTCAAATTAATTATTCTTTCATATATATATGAGTTTTTAGGGATATTAAATTTATTCAACTTTTCTATTCTCCTTGTCAGATAAAATGAGGAAATTCCATCATTACCGCTTTCCTGCAAAGTTCCCCAAAAAATCCAAAATCCCCTTTTCTCTCCTAGTCCCCCAAAAAAATCCAACAATAGGATCAGCTATTTCCTCCAAAAGGAGACAAAAGAACCAAAGGAAACTCCCAATGAGTCCAACCCTCTCTCCTCATATTTCTCCCGGCAAAAATCACAAAGACCTTCCCCCCACAAACTCGAAAAAAAAAGAGTAGAGAATAAAAAAAAGAGGTCTTCGTTTGGCGAAAAAGGGAGAAATAACTTCTTTCAAAGCATCTCAGAAAATTCCTCATGTAGCACCATCAATGTGTCCGTGTGTGTGTGCTTACACACGGTGGCCTCGATAGTGGCACGAAAAAAAGCCCCGAGAGAAGAAGAAGAAAAAAAAAATGTCTCTGACACGGCAGCTGAGTTGGAATCGTATCTTTTGGTGGAAGGGCCTTCGTCACATTTGTGTGTCGACGTTGGTATTGGCTCCCTCCCTCCCCCCCCCCCCCCCCCCCCCCGATTCCGTGAGTAAAAACGTGCGTTGAAAAAGAGGGTAAAACTGGTGAGAGAGGGCAGGAGCACAAGAAAAGCCATGAAAGAGGATGGGATGCCGAGAGATTGAGGGAGGAATGGCGTAGAGAGTACGAGGCTAAACATATAGAAGCCAGTGTTTATGTGTGGAAGGACGAAGAAGGTCGTGCTCGTGAGTGTAGAGAAAATGGCGGGAAGAAGGGATGGTAAAGAGAAGTTTCACCATGGACTATCCTATATTACCAAGTCCCTGGTACCTTCTCACCCTCCATTCCACGTGCAGCATTTTCTCTCTCCTCCTCATCCTCCTTCTCATCCCTTTATCCTCATCCCCATCGCCCATCGTCTCTGTCCCTTTTACCGTACGAGAGAGAGAAAGAGAGCGCCGCGAGATGAAACCCAACTTCTCTCAGTGCTCTGTGAACCACCCCCCCCCCCCTCCCTCCCCCTCGTCGGCCCAACGTTGTCGAGTCCTTTGGGGGCTGAATCGCAGCCAAGTAGAGAAACGCTTGAGAGCAAAAGAGAGAGAGAGAGAGCGTGGGTGGAGAAGAGGGAATATAGAGGGCGGTCGACATGGAAAGGGGACGCGAGATGGGAGAACCACAGGGTGATATCGTGTATATATATAGGATACCACCGAGGAAAAGAGGAACGTGTCCGAGAGGAGCACGTACGGCGCATCAGTATTGAGATATTTGTGTGAGACGAGCAGCATTAATTCCTTTCTCCTCCTCTTTCTCATCAAGTTGATTGGTGAATTACAGGTCACTTCTAAACTCGATTTGGTGATATACACATAAAAAAAGAATTCCAAACTGAGTATTAGAATGTTGATAATGATCAATGCTTTCTTATCTGTTGGAGTGGATCTTCTGAACTGATAGGTGTCACGTAATATCGTTTTTGTATTGTCTCACTTTCGAGAAAAATATATAGTCACACACTTCTTCCATTTATTGCTTCGATTTGGAATCTGAATAATTATCATTGAATCATTATAATAAACAGCTGTTTTATACATTAAACTGCGTATTTATTTGTTTGCCATGCTCTAATTGAGTCACACAGAAACTTGAATTCGTCTTCTTTCATGTTAGGTACATGCTTGACTCAATTCGAGTATTTTGTTGAGGCTCAAATAATCACTCCATGAGAGATGATTTAGCATACAATTTTTTTCAACAATAATTTGGTTTTCAGTTATACAGTGATGCATTGAGGGTAAATATGCAGAAAAGCGGCCTATCCAAATAAAATTAATTGAAATTAATTTAAATTACCTCAGGAAGGGAGGTAGCGAAAATGATGTAATATATCTTGGTCAAAAATTTGAAGGAAGGTATAGGAACTCCGAAGATTTGACTTTGATAATTATTTAAATTTTATGTAGGCCCCTTTCCTGCATAATTACCGCATTGAGTAATACTCCGTAAATAATCAATCTGATCAGTAGCCTCGAAGTAACTTTGATGCAACTCGAAAATAATGAAACAAAATAAAAATAAAAATAGTAATAAAAGAGTAAAACGAGTAAACAACACTCTGTTTCATGTAGAACATAAATATATACTGCCAAATCTGCAAATTTGAACCTCAGTATACCACTGATGAGGGAAATGAAACCGAAACAATGATGATAATACAATTATTTGGACGAAGACAGCACATATAGTACCACGAAGAAAATGAGGAAAGAGAAATAAAAACGAAAAGCAAACCAATTTTTGGGATCGAATATTAAAAAAAAATAGGATGAAATGTCGTGGATCAATTGTCGACTTTCTTGCAGTCGAATTTGGAATTCTTCTGTTTTTCAGTGTCGAATGAGAAGAATGAACACAATCTTCACTTCATAAACATTTTCATTGGTCACAATGTGTCCATGCAATGTCAATAACAGATAGACTATCCATATTCACCTCATTTTCGTTCCTGTAATAACGACTACCAAATTGGTAATTGTCAACTAGCTGTGCTTGGAATGCACCGGCACAGCTGCACTTTCCACGTGTGGTTTATCACGTACAAAATGCTTGATACGCTCGAGGAATTTATCCACGTTACAGCCAAAAAGGATCCAATACCAAGTAGACAAAGCTACGAAATATATGGATATGCATTCTCGTACTTTTCCAAAGTAGTAAAAAAAAAAAGAAGCAACGAACTGAAAAAAAAGGATGAATTCGATTTGAAAAAGCAAAGTATTTATCAACAAAGTTACGAGGAAACTCTATTTCTATAAGGTATCGTCTTCAAAAAGAATACTCCATGATTATTATTATTTTCACGTTTTCTTCATTGAAGAAATTTGGGTAGTTTGTAAAGTTTTGGAAATCTACCAAGCTTGAAAATGTACGAACCGAAAATTCAGAGAATTTACCGGAGGTTTTGGGGCTTGAAAGATAGGATAGAGAAGCAAAGAAGGGACGAAATGGGAATGAGTTGAGGGAGTAAAGAGGGAGTGAGAGAGAGAGAAAGAGAGAAAGCAGTCCTGCAGAAATTAATATCGCCCTGGGACGGAACTGAAGCTCTTGGCCACGTCTCTGGCTCTTTCGTCTGCGTCCTTTTACCTTCCACAGTGCTTTTGCCACCCCTCTCACTCACTTCTGTATCTCTCTAGGATGGTTTTCCTCCTCTTCCTCTTTCTCCTCCTCCTTCTTCTTCTCTACCCACTGCTTCTATCACTTGGGGGCAACCTCCGGTGCACTGCGCTGGCACAAGCCTCTATCTTCTTCTCTCCTCTTTCCCCGTCGACCTTCTACCTCTCTACATCCAGAAAACCCTCTTTTCCTCCAACTTCCCATACACTATTCTATATACCTTTCTATACTGTGACGGTGGATACCAACATTTTCTACCCCAAAGGACTACTACCAGTGGAACAGTGAAGATGGCTCTTGGCCACTAGGAAAAGAGACGACCAGACAAAGTCCCGGAAAGTCCAGAGACTTGAAAGAGGTGAACAAGTGGAGTTCGGCCATGCTATGTAACAAAATCCTTTATATCGAACGCTTCAAGCTACACTACAACTGGCTTTTCTACGTTTATTCAACTTGCAGAAAATCTGAATTTGTCAGTTTATTTGTACAACATTTTGTGCAATATATATCGTCGCCTTAGAGTTAAAGGGGCGTATGTGCCATTTTTCCCGATTTTTTTTCTTCAAAATAACAAAAAGGCGTATCTCCACTATTATTCCTACAATAGGCTTTCCAAGGCTTTTTACGCAATATTAGTCGAAAAATGAAAAATAATAATATAAAGGGGCGTAAGTGCCATAAATTAGATAAAAATCGCGAAAAACAAAAAGGCGTAAGTGCTAAAATTTTGGATAAAAAATCCTAAAAACAGAAGGGCGTAACTCCCAAAATTTTCATATGCTGTAAAAAAAAATTATAAAAACAAAAAGGCATAAGTGCCAAAATTTAGATAAAAAAATTATAAAAACAAAGAGGCGTAAGAGATACGTTCTTTTCATTCTGAAATTGGTAATCACGCCACTTTGTTATTTTAATTTTCAATTATCCAAATAATGTGCCAGAGGCCATAAAAAACATTTTGGAGTGATAAGTGGACATACGCCCCTCTCACACCAGAATTTCGTGTTTTTGGCACTTACGCCCCTTTAACTCTAAGGCGACGATATAAAAATAACTTATTCTTTATTTCATTTCATGTCAATGAGATACCATGAAGAATTTCACGTAATTAATGGAAATAATAAAACACATGGGGATATATAATCAGAGTTATCCCACAGTAAATCTGTCGTCAGTGTAATTTGACCCCAGGAGGCAAGAAAACGAGGGCATGAAAGAAGCAGGCTTTTAGGGTTCCCAAGTAATTCCCATAGAAAAACATGGATATAGAAAAGAGGGAGGGACGAATGAGACCTGCGGGTAAATTCTCTGAGCCAAAAAATTTTTCTTCTCAAAATTATTTTACGGTTGCAAAGACGATTTCTCGTTAGAGAGGGGAGAGAGAGAGAGATGTCTTTTCATAGGAGGGAGAAATAAAATAAAAAAATTGTGGAAGTTTGTGGAGAGGGTTAGAGCTTCGTGACTGGATTATCATCGCCTCTGCAGAGTACACTGGGGAACTCTGCTGAAAAAAGAGAAGAAAAAGTGTGGAGAAGACTTGTTTTTTCTTTCCTTTTTTTTCTACCAAGTTTTTTTTCATAGTTCTTACGAGAAGATTCATTTTTTAAGACATTCGTAGTTCACTGAATTAATTGATTTTATCGTGTCTTTAACATGGAATAATGAGATATTTGTTCATTTCAATGGGTTTTTTTTAACAATTGTCAATTATATATACATTTACTTGGAAACTTATAAATGAATGAATAAAATTTTGTTGGATTGTCAAATGCATTTAAGTGAACGAGTTAGTCTCGTAATCAAATAAATTTTCACGATTAGCCAATCAAGATGAAGATACCATTATATTCATGTCTCGAATTAACAATGGCATTTATCCTATCCCAAACTTCTCTTCTCATTATTGAAGATACACACTGTGTTTTCGGTTCTAAACTTACTTCTATTTTCCAATTCTCAAATTCTTACGAGTTTTAAGTGAACATTGTGCCATTTTAGACCCAAGGGAACCTGGACTGACGTTACTAAAGGAATTCAAATTTGTGAAAAGCTAATTGTCGTTAGTGGCCATTGATAATTTCAAATTCACGTTTATATTGCTTTGGCAAATTAATTGAATCTATAATTATATAGGATAGAAGAAAAAGAAATATTCTTAACTGTTTATATTGGCTAATCATGAGCAACGGTTAATGGCCATAATGTTTTTGGTTAATGGTAATTATGGTGAAAGGATGGGTTAAAATATACGGTAAAACACTCGAGATATTCACGTGTCTGCACACATCCTCTGATAACAGGACGCTTGGAATTAAGGTCGAAGGTCGTAAGTCCGGAGGGGGCTTGAATATCGTACGGTTAGGAATTTCACTAGTAACTGGAAGGGTGCAGAAGCATGGATGCTCTGAATTTTCATTGTGTATACCATACGCTCCATACACAACCCAACTTCGTTCTCCAAATTGTATAAACACTTTTATGGTTGATTATTAACGTGAATTCATTAATTTTTTGAACTATAAAAAAGCTCGGTTTTATTATATTCATTTTAATTGAATTAAAAAATTATTTTCCGTTAATAAAATGGAGATTTTGGTGGAATGGTTGGAGATGCATGTATTTTTGATAATTTTACTCGAAAGCTTTGCAAATTTTGCGATAAAAAATGTGTGTTGGAAACAATTTTCTCGGATTTTTTGGGAATTCGATTTTTTTTAAATCGAGAATTAAAACAAAAAAAAAACAGTATTGTGGGAATATTGGAGATACGTTTTTTCTGATAATTCCATTGGAAAGCTGAGAAAATTTCCCATGAAAATCATATGTCAGAAGTTATTTTTTGGAATTTTTCAAAAATTCGATTTTTTGGGTCATGATTTGAAGGTGAAATCCTTCTGTTTTTGAAAAATTTTAGGTTTTCGGGAATATCTCTGGTTCTATTTGTCGTAGCGATCTGGGGTTGATCTTGAATGAAAGGTGGGCTCATTTCCCATCGATTTATGTAATTGCAAAAGAAAAATTATCAATTTTTCAAGTACTTATAGGGCAAAAACTGATTTTCAGAAAATAGCCTATAAAGTATTTGAAAAATTGGTTAAAAAAAATTTTAAACGACATAAATTGATGGGAAATGAGCTCACCTTTCATTTGAGATCAACCCCAAGTCGCTGCGACCAACAGAACCAGAGATATTGCTGAAAAAGTGAATTTTTTCGATTTTCAAAAGGGAAACCTCTCCAAAACTTGGCCAAAAAAGTAAATTTTTCAAAAAAAATTTCCTCAGCTTTTCAATGAAATCATCAGAGAATTTCTATCTCAAACCACTCACTCAGAATCTCCATTAAACCCCACCCTCCCCTAGGTTTTCCATTTCAAATTTCCTCATTTTTTGAATAGAATCATGAAAAGAAATTTATCTCAATTATTATCGTTCTTTGTAAGCGATTTCCATCACCTAGAATACTCAAAATTCCACTAAACTCAAATATAACCACTTTCCCCTACCTCCATCTACCCGAAATTCTAAAAGAAGAGACAAAAAGTCCATTTCTCTCGGATTTACGATGCAACAATTTATAAGTTCCTCCAACTAAAAAAAAAAAAACCAAAAAATAAAGGGAAAAATTGAGAAAAAAAAGAGCATAAGTCACCGGGAGTTTGGCGTGTGGCCGCACCACCACCTAATGGTTCGCATAAACTGGCCCCAAGATCTTAAAATAGTCCCACAGAATTTATACATCCTGCTGTTGCACCTTCGGCTTTAGTTTACGCGGTTGAACGCCTCCTTTTGTGTTTACCAACCACCATGAGAAATAGTAAGGGCGTTTCGAGTAAATTTATTTTTGAAAAAAAATTATCTCTTTTCTTTTTTTTTGAGAGAATAGAACTAAACAATAATCAGAATATCAGTGATTCAAGAAATTGATTATCTCATACGACTAATAATCTCCTTCCGTTTATTCACAGTTAAACTGATATTGAAAATATGCCAAGACTATTTTCCAACGTGAAATTATGTTCTTAATGTTTTTTTTTCTCCACTCACCGATAAGGAGAACGCCTATTTCCGCTCGAAGTAGTACTGCCTAGTCCAGATAGAGTAAATTCTGAAAACAAAGGAAAAAAAAAAGAGATTACAACTTGATGTAAATATTTCCAAATTTTCTATGACTTTTCTCATATCCTCAAATCGATTTTTCATACATTTCCACTATTTATTATAGTTAAAATCACAAAAACTTCACAAATTTCGAAGATTTCGTGAAATTCTCATAAAATTTCCCTTCTTTGTAAGCGTATTTGATTCCAAAAAGTCCAAAATTTTAGGAATCTTCAAAAGAATTCTAGAATTTCCATCAAATTTCTGTCTCGAATGTACACAAGATTTCACAAATGATTACCCCCTTCGCAACTTGTGTAATTGAAAGTAAATAATAATACAAGAAAATCATTTAGCACAGGAAATCATATGGTATTTAATCATAAAATCATTGACACTGTTTCACTATCACCATTCACTTCATATTCATATTGATATTTATCGACAGCTTATCAAATCAACATCATCCGGATCAATCAGGCACTTACATTGAAAACAGATTGGCAAAATCCAGTGACATGGACAAATGCATTGAACAGTTGATTGTTATCTTATTTCTGTATTCTAAACGGCCAACGAAACTCAAACATGTGACTAAATACATGACCACTGAGGTAAATACAATTCATGGACGTTTATCGGCTCTCGACAGAGCACCAACGTTCCGTCAAATTGGTCGATGAATGTTTGGTATGTACATTGAGTACATCTGTATACATATATTTATATAAATGTATATAGTAGTGAGAAAGTTTGCCCGAGTCTCTTGGGACTGGGGGAGCTTAAGGAGGTGAGGAAGGAGCTAGTTCTCGATGATATACCAACAATCTACTAGTCCAGGTAACGTCGAGTTCAATCAGTGCTTGCTCGTTAATTAAACGGTATGCAAGAAGCAGCGTGCCTTATGCTTATTACTGGCAATGAGAAATCAATTGTTGATAATTTATTTATTTATTTCAACGCTCTCGGCAATTTTATTGAATTGATAAAAATGTCAGATGACAGACTTCCTAAAATTTGCTTCAAAAGACAAGTACAATTATACCAGAACGGTGAAAGAAATGCCAAATATAATTGGGCAAGTTCTTTTTATCGAATCATATACTCTCGATTTATTACATGTTTTCCCTTCTGATCTTCAGTGGAACCAAACTCGTGTATTCATATCCCTGGTTTCGGTTCATATAGATGTTGTTCTTGTATCTAATGATGAATAGATTGTTACCTTTTCCTGTTCCATTACTTTGATACATTAATCCTTAAATTCCCCATTTTTGAGGAATTTCCCTTATTACTCTTGTACGACAGCTAGCACTGGACTGTCCCTTATACGAAGAATCAATGGGAACCAAGTGAAAATATAACCGTCGTCTTCTCATCCTTTACAGACTTCTCTAGAAAAAAAAAATCTCACTTTTATTTTATTTTTATTTCTCTTCGAACGCTGTGTGCGGGTATTAAGGCGCTTGGGGAATGCATCAGAAAGAGGTGGAGAGGTGCCAAGCGAAGAAGTTGCACTCTGTAGAGGTGGCAACGTGGCCACCATGTGTGTGTACCCGGGGAGACCAAACGAAGGGCATACGAAGCAAACTCCAAGTGCCTTCTCTCTTCCTTAGTGTATTTTTTTTTTTTTTTTTTTTTTTTCAAGTTTTTTATTTATTTTTTCTTTACGTTTCCCTCCTTTTTCTCTGTTGCCCCGCTGTTCCCCTCCTTGATTTTCTTTCTTTCAGTTTGTGTATACGTTTTGCCAGGCCAACTACATACCCGTATATATACCAACCACCGCTATCTGACACGTTCTAACGTCGTACAAGAATAAACGGCTCTTCTATTCCTCTTCTTCATCTTTTTTTCTCTTTTTTTTTTCATTTTATTTCTTCCTCTTTTCTCTCACACACATATACACACACACACACAAAGTCTCTTCAAGCTATTCTTTCTTTTGGCTTTTCTCATACAGATTCTTTTACGCCACTTTTCCTGGGTAAATCAATCTATTGTAGCCTGATGAATAAAAACATCTTGGAAATGGAAAATGTCAACTGAATTTCATTCTTTGACAATCTTTAATTCAACCCACTTATGGATTTAACACGTCCCTTGGCTACCAGGTCATTTCCAACATTTTTTTTTCTTTCCTTGTTTCATCGCTTGGAACAAACGGTTTTTTTTATATTCTGTTCCAATTATTAAATTTCCCTTGACGTTTTCATTTAACCTCTTAACTCTATCCACCGCAATTTTTCAGGACAAATTTAACCCTGTCAACTTTAACGAGAGATTCTATTCTCGATAGAACGTATATATATCTACATGTAATATTGTAAGAAATTTCAATTTGATATATCAAATGATGAATTTTTAAAATCATTTGTCTTTCATTCTTCATATAATTCACGTTTCTGATTAATTTAACTGGTCTCTGAATAACCCAAAAATTATTTAATATTCTCCCTGCGAATTTCCATTTCAATGATTTAATTACTGGAAATTTTTCTAAAATAGAATTATCGAATTTAGAGTAAAAATAATCGTCACCAGTGCGAAGAGAGGTTGAGCTTCACTGTAAAGGTAAAGACTACGTTGGGTAGACGTGAAGGGTGGAGGATTGTATGAGGTGGAAGAGGGGTAGAGAGAAAAAAAAAGAAGATTGTTGGGTCGACCAAGGGGAAGGGTGAACATAGACGAAGGGAGAAAAGACACCCCCCCAGTGCCCGTACTGGACTCGAGTCTTCTTTTTTTTTTATTCTCTTTCGTTCTTTTTTTACCTCCTTTCTTCCCTTCTTCTTCTTTTTTTTCCTCTTTTCCCTGCTCTGTGTAAGCGGAAAAGAAGCGTCGAGGGGGCGAGTGAAGCGAAGGAGAACGACGAGGAGTGTAAGAGGAAAAAGACGCGGGTGGAAAGAAAAAGGAGATGGGAATTGAGGTGGGGAAAAGAGGGAAAAAAGGGGGAGAAAGGAGGTGGAGTAGGAGGAGGGTTGGGATGCTCTTGGGTGGAACGAGAAACATTGGAAGGTCGTAGAGACGAAGTGAACGTGTGGAGACGACCGGGGAAAATAAAAGGAGAGGTGGCTGGCGCGGCAGTGACGTGAGGGGGATGAGGTTAGCTTGGCCAGAGAGAAGAGATCCATATAGGGGTGCCCATGTCACAAAAAAAAAAAAGAGAAGAAAAGAAGGGAAAAAAAAGGGGGAAGACAGCCCCAGGGCTTCCCAAGATCCCAAGAATTGTCTAATACTCGAAGTGGACTTTGTTCACGCACGCAATCGATAAGATTCAAGACGATGGTGAATGCGTATTGTGAAAATTCTTTATTTTTTCTTTTGAAAAAATACTGTCCTCTTTTTTTCGAAATATGTTTGAGGTATTTGAAGAATCCAAATCATTTGTGAACAGCGTTGCCAGAATTTCTGTATGAAAAAGTAGGAGCCAGGATCAAAAAAAAACCGGACGAGTGGGGTTGAAAGCGGGAGACTCAGAAATAATTAAAACTTAATATATTTTTCAAATCGGCTTTGAAAATTGCCTGAATACTTTGTTATATTCGACAAAAATAAAGGTTTTATAGTAACAACTCGATATAAATTTGCATCATTTCCAATGACTGAGATTTTTTTCCAAAATTTTGGAGTTCTGCTGAAACAGTAAATCTGGCAACGCTGTTCGTAAAGATCTAACCTCTCCCCTATCTTGTATTTAGATTGAGGATATCTTTGATTGTCATAAAATATATTTTGGAACAATACATTCATGATATTTGTCATGAACGACTCATTCAGATAAACCTGAACAAGTTTATCTTTTCCACTGAGAATCAATGTGTATAGAGACATAAAATAGCACTGGGTAAATTTTCTACCTTTTAAAGCAATATATATGCGAGAAGATGCGTAATACTCGATTCTCTTGTCCTCTTCCTCCCCCTCCCTATTTCTTATAACCATCAACCCATTGAATGTAGCCAGCCATAAAGATACAAGGAGAGTTGTGTAGAGAGAAGGAGGCAAAGGTCGGACAACGGCACACACAAGGAAAAGTATTTTCCGGTTACGAGGATTCTCGTAAAACTTCTTGAATTCTCATGCACTGTCTTAAAACCATAGTAACTATATAGTAAAATGTTCATTTTTTTTTGTTGCAAAAATAACTTTGAAAACAATTCATTTTCACACAATTGTTGACATTGTTATATTCACATGAACATCATCACATTAACCATAAATTATATTTCAATTTTTTTCTGTCTCCTACCAAGTACTTAAATTCTCTCTTCCACTATCATCAAGATAATTAAATTATTTTTATTCATCATTACTCATTAGGCGTTGAAAATCCAATAATTCCCTTATCCCTTTTTTTGCTTCTTTTCCCCTTATTTTTTTTTGTTCACACCCATACATTATAAATCCCACACAAAACTCCCCAGATTTCCCCTTGAATACAACTGGCATCCGAGACTCATTGAAATTGAATACCCAAGAGGTCCCCCCCTGAACACTGAAAACTCTGGAAGCTTCAAATCCACTTTATTCAACAAACCTCAATGTCAACCGCAAATTGGACAACAAAATTGCGATGTGAAGGCATATAAATTCATCAAATCACTAATTATATGTATTATGTATTAAATGTAAAACCGATATTAGACCAGTAGTATAAACTTCATTGTACTACCAAACATTAGCAGCCAATAGCTAGAGCCTTGAACCCTTATGGCCAATTTCACGCTTACGTAAATTGTCTCGGGTACAAGAGAGAGAGAAATAGATAGTTAGAGAGAAGCACACTCGACGATAGCTGAGTTTAATGTATATAAGACTTCAACCTACATTACGCCCTCGTAGTATATATCAGAATACTTCACCCACTTACTTCAACTGTCTGCATTTCCTCACTGGACTTGAAAATATGGTCAAGCAACAAGGGTTTCATGATGGACACATGCAAGCAGCTTAAAATACATAGCCAAAATCCTCCAGAATTACCAAAAGGAAAACTTAACTACACGGAGAGAATTTTTCGAACTGTGCAACTAAAAATTTAGTAAAAAGACCCTGACTATGAAATATATTAACAGCGACCAAATTTTTAACAAGTACAGCTATAGAATAGTACACATAACTATAATTTAGCTGTTTTAGTTATGATTCTAGGTGCAATTATTGATTTGAAATAGTTGGTTCTCACTTTTAAGGAATAGTCGTGTTAGGAGGCAAGAATCCTCTCAGTGTACAGTGGGATTCGAGTGACATACTGCAATGTTGATATTAATCTTTTTGTATGTTTTTGATTTTCGATTGGAGAAAAATATCTTTAAGTTGACTATACACTGATGATGTCAAGAACCTGAGGAAGTCTGAATAAAGCAGGCGAAACGTCGTTTATTTGACAATTATTAGTATTGTTAAATTCAATATTTCCAACATCCCAAGATCTTTACATCTCTATTTATGAACATGGAAATGAATATCACAACTGATTACCAAAAGAGACTAATTCTCAATTCTACATGACCATCGAACGAATCCAGGCAAAAATATAGAGTCACCAAAAATTAGTCAGAATGAATATGACAGTTGGAATGAGTGTACTTATCAATGACACAAGGAGAAAAAAAATCTCCTGGTCAAAAGAATTTTTATTAACAATGACTATTAGATTCTCATAAATTGTAAATAATTAAATATTATATGCTCTGTTTTTCGAAAAAGATTTCTGTATATTTGTATAATGATGAATCCAATGATTATTTTTTGTAGAATAAATATATGCACCCTGAAGAGGTCTGCACACAGCAGACGAAACGTTGGTACTTTGACAATTAAAATAATTTGTTAACTTATTAAATTCGGGAGTGACCACAATGGCCGATTACCAACAAAAGTAAAAAAATAAAGAGTCCCTCATTATTTCGCCCCGATTTTCTGCTCTCCCCTTTCCGAAAATAATCTTCATCATCGGATAAACCCAATTTAACATACCTATATATACTAAAAAAGAAACATACTCACCTATTTCGTCATTGAAAAACATCAGGTAAATTAGAAAAAAGTTCATCTCTCGCCAAAAATCCATATCCCCCTTCTCTGTATGCTGTGGCAATACACACCACCTCCAATGCAGAAGAGTAAGAGAGAGAGAGAGAGAGAGAAAGAGAGATAGCCGACTGTAATTTACAGTGCACGCAAACACGTTACTCTCCTCTACTATCCGTGTTAGTGCACTGGCAAAAGGGGAAACGTAAAGGGGGGGGGAGGGGATAGAGAGAGGTAGTATACCGTGTTGAGAAGGGAATACAAGTCTTCTGTACGTGAAACAGAGAGGAGCAGTTCCCCTCATCCCCTCGTCCACGAGTGAAGTTTCCCCGATGGCTCGTCCACGTCCCACGTCCAAACGTTGGACGTTTGTAACGCATATAACCCTCCCGAGTTAAACCCCCCTCTCTCTCTCTCTTTCCACAACTGTCTTTATCTATTCCCTTCCCAGTATCTCTGTATATATACGAGAAGTACTGTGAAGCCCCTTTTGTTCCCCCTCTGTGTGTACCCCATCCCATCACTACCACGTGCCTCTTTTCCCCCAGTCTCTTTTGGCCCCCAGTATGTGTGAGAGACACTCAAACCTCACTCTCTCTCTCTCACTCTTTTTCTCTGTTTAACTTGAGCTCGTCTCGTTCTTCCACTTCTCCTCCACCTCCTCGCTCCTTCACGTTTCTCTCCCTGCTGTGTGTACCGTGTTGGGTGGGTAACGTGGTCCCCTCTCCTCCCTCCCCCCCCCCCTCCCCCTTTCTAGCCCCCCTGTCTGTGTGTGTCTCGATTCTGACGGTGACAGACCCTATACCTATACTTGTACTGACGCCAACGTCGTAGCAAACACACTCCAAGTCGAATATCAATGTGTATATCTATATGTATGTGTTGGTAAAATGCTCGGAAATTTTTTTCAAGTCTTTTTTTTTTTCAGGGGTTCCTAATATTAACGATGAAATTCTCCTGGTTTTTCGAGTTAACTCGATGCATATCAACGTAATCCGGCATTAACTCGCCGATTATAATTGTCCCTGGGGGAAAATAAAAACCATTCTTGTCGTCACTGAGAGAAATAAAAGATTTCGAGTTGTTGAACCAATTCGAGGGAGATAATGATTTTTTGGCTTTTGGGTTTTGCCATTGGACTTCGGAAATTGGGACGACTCGAGTTAATTACCATGTGTATCTCAATTGCCTTTTTTTTTTGATGATGATTAATCTCACGAATAAATGTTTGCGAGAAATAAAAAAAATTATAACGTGATGGTTCACTTTTTTTTTTTTTCTGTGTCAATGAAAGTGATAAGTTTATGTACACAAAAACTCGCGCAAATATTCATCGAATTAATCACAAGGTCATGTCAACTACCTTTCAATTAATTTCACTCTCATAATACAACTTTTCATGACTCAATTGAGTAGAAAAATAGGAGAAAAAAAAGAGAGAAAAGTTATTGAAAAGTTTTTGCCTTTTCTTTTTTTTTTTCTGTAAAAAGTGAAAGAAGTTCGAAGTTTTGCAAGTCTATTTTATTCTATCAATGACTTCAGCTAGAATGAAGTGATGCCAAGATTGTTTTGATAATTTCCTACTGCTTTCATTCACCATGGTAAATATCCTTTTCCATTGTGTTCGTGTTTATTGTGTGTTAGAAAATCTCATATCAATGACAAAAAAAAACAAGTGGATAATAGTATTGCTCTTCAACTGATATAGCTTTTTCTGCTGATACTTTAGCAATATGCTTCCGAATGGAAGTGATACAACTTTTTTCAAATCATTATCAAAATATCAAATTTTGCTAATCCAATTCCCGTAAAAACTCTTTTTCCTTTTTTTCTTAGTTTTTTCGTGAGAATTTCACGTTATTATCACGTTTTTAAAGATCATCCAGAAACTAAGCGAGATAGCGTGATTTTTGTGGAGACCTTTTTTGTAGCTCTTGAAATTTTCTAGAAAAAAAGTTTCTACAAAAATTGCACTATCTCGCTTAGTTTCCGAATGCCCTTCGAAAATGAAAGATATAGCTTTTTCTGCTTATACTTTAGCAATATGCTTCCGAATGAAAGTGATACAACTTTTTTCAAACCATCATCAAAATATGAAATTTTGGTAAAGGGGAAGTAGAGCTCAGTCAACTAAAAGTATTTATTTTTAACATTTAAACCTGGAATTTTTTGATCATTTTTTAGCCATAGCTAGTTTCAACTGTCGCATTGATTATAATAATATGAAAATTTGATTTTATAAAGGTTAAAATATGTTTGTTGAATGATTTGCTTCGAGTTCAATAGCTCGCAGTAATTTCAGTGTTTTCAACAAATCAATGAATAAATTTCAACATTTTTCAAAATTTTAACTTCTGAAATATAAGAAGAATAATAATTCAATTTAAATAGAGTAGAGTATCATTGTTTTACCGAAATTTTTCTATAAAACCATTTTGCTGTCATTTAGACTAGGCACACACATACACACACAGACATGCCCTAAAAATATCATTTTCTCTCTTTTTAGACCATTTTAAGTATCTTCTATCAAAAAAATTACAATCAAAAATCCTGATAACATAGCTTCCATTCGGAATAAGGAAATGAAAAAAAAGGCAAAGACCCAAAAATTTGCAATTTTTTTTTTTTCGTCACACGAAAGCAATGAGAAAAGTTTTAAAATTACAGGTCTCTATACTTATACTCGTTGAATTGTACCCGAGTGTTCTATATAGTAATTCTCTTTCTCTGTCTCACTCCACTATGTGTGTGTGTGTGTGTGTGCCCCTCTATCCATGGCCATCCGTGCGGCAGAAGAGAAGGGGGAGGGGAAAGGGGAAGGGGGGGAGAGTTAGAACAGTACGGTAGAGGGAAGGTAAAGAAACTGGAATGAGAAAAGGGGTGCGCGGGAGGCAGGAAGGGCGAATCCAATGGGTAAAGTAAAAGGAGAGGGGGTAAAGTCGCCTCCGCGTTGCCAGCCGTTAGTTCGCTTTGAGCGCTCGTTACGAAAGGACCTGAGATTACTTGATTCAATACAAAAACTTGTTTTTTTCATCTTCACGTATTTTAACATTTCGTTTTGTTATTATTATTATTATTATTATTGTTTTTTGCTTACGAGGTACAAATTCCCAAAGCAATAGAATCTGCAAAATACACAAAGATTTCTTATTATAAAAATAACATTAGCTCATTTCACTTTTTGTTTACTATTAAATACACACAAGTAAAAGTAACTTGATAAATACGCGATTGTGCACAAATTTTCGTTGTATTTCAAGGAACCAGTGACATTATTGGACTTGACTTTGGTTTTAAAAAAATCAAGGGTTGATTGTGTGACACAAGTTTTGTAATACTCATCTTAAAAGACGAATTAACTTGAGTAATACTCTTTTTTGTTGATTGATAACAAAAAAAGAAGCCAAGAATGGAATTACTGACTTTTTAAATCGTGGAATTTTGTATAATATATATATAAGACTTGAAAAGTGTCAGCTGAAGGGTGATCATCTCGTGCCTGAGACATTCTAATTCGAGGTTAAGTGTGTGTGTGTGTGAGAACGTAAATCTCCCTTTTTCTTCTGTTTTTTGTGATTATTTAGTTTTTTTCAACTCTGGACAGTTATTATCGTCAATTGCGTCATGTGTTAACGTCTTGGCGCTATTTCTCATCATCATCGACACACTTTCCTTTTTTTTTTTCGTTTCTACGTTTTTTTTTTTCTTGGCGTGTTACTCTGTGTGTGTGTGTGAGTGTGGGTGATTTTTCCCTGTTGCGACAACTGTTCCACGAGTTTAAAAAACGTACTCCACACACAACTGGACACTTGAGACCATAACAGAAGAAGAAGAAGGAGGAAAGGAGAGAGAAGAAAAAAAAAGAGAACCGGCACAATTTTCCACGCGGTTTATGCCAGGGCCTGAATATGTCAGCTAAGCGAAAGGCCACTGCCATCATGCAGCACCACAAGGTGAGTCAACGAGTTTCTTTGTCCATCTTTTTTTAAATTCTTTTTTTTTTTTAATCTTTTTTTTTTGCTACTTCTCTCTCGGCAGTGCCTCGTTATCTTTATTTTTCTCTCCAGTATTTTCGTCTGTTCTTTTTTGTTATATATATATTCTTCTCTTATACTTTTTTTTTCAACGTGTATGCCAGTGAGGCAAGTGTACTGGAAATACGCCTCCCACGTGATTCAGTCGCTCCGTTTCAGTTGTTTCATTTCAGGGGATTACAGAAAATTAATGCTTTTTTTACTCCAATTCAAGTTGAGGTAAATATTTTTAACGCCTCGGGGAAAAAAAACATGAAAAATGGGAGATTTTTTTTTTTTTTTTTTTTTTTTCTTCTAGTCAATCGAATTCATCAAGTTTGAAAAATCATGTGCATAGGGTAACATGACCAATAGATGGACGGTTAAAGAAATATTAGACTTTATTAATTCCTAGAAATAGGCAAATCACGTTAAAAAGTTGCAGAAAAGCATGATGTACGAAAAATATACAGTGAATCGACTAAAAATCAATTAAACTCGAATAATGTCGAAATAATTAAAGAAAATCAAGGAAAAACTGGAGAATAACTTGAACCCCCAATGAATGGACAGTTGCATATTTGCAAATAGTTTATAAATCTGTAATAATGAGGAATTGACGTAAAGAGTATAAGAATCATTCATTTATTTATAAAAATCCTCGATAATGGAAACCGTCCATCTATTGGTCAGTGTCCATCTATTGGTCGTGTGACCCTACTGAAATAACGTTCGTACACTGGAGTATCACCTCCGAAAATTCAATTCAACTGGAAATTAATTTAAATGCCACTAGACATATATATATAGATGTATTAAACTTTGACTTGAAAGCTCTCTCTTGATACACACAATCCAATTAAACGCAAAATACACAATATATACAATATATATATATATATATGTTTGTACTGACCACAAACTGACTGCAATGATTTGATTCATTACAATGACCTGAAGAGATGGTTTGGTTATTGTATCAAGTTCCAGTGGTAATTTTCATCGAAAATTGTCGAATTTTACTGGTAAATGTATCTAAAAGCGTATTATAAAAAAGGAATTGATCATCAAACTTGGTGGAAAATAGTTTTTAATACTAACTTGAAGAACTATTTTTTATCTAATGATTGTTCAAGATTATTGTTTCAGTTCTGGTCAATTTCATGCTATCAATCTCATTAGATTCACGCTCAAGTTCTCTTTTTTTTCTTTCTTTTTCTCTTTTCCTCTTTCTCCAACCAGAACCAGTGGGATTAATTTTGCCAATCTTCTTTTTCTCTTTGTGATTCAATAATTCGCTTCAATAAATGGAGAGATTAACGGTAGTTTGAGGTTTTCGACCGTGAAGAAAACACATTATTAACTACATGAAAGAGAAAATATTAATAAAAATTATTGTACAAAGAGATAAAAAGTTGTAATAATGTCAAATTTAAAGAATCGACGAATTTAATAAAAAAAAAAACAAAAAAATTAGTAAAAATAATTGAATAATTGACTGATAAAAATGAAAATTGAGCGGATAATTCATCGAAAAAAAATACTTGATTAAAATTAAATTCAATGCATAAAAATCTAGTGTTTACACGTTTTTACTAATTGAGCGTAGAGATCGTGCTGATTGTTTGATGCTCTGGTAAATCCTCGGGGCGAACGATCGAGTTAAAACATAACAGAAATAAAAATAAAAAAAAAGGAAGCGAAAAAAATGAAAAATAAAGGAAAAAAAGGGGGGGCAGTGATATGGTCAGGGATGAGAGGGGATAACGATTTATAAAATATTAACCTTCGTTTCTCCTCTTTCTCTCTCTCTCTCCCTCTCTTGCTCGCTCTTTTACACTCGTGTTTTTTTGCATCTCTTTCTATGCGTGCCTCGTCAATTTATCGATTGCCGAGAGGTAGCCACAGTACTCCAGCGTTATCGCTGCCACGTGCAAACTTTTTTGTTTCAATTTTTTTTTACGTCTGTGCATGTGGCCATGTGTGTGAGAGTGTATGTGTATATTTTTTTTTGTTATCCTCTCTGTCCGCCTGTTCTGTACGCCCCATTTTCCGGCACCCAGGGGTGGAACATCGGTGAATCTCGCCAATTTGATTTCTTTTTTCCTCTTTTTTTTTTTTCATTTTAAATTCATTTCATTGATCACTTGCCACTCGGTATACATTGGAGGGTTTTTTTTTTTTTTTCATCGTGAAAATAGGTGTGACAACAAAGGTAAAATGTTTGAAATTTCGGAGCATATTTTTTTGAAAGTTCTGTAATTAATATTTTTTTATTTCTTTTTCCCTCTTTCAAACGAGGGAAAAATTGTAGTTGAGTGTTTTTTTTTACTCTTTTTTATCGCGATATTAATTAATTTCTTGGTTTTATTCGAGACCAAAAAAAAACTGAATGAATTGTAAGAGTTTATGAAAAAATCTTTGATCCATACGATAAAATTTGAGGATCGATAAAAATCAGATTCAAGTTTTGAGTTAAATGGAAAGTTGAGGCAGGTTCGGGACACAAAATTTCCTGTCCTTTTTCATCACTCAAATCCATACCATCTATTATTCTCCAAAGTACTTCGTCTCTCTCGTCCAACCAACGTATATACATATATTTTATATATCTATACATATATATATATATACACCGGTATTCAACGTTTCTCTCTCTCTTCTTCCCGTATTCGTACGTAACTCTTTTCCCAGTTGTGCTCTTCCAATCTCCGTTGCACTCGTGTACTTGCACTGGGGCTATACTCTTTGGCGGTCCAACAGGTTATATTTTTTTCAGCGTCTCTCTTTTCTCTCGACTCCTCGCTCCATGTCCTCCTCGTTTTTTACCTCTCCCTCTCCCTCTTCTTCGTCGCAGTCGAGTCTGTCCGGTGGATTCAAACCTTTTCTACTTGTTTTTTTTGTTGTATCCCCCCCCTCCCTCTTCTCTTCTTTTCGCTTGACGTCTTGCACCAAGTGGATAATAGAATCGTCCTCTCACTGGTCTCACCTCCATATCTGTGACTCTTGCCTCCATCAAGGTGGCCTGTGTGCTAAATAATGCTGACCTTTTTAAAAAAAAAAATTATATCACCTCTTTTTTCATTTTACCTCAAAGCCAAAAGGCCTTCATCATCATCATCATCATTTAAACATATTTATGTTTAATTATTGTATTCCTCAAAAGCAAAATGAAACGCAGGATAATCAGACTTTTAGGATAATCATAAAAGGAGCTCACTTAATTGACCATCTTCTTCTTCATTTTTTTCTTTCTTTTAATAAAAGAGAATGGAATAAAGTTTCACAGGTAACAACATTGACCCCTTGAAAAAGTACATCACCGTACGTTCCCTCAACCGGTCCCATAATCGTTTTACCCCCCCCCCTCCTCTCTTTATTTCTTTCTCTTTCTCTCTCCTCAAGAGAACTCCGTCAAGTTCTTTTCTTTCTTTAATTTTATCATTATCTTGATTCTTGATTCTTCTAACTGTGCTCACCGCAAAAGCCATCAGATAACAGATAGTTACGAAGGTAATTGAAACCAAGTCTTCATATCATTAATAAAGTGATTTTTTTTTTGCTGAATGAAGATTATTGTATTGATGTATTTTGATGTATTCGTAACCGACACAAATTAATTAATCAACAATGCATAAATTTGTAAATTAAATCATGTGAAACTACTGGGATATGATCATTTTAATGTGTGAATCAAGGTGTTTATGACTTCTTTTTATTGCATTTTTTTTTCTTTCATGAACAATTAAATGCGATTGCCATGATTTCTTTTGTGGAAAAAAAGAGGGTATGGGAATTTTCAAGCATTTTCACCTCTTCTCTCTTCCCCCCCTCTCTTTGCTGCTCGTTTTGGAAAAGCCAGTGAGAGGTAAGAGAGTATGGATTTCCCATAAGACGTGGTATGCCAGTGCCTGGAGCCGACAATAAGGGTGCGCCTCTAGGTACCCATGTGCCTAGCCACCTCTTATCCCTCCATTCGGTTACATACACTCGCTCTCAAACCGTTTCAATGCAAACGTATATATATATACACATATACACTAGTACTCATACCTACACATAGACATGGACTCGCCGATATATATTCCCGCTTCCATTTCCAACCGGACGAGCACTGGCACACTACCCCCCCCCCCCCCTAACCTCCTCCTCTTCCCCTCTCAGGTATACCTTGCGTGTACTATCGGCTTGGCCAACCCACCCTTTTATCCACCCTCACTCCACCCTATATCTATCTCTCTCTCTCTCTCTCTCACCCACCCTCTGGCGCTTTTGCTACACTCACGCCTCCCAACCACGAACCCCAGTGTGCTCCAGAAGCTCAACGGTTTCAACGTAACACAGGACCACGCCTGCAATCCACTCGTGTTGGAAATATACATGTATATATGTATATATATATGCCTTTTTTTTTACTGTTATTTTTGGTTTTAAAACCAGTTGGACCATTATTTCACTCGTATTTATAAGAGAAAAATTAAATTCATTTTCGAGAGGGAAAAAAAAGGGGGGGGGAGAGAGGGGATTGGAGTAACATTTTGTGTTTGAATTAAAAAAATAATTGAAATAAACTTGATTAAATAATTGTTTTCATTAATTATGAAATCATTTGAAGCTATGTAATTCAAGACAGGAGGATTTTTTTTTCTCTCATTGTAAAATTCGAGTTGGATGAAGGAGAGAGAAATGAATATTGAGAAAGGTTGTAGGAAGTAAAATATTTTACAATCGAGTTATATGCGTCTCTGGCTGTGTCGAACTCAAGTCTGCCAACGATTGGAGGCTTATCGACACTGGACGATGGTCGGCGACACTGTTTCTATCTCTGTATGTGTGTATATATACGTTACCTCTCTCGCGCACTGTCCCAATGTTATATATATATATGTCCAAGTACACCAACACTATCAAGACACATTGATGCCGGAGCCAGCCGGAATTGTGAACAGTAGGCGTGTGTTGATAGCATGTGCGGCTTGGATGTTTGTTGCTGGCATCAAGAGAGGCCCCCGTGTGTGTACTTCGTACCCCTGCATACTTCCCCCCCCCCTCCCTCCCTCCCCCTCCTCCTCACCCCCCTGCCTCATCCCGCCAATCTCCTCTTCACTCTACACCGCACCTTCTCCGCTGTGTGTTCCTATCTATTCCTCTCTCTTTTTTTTCTCTTTTTTTCTTTCCGTTGCCTCTCTCTCTCTCATTTTATACTTTGCCACAACCGAGTTGGGTGATTCAGGGAGCCATCCGTGTCAAGGTACACCGCATCGACGACGTCCACATGCAACGCCCTGTATTCTTTTTGCAATAGTCACGCCGTTTCGCGACTAAACTGTCTCTCTCTCTCAATAGCGTCTGCGTCAACATATAATGTCTTCAGAGTCCTTCTATCGAAATTTCTGATGAACCAAGAAATTTTTGAAGCTAATCGTCGATCTGATCCACTGTTTGAACAAGAGTCATAATTCATCTTAAAGCAGATTAATATCTGTCTTATTGAGTACAAATTTGTTTGAGAAAAGTGAATTCACGAGTGTAGTGGAATAACAGGTTAAGTCGAAAAAAGTAAATTTTCCAGGAGAGCCGAAAAACCGTAAAATGATGATGCGATCTCGATTATGCGCTACATTCATGATGAACGTCATTGATCTGCAGTCAATTTAGATATTCAAAAGCTATTATTGTCGGCAGTCTTTTTTTTTCTATAATTTCAACGACTTAACTTGAAATGTCTGGAAAGAAATTCAAGTTATGTCGACTTAACTCCCCAAATAAAATAGATACTAATATTAAATGAATACTTGTCGATTATAATTATTATAATCGATGAGTATTTATTTGAAGTATACGAAGAATATATTTATATTGAGTAAGATCGTCTAAGCAGATCATAACACAATATAAACTCAATGAAGAGAAACTGAGTTATGTCGACTTAACTTTGACAAGTATGATTATTTTTCAAATCAAGTCGACATACCTCAAATCTTCTCCTGAAAATTGCGAAAAGCGAACTTAACCTGTTATGCATGTTCAAAAATGAGGCCTTAAATGGTCATATTCATCCGAATCCTTTCTGTGGGACACGTGTCTATACATCCTGAAGCAAATTCTGATAAAATCTCATTTTTGACAAAAATTGACTTAACCTGTTATTCCACTACACTCGTCAATTAATTAACGAACTAATGATGAATGAATATGAAGTGAAATGGCTATGACAAAAAAGACTTAAAACTATAAACAATTGAGTGGACAAATTTAATTAGATTTAATTTAACACTAGAAGAAGTGATTATTATCAATATTAATTTCAATAATTTTGTTAAAATTTAACTAAAATACTTACTATGTAACATCTTCACACAGTCTTTCTTGTATTATCTTGGTATGATGGACTCATAATTCCAAGACTGAATAAATTTATCTATCTATCTAGCTCTTTCTATTTCTGTATTTGCGCTATAGAAACGCGAAAAACTAGCGAGCTTCGTGACAAAAACGTGAGACGAAGATGAAGAAGAAAAAAACACGTAACTTGGTAGCAAGCAAAAAAAATCATCTAATTTCCTTCACATTCTATCGGTCTATTTTTCCGCGGAATTAAAAGATAAGGAAAACGCTGGAAATCAATTCCACATTATCTTCGAGAAAAAGAAAAAGAAGAAATCAAACCGGAGATTCTGGTGGATTTAATCTTCATTACATTAATCCCATCAAATGGAAGGTATCTACCCGTGCACATCATGAATCATTTCAAGTGAATATCCCGTCTCATTCGGTGAACTTAAATTTTTCACCTCTCTTCATAATTTAAACTTGGATCCCAGTAATTAGATTAATAAAAGATTTTCCAAGGTGTCTTTCGCTTCATGAGAGTTAACCCAGGGCACTTGCATTAAATTATTAATGGTAAATATTTATAACTCACCGATTTACAAATCTCCCAGAAGATATGGAAAATCATTCGCGCCGATTTCATGAGGTTTCCACTATTTTTTTTACTACTGCAACAATAATTCCCCCCAATTTGAAATGCACTATAAAATCTTTAATTTCCTTAGTTCTCTATCTGTAAATTCAGGGAGAGAGAGACATGTCTCATCTTAAATTCCGTGTCACATACCTCATACCGTTAAATTCGCATCGTCACAGTAGAGAGATGATGGTTTGAAAATCAGCAGGAAGTGGTAAAATGAGAGATAGAGAGAGAGAGAGAGAAAGACAGATTTATTCAAGCGACACGAAGGAAGATGAGAGGATGAAGAAATTGAGACTGAAATAGCGAAACGCTCATTTCATACCATCTCTCTTTCTCTCATTCGCACACTCTCTCTGTGTCTCGCTCTTTCTTTACCGATTGGATCCCTTCTACGGTAATATGGCGATCAAATTACGCGGCAATCTCCTCCACGAATCCCCGATATGTCCCGGACCTACGACTACTACATACCAAAAACCTTTCTATTCTCCCTTCTCTCCTTCTTCCTCTTCTTCTTCTCATTTCAACTCCTACATGGTTTAACCTCGTGCTCACGCATTCGGGGTTAATTTCGTGTAATCGACGTTGAGAGACATGAGAAGGGGTTCACGAAAATTTTACTATATAGTATGATGGAAATTTTAATTTAGTCTTGGTAATTTCTAATCAATTCTCTCTCACCCTCTTGGAGGACAGAAAACAAGTGAAACGGAGATTTTGCCTTTCTTTGGAGGAAGAAAATGCGAATATTTGGCAGGGAAAATGTAAGCTTTTTGTGTGGGTGTCTACGAGTGAGATTGACACTTGGTTGGAAAACACTTCTTGCCATTTCAAACCCTAATCGAATTCGATTTTACTTACCTTACCAAGCCATTTCCAATGGAGAAGGAGTTTACTCCTTCAACTGACATTTTACGCCTGGGTTTCACGTTATTTTTACTGAGAATATGGGAATTTTGGTGAGAGAGAGAATTACAACCAAAATTGAGGATGGTCGGGGATTGGAAGACCGGATGCCACGCTCAGTAGGTAGGTAATTATTCGAGACCGTGAAACTTAATTACGCAGGTTGGACGCTCAGTTGGTAGAGGGAAGAGGAGGTTGAGTTACTCGAGGTCATCTACCACCTTTAGGTGGCAGTGCACTGATGGAGGGATAGAAGATTTGATCGATCGTATGGAAGTAGAAGTTGAAGTTGAGGTTTTCTTTCATTAAAATTACATACTCTGACTGTTCCAATTGTAGAATTCCTCCTTTTTTCTCCTTCTTTTCTAAAATTCTCTCGCTTGTTTATTCATGAATTCAATAAATGAAAGATTTTCTCTGGCCACTAAAAGCAAAGCAAAATGTCAATTAAATTCACTGACATTTTCAATTCATTCAACGATTATTCTGGACTCTAAAAGGGCCAAATGTATTTTGGCTTTTCCGTGGCTTGGGAAGGTGTCGATATGCCTGCCAGTTTATCTCGTTAATGTTGGTACGTATTTGGACATTCTGAATTTGTATATTCCGTTGGCCTCTATTCCAAAAAGCAGTTTGATCCACAGAATTTGCAATATTAATACATCTAGAAATATCGGATAGCATCAAAAGTCCATTAAATTGGTTTTCCTATATTTTATTCTTCATTTTCTGACTTGGAAACTTTTCTTTCTTCCTAACGGGCTATAAATCATTAATTCACCTATTTTTCCTCGTTTTTTTTTTGGACTTCCATTTCAATTCGTCAATTGAAAAAAAAAAAAGGGGGACGATGGAGTGTAAAAATACGCAACTTTATCCATACAGTCAATAAATGCGTCAATATGGGGATGTATTCATATGGAGAGGGGCAAAATGTGTGATGTACGTCGAGTTTTTTTTCATTTTTTTTATTTTTCATTTTTTTTCTCCTATTTTTGAGTTTGTATCGAGTGTGTGGTAGCTCGCCAATGGTATGAAACAGCCCGGGAAGTGGATAGGTGGTTGGTTATGTACGTGGGTGGGTCAACGATAGTTTATTCAGCGGGTTATTGACGGGTTGGTACGGTTATACAGGATCCCAGGGATATGGGTGGATGTGAAAAACCCCTGGTGAGAGAGAGAGAGAGAAAGAGAGTACCTCACTCAAAAATAACCCCTGGTCAAGCCGCCCTCCTCCGCCTCTTCATCCTTTTTGAAATATCGAACGTCCGAATTTATTTGGGGAAACACAAAAAACAAAAAAAAGGAGGAAAAAAATATTGAAAGAGGTGAAATAAAAAAAAAAGGCTAAATCACGGGAAAATACGAGAGATCTTCTCTCATTATTCGAGTGTTTACTCATTGCTTTTAACTAATTTTTTTTACCTGTTTTAATTCCAATATTTCAATGTATTTGACTTTTTTCTACTTTTGAGTATTTGATAAATGCTTTTTATGGGAAATGGGAGAGTGAATTTGGTTTAATTTTATTTCTACGGATTTAATGGATGGAGAAATAGAAAAAAAACGAAAATACGAACAGTTGTGTTCAAGTTTATGACTAGCTTGTGGCGGTTTGAGACCACTTCCGGCTGACGTATCCGGATGTGAACACCTTAGGTTCTATCTTGAATTGATAGTTGGCTCTAAGCCTCTTAAAACCCGGAGTTATATGAATTTAAAATTTTTTCGAGAACTCGTAGAGAAAAAAAGGAATGAAAGAGGGGGGGGGGGGGAGGGGTTTATATTGTTATCAAATGGATTTAAAAAAAGAAAAAACGATTGATCGATCAATTGATCTCTGAAGTTGAGTGAAATGAATGTCAAGAGAGTTTATGGGCTGGATTACTGTCATCTTGTGAATTAAATATTTATTATACAATTAATAAACAACCAATTATTCATAAACGAGGATTGAATATTCAACAATATTATGAAAATAGCTGGAAATCAGTGAAAAGATTTGAAATAGGTTTTTTCTGATGATTCCGTTGAAAAGCTGAGAAAATTTTCCTTGAAACCCATATTTCAAAATTTAGTTTTGATCATTTTTGAAAAATTTGACATTTTTAAAATTCAAAATTTCACTTTTTTGAAGATATCTCCGGTTCTATTGGTCATAGCAACTTGAGATTGGCCTTAAATGAAAGATGAGATCATTTGCTATCGATTTATATGGATTTTCCAAGAAAATGATCATTTATATCATTTTTCCAAATACTTATGGAGCAAAAGCTGATTCTCATGATATGGCCCTCAAGTATTTGAAAAAATGATATTTTTAAATTTCTAACTACAAGAATCGATGGCAAATGATCTCACCTTTCATTTAAAACCAACCCCAGGTCGCTACAACCAATAGCACCCGAGATATCTTCAAAAACGTGAAAAAATCGAACTTCGAAAGGGTTCTAGTCTCCTATTCGTGCCTAAAAGGGTGGATTTTTCAAAAAAACCATTGTGATGAATGTTCTCCGCTGGAAATTTCCTCATTTTTTCAATGCAATTGCTCAAAAAAACTTCATCTCAAGCCATTTCATTGAAATGACCATTTCACCTCACTTTCCCCTATATTATAAACCACAAGTTTCTCCAAATGAGACAAAAGCGTGGCATTTCAGCTGTACTAAAACACTCGTGTACAATAAATCCCCATTATACAGGATGTAAGATAAGTACTCGTTAAACTTTAATTCGTATATGACTAACTGCACACACAGGTTCATGCGGGGAAAAACGTGTGTTTCCATTAGACCACCTCTGTAGCATTTACTCTTTATCACCTTTATCGTGATAACAGGGAAAAAATAAATTGGCAGTGAAAGAAATTAAAATGAAGATTGGGGGAAAAATTGGAGGATAATGAATATGAAAATTGCTTGAAAAGAGTCAAATTACATGAAATATAATTTTATTGATGCTTCTGTTAAAAAGCTTAGGACATTTGCATTTTCAGCAGAATAAATCTCGAATACTCCAAAAATCAGAATGAAAGAGCCTCCAGCATTTATTTCAACAAAACAACAATTTCCCTTGGTTAAAAAAAATTGCGTAAAAGTTTCGAGTCAAGAGAAGTTTCAGAATTTTTTTTTTTTCGTTCTTTCAACATAATGAAGAAGTGAATGTTGAGTTTGCCACGAGATTTTATAAGATACAAAAGATAGTTAAAAGTCGAGGGGGGGGGGTGGAAGAAGAGAAGTAGGAAGAAGAGAGAGCCGAGGCTTCCGCGTGAATCGATGGCTAATAGCCCTCCCCTTCTGTAATTAATGCAACAAGTTGATACCTAACACTTATCTACGGGCCACGCTGCCTGGTGGTGGCTTTAAACGGGACGATTCGCCTCGAGCCACGAAACGACTCATTTCTATAGACATATACCCCTCCTCCCACCCCCTCTTTTCAGTTTCCTCTCTCCTATTTCTTTTTTACCTTCTCCCTTTTAACTATTCAACATTTAATCCATCTCCTCTTCTTTTTTTTTTTATCTACCCTTAATTCTCAACACGTATTTCACAAACTAATTCAGAATCGATTTTAAATGTCGTCGAATATCTCTCTCACCAGTTGATATCAAATCTATACACAAAATCAAGCCAATTTTGACGCTTCAATCGCTGGCGATAATTAAATTGACTGTCACACCAAAAAAAACAGGCAAATGAGTATTTTGACATTTCAATGCTGATTTTATATAATTATTCGTCGTCTCTATAATTTTCATTATTATTTTTAGTGGAATGAGGATTTATTCTATTGGAAATTACGATGATTTCATTTGGGCTTTGTTTGATCTGATGGATTTGTGAGTAATTACTTGGGATAATTAGTGTTTTTTTTGTTCACTATACTAAAACCTGAAAATCAGTCAAATTCATTCATCTAATAATGGCATTTGAATTAGTGAAAATTTTGCGGAAAACGTGCAATTTATAAATGCGAATGTTTTTTTTTAATTCTTAAATACCTCTAGTAATATTCAGCGCCAAGGGACTCTGCCAATTCTTAAGAGGCTTCCCTTGGGTATTAAACGCAACTTTTGAATTCTACTGCTCCAGTACCTTCAATATTTCTCTCGAGATTTTCTCCATTATATTTTTTTCCTTCTCTTCTCCTTTTCAAACAAAAAAAAAAAAGGGAAAAGGAGGGCTTTTTCTAGGAGGAAACGTGTACATTGCAGAAAAGAGGGGTGGTAGTGTCAGCTTCCAAATGGGACTTTAAGAAAACTTTCTGGCACTCCAGTGTACAAAAGAGGTAAAAGCGTTAGGAACCAGTGGAAATGTTGGATATAGAGAGGGTTTTTAGTTTTACCAAGTTGGGTGGACTATGCGAGAGAAGAGAGGAAGAGAAATACGTATAGAACGCAGGAAAAGGTAGTTTGGTTTTGTACTTGAAAGACAAAATAGCTTCCAAGACGCATTGAACCCCCCCAGGGCTATGCTGGTCCCCGATCTCTTGGGATATGTTCCCGTTGTATAATTACCGTTAATTGAAATCTTCGTATGGCTCGGGTCCAAGAATAATCGTAACTGTTTCTATAAAGTGGCTGTGTGTGACTTTTAATGGCTGTACATGATTTTTCTGCCGAAGAATTTCTGCATCTTCTCCTTTTTATCGAAGTTTTTATAATGCGAAATATAATATTTTTTCGAATTCTCCCCAAATTCTATCTGCGAAATATAGTATTTTTCTTACCTTAAGCTTTCTGACAAATTTTTAAACGCATAATTATTATTCAATTTTCTCTCAAATTCTATTCATTTATAAGCTGTCAGTTTGATAGTTTTATGTAAATAAATAAATTGAAAAATTTAGAATCAGCGTTATATTCACGTTGGTCAGGATTTTAAAGGAATGTCCGAGCCCTAATTATTATTAGTGGATGAAGTATCGACCATCATGGGTCACTTTTAAAGAAAATTTTAAATTTTGAATTTTGTGCCTATTATGTTTATTCTAAAAAATATCAATATTGTCATCAATCAATTTACATTATTTTTACAAAAACTGAAAATTAAATGATAATAAAAACGTTTTCTTACAATTTAACATTTGATTTTTTTTAAATAAATATCTTCCATCAGTCTAATTTGTCAAATTCAGATTATAACAGTTCATACCAAACAAAATTATTTGGTAGCAATTTGGTTTCATTCAAAAACCCCTCCTTTTTCTTCTCTTCTTTCCAAACAAATCCAAGACAAGTGGGAAAAAATAGAGAAATTCCATTTTTTCCAGAATTTTGTAAGAGAATGAAATTCATTTATTCTATTTTTTTTATCTTTCTCTTCAAGAGATCCTCTAACCACAAGCCTTTGCAATATCCATACTCTATTTCAGTGGAAAACGCAACAGCGGCAAACATGAAACGAGTGTATTATAACCCCGATTCTATAGGCTTTTGCTTTTCCACACCCTTCTTCTTCTCCTCATCGAGCTCTGGCTTTACTTGCCTCGTTGCCGCGCGCTTACTCGCCTGTATCTTCCAACGTCTTTTTTTTTTTTTTTTCATCTCTCCCTCTTCTTTTGCCATCTCTTTACAAGTCTTACCAAGCCGCATTATACATTTTTCTTTTCTTTAAGACTCTTCTATCTCTTTCTCTCTTTTTTTCTCTGTCGGGTAAACTGGCGGCATGTTATGCACTCAACCGCCCGTTTACGCCTTTTCTCGCCGCATCTTCAGAGGCGGTACTGTCTTGAATAAATAATAATAATAATAATAATAAAAAAATATTGTGCGTTAGTTCGAGTAGCCTCTGATGGCCCACAACTGATAAAAATCTCGGTAATTTTTAATTTCACTCAAATCTAATTTGCCCCTTGAATAAATCACAATTTATCTCTATCAATAAATTTTGCACTGAATTCGCTATGAAAAATCACAGAATTTAATCGAATGATGTTTTTTTATGTTACAGGTGAGTCTTGATAATTATTCATCAATACTACAAGGATCCCACTGGACTGGTGGTGATCCACAGGTATTTCTCATTAAATTCGTATCTAATCGCTTACATGCATATGCAATGCGCGTTCAAATAATAAAAAAATAAATATATAAACATAGCTGCATGATCAAGTGAACTTGAGACGATTACGATTTGGTCGTCTAATTGAAATCTATGATTTCGTGTGCGCTTACTAATGGGGGGGGGGGGGGGGGGAGAGATGTTGGCAAGAGCGTGACTAAAGGCCTTTGTCTGCTTACGCATATCGTTAATACATTTTGTATTAGCATGATAAGATGAACAGCAGCAATGCCTCTTTTTTCTCGCAAATTAATTGAGAAAAAAGACTCCCCTCGCATAGAGAAGATGGGGTAAAATGGACATTGCAATTGAACGGTTCGAGATTGAAATTTTCTAATGATTCCATTGAAAAGCTGAGGAAATTTTAGGTGGAAAACATGTGTCAAAATTTTTTTTCTCGATTTTGGAAAAATTTTGTTTTTTGGCCAAGTTTTGAAGGGATTTTCCTTTTGAAAATAGAAAAAATTCACTTTTTTGACGATATCTCTGGTTCTGTTGGTCGCAGCGACTTGGGGTTGATCTCAACTGAAAGGTGAGCTCATTTTCCACCGATTTATGGGGTTTCAAATTTTTTTTTATTAATTTTTCAAATACTTCATAGGCCATTTTCTGAAAGTCAGTTTTTGGCCTTCAAGTACTTAAAAAAATTGATATTTTTCTTTGTAAACCCCATAAATCGATGGGAAATGAGCTCACCTTTCATTCAAAATCAACCCCAGGTCGCTACGACGAATAGGAACCGAGATATACCCAAAAACCTGAAATTTTTCAAAAACTGAAAGCTTTTACCTTCAAATCTCGACCAAAAAAATTGAATTTTTGAAAAATTCCAAAAAATAACTTCCGACATATGATTTCCATGTGAAATTTCCTCAGCTTTTCAATGGAATCATCAGAAAAAATCTATCTCCAATATTTCCATTGATTTCGCGTAAATTTCATAGTATAAGCTACCAAAACCAAACCGTGCCCGCTTTGCCCCTTTTCTCCTATACTTTTCGATGATTTTTTTTCTCAAACTCGATAACTCGAAATGATCGACATTAATCCTCAAGTTTAATAATACTGCTCGTGTGTGACCATTGTTCAAAGGCATTTTAAACCGCGAAAATGTTGAAAACCAAAAAAAAAGTAAAATTGTGTGGGTAGTCAGTGGGTGAAACAACATGGCCGATTCAGTACCCCCAGCAGTCATCGTTCAGCATTCATTCTCCACGGTCCCTTCTACGTTATATTGCGATTGCGTGTGGGCGAAACTATATACTGGCAAAATGGTCATTTGAATTTCGCAAAATGTTGTATATACGCATGGGATTCATAATAGCTGAATAGATTTTCCAACATTTTATACGTCTCACTGACATTACAGTCACGATTATTCATGCTTTACTATTGAGGAATTTTTCAGAAGAAAATCATTTAAAGTGTAGGAAGAATGATAAAATTGATAGTTCAATTTTTACTATTTCCTTGTTTTTTTTTTTTACCAAAGAAAAAAGAAATCTATATATTCACTTTGCCTATAAATTCTTTTTCCAATAAAAGTATCAAATTAAAATAACATGTATACTCGTCTATTTTTTGTCCTTTTTTTTGTCTTTTACTTCTTTCATTTCATTCGAAAATCCCCGTAAATTTTCAGTTTTTCCAAACTGACGATAGGGTCTCATCGAAAAACGATTGGCCGATATACGATCCGATGGACACGTACCCAGGGGCCATAGAGAGAGAAAGAGAGAGAGAGAGAGAGTGACGCCGTACTGTCGGCATTTTCCAAGGGCTCTCTTTTTCCAATCGGCCTGCAATTTTCCCTTCTCCCTCTACCTCTCTCGTCCCTCCTCCATTTTTTTTTATTCGTGCTTTTTTTCACTTCTTTTTTTTCATCCCACGAGTGTAGCTTCCATGGGGGGATGTGACTCTCGATCGATATACAGCGTGGACTGCACTGTGAAGCCAAAGCCATCGTCGTCATTGCATGGCATGAAAACGCAACGCGAATGGGACGCTCGGCTTTCACATCACGAGCCAAACCATTTTTTTTTTCTCCATTTTTTTCCTTTTTTTTTCTCTCTGCACTCCCCAGTCTCTATCTCTTTCTATTTGCCTCACTGTGTTTGTTCGACATATGTGGGTGTAGCTATGTACAGACTATTGGTTCCATCACAAATGCACAAAACCACAAAACTCCGGTACATCGATATTAATTTTCAAAAAAAAAAAAAAAAGCAAGGGAGAGAGATACACGTACATAATGAAAAACTTGTTTTTTGTTTGTGCAACGAAAAAAAAAAAGAGTTTTTTTTACCTCTCCAATTGGGAAAAAAATGTTATTCTCTCCTGGAAATTTGTTTGAATTCCCTTTTTTTTCTCATATTTCCTACTTCATAAAAATCGTCCCAAAATAAGGACATATATTGATCATATTTGACACTTTCGATCAAAAATTCACGAGTGTAGGGGAATAACAGGTTAAGTCGAAAAAAAGTAAATTTTCCAGGAGAGCCAAAAAACCGTAAAATGATGATGCGATCTTGATTATGCGCTACATTCATGATGAACGTCATTGATCCCCAGTCAATTTAGATATTCAAAAGCTATTATTGTTGGCAGTCTTTTTTTTTCTATAATTTCAACGACTTAACTTGAAATGTCTGGAAAGAAATTCAAGTTATGTCGACTTAACTCCCCAAAATAAAATAAATACTAATATTAAATGAATACTTGTCGATTATAATTATTATAATCGATGAGTATTTATTTGAAGTATACGAAGAATATATTTATATTGAGTAAGATCGTCTAAGCAGATCATAACACAATATAAACTCAATGAAGAGAGACTGAGTTATGTCGACTTGACTTTGACACGTATGATTATTTTTCAAGTTAAGTCGACATACCTCAAATATTCTCATGAAAATTGCGAAAAGCGAACTTAACCTGTTATGCATGTTCAAAAATGAGGCTTTAAATGGTCATATTCAGCCAAATCCTTTCTGTGGGACACGTGTCCATACATCCTGAAGCAAATTCTAATAAAATCTCATTTTTGACAAAAATTGACTTAACCTGTTATTCCACTACACTCGTGAATTGACGATTTCTATCCGTAAATTGGAACAATCAGGTCAGATATCAGGGACATTGTTCCCAAAATTCCTGAAAAAATTCGGTATGATTTTTAAAAATTGTTTTATCAAACGCAGATTCATTGTTCAAGTTTTTTTTAAAACATTGTGTGTACTGCCATCACCCTCTTCACTTTTACGTATGGGTCATGCAAACTGTCTTATTTTAGAACCAAGCGTTGACGTACACGCAAGTGTCTCGTGATATGATCTCACGGTTCTTGCGCGCTCTGTCGCTTCTTGCAAAGATAACGCTCCTTTATCCAACTTGAGAGAGAAAAAGAAGAAAAAGACCAAAAAAAGAAGAAAAAGAAGAGAAATAAAACAAGTAGGATAGGAAATTGTTAATTCTCGATGAGCAAACGTGTGTCTCTGTTATCAATATCCTCAAGTGTCTTAATAAATATTTTCTTATCCCCACAAATATACTTTTTTTTTCATTCTTACAATTGTGACATGGGTAGCATCAATTGCGACGTAGTGTGTCAAACAGTAAGATGCTATGTCGCGCCAAATTGTCGTCGATTATGAGTCTAACGTTAAAATGAAACGAGTAAAGATTAGATTGTCGATCGTTCAGTTGGCACCCTCTGAGGGTAATTTAATCCCTCTTTCTATACCTCCTCTTCTACATCATTCCAGCTACTTTTATTTCTCTCTCTCTCGCCCTCACTCCGCCAGATTGTTGATAGTATCCTTCATTATTTATGGGCTCTGAAGGTTACGGGGTTAGAGTTATATCGATGCAAGAGAGGAAAATGGGGTTAAATGTACCGCTAAATAGGAGAGAAGGGGTTTTTAGAAGCCTTTGTGTGTGTGTGTTGGTTCTTCCGGATTGTCGCTTAATTTGATCCTCGAAAACCATTGAATCGACATTGGGGGTCAATTCTGTGGTCATTTTGTGGTACTCATTATTCCTTTAAAATTGTAAAAAAAAGAAAAAATCGATTTTTTTTTGCTTTAAAAATTACTTTAGACCTTCCAGAATACGAGCAAGAAAAATTATCACCTGAAATCCATTATTTCACATGAAATTTCGAATTTTTCCCAAGACATTTCTTCATATTCATAACCCAAGTCAAAACTTCAATCGTGTTTTTCTCGTAACATGATTTTTCAAATTGGCACGCAGTATAACTCCAATAATTTTCATTATTTCCATTTGAATTTCCCACAGCATCTTGAAAACAATATTTCGAACAGTAACACGTAGGGGATTTCCAAAAAATTGATTTGCACATTTTTTATTGATAAAAAATTGCCGATTTTTTGACCGAAATTTGAATTTTTCTATTCAAATGGTCACCAATCCCACAAAAAACAATATTTTTGAAATCCCCTACGTATTTCTGTAGCTATGTGTATCTAGACTGAGCCAATTTTTTTTTTTTCCAAAGACTCAAATATATGCTCAATCAATCCCTCAAATATCATTATTTCATTGCCACTTATTCTATAGAAAAGAAAAGCCAAAAAGCGCCTTTTTTTTAGACTTTTTCGGTGATTTTCCCTAAAAAACATCTTTTTTCTGCTTTATCCGAGTCACATTCGACCCCCCGTTGTTCCATTCGTCTCACATCTCCAAAAATCTCTCCAACCAAAGTATTTTTGGTACTTTTTTTATTATTCCCTTTCTTCCTCAAGGTGATATTCAAGCACACGTGGAGAAGAGGGACCCCTCACACACAAACACGAAATTTCATTTCTCACTTCCTCTCTCTTCGATGCGCCAGTTGCACAGCCCAGCCCCTCTGGCTTCTAATTATATCTTACTTTGTTTGAGTACAACGTACCTTTCGGCGCCGAGAAATCGCACGACCGCCTTCGAAAACTCCAACGCCAAGACATTTCACGGGGGAGAAAACGTAATTCTCTGTCTCTTACTCTCTCTCTCTCTTTCTTTGCGTTTCATCCGCTCCCTTCACCTGCAAGTAGAAAATGCCAGTCAGACTTAGACAAAAAACAAAGAGAAGCTCATTTTTTTTTCTCTTCTTTTTTTTTGTCCCAACAGTGACTTGCCTTTTCTACTTACACCTCTCTGTCCATGTGTCTGTGTATTAAACCACTTGCGCTTATATTTATTGCTGTTATATCCAATGAATTCATTGGATATGTGCCAGTATACGAACAAAATACATTGCGCATTAAATTTACCATTGAATTAGAAGGAAAAATTTCCGGTTACAATTGACAACTATTCTATTATTTCCGCACTTTGTTATTACGTTTTCCTTTTTCTTCTAAATAAAGAATCAGATTATTATTTTTTAAACAAATGCTCATGATGTGTAATAATATTCAATAATCAATGATAAATTTGTATTAAAAAAAAAAGAAATCTCTTTGATTAAAGATTTATTTTTCAATAAATATCCGACCCACTGCCCTAATGACTGATTTCATTTTCTCACCCCTTTTGGAATTAGTAAACGACATAAAGGAAAAAAGAAAAAAAAGGGACTATGTGTTTTATACGACATGAATACACGTGCAGGAAAATGAGATGGGAATATGGTAAAAAAAGTGAGAGAAAGACGACCGCACATAAAATGAGCCAGAATGCGGTGGAAGGGAGGGAAAAACAAGCACGATAGAGTGGGAGGAATGTAAAAGAGGGGGGGAGAGGAGGGTTTAGAATGAACGAGGGGCTGCTCCGACAGTCGTTAAATGAGAGAACACACGCCGCAGAATAAAATGAGCAGTTAATCGATAACAGTTCATTGAGTTTTTGGCCTTTACATGCTACATTTTTTTCCCTCATCTCATCACTTTTTTTTTATTGCTCTCCCTTCTTCTCCCCCTCTCTCTCTTTCTCTTCCGGTTTTTTTTTTTTTGCCTCATTCTCTTATTTTTCTCGGCTGCTCGCACCGCAAATTTATCTTCGGGTGATTTTCTACCAGTGAATAGCCAGAAAATACCGTACATGCACGGTAGAGAGAAACAGTATACCCAACGTTTCAGGAAGGAGGAGAGGAAAGGTCACGTGGGTTATCTTCAAGTGCTTTAAACACACGTATGTAATACTGCGTATGGTTCCCCTTTTTTTGCTTTGTGTGGGTTTACGTATAACTTGATGATGAGAAGAAGAAGAAGAAGAAGAAGGTGGAGGAGGAGGGGGGGGGGGGGGGGGAGGAGGAGGTGGAGGAGGCAGGGCTAACGTGACTCTGCGTTTCAGACACACAGTTTAAATATAACATCAGGTATACGACAGGAGAGGAATACTTGCTGCTAAACTTCACGGTATTTCTACGTTGAATTTTGTCTGTGTCTGTGTATGTGTTTGTCTCTCAAGGGGAATTTATTTCAGATGATTTTTTTTTAATTCTTCTACCGCAAGATTTTAACTGGTGTTAAAATTAAAGTACCATCTCGCTCCTAAGTCTATCTGAGAAAATGTAATTTTACAAAAAATAAACGAGAATCTGATACGATTCTTATCGATTTTATCAGAAAAAGTTATTAATACGTTAACGCTGTGAGAGGCGATGAAGTATTGAAAACCAAATTACGATATCCATCTCTAATGTCTCTATATCCGCAATCAGGTAACTCGATAATATAAAAATAAAGGAATAATGTAGAGGGGAAAAGAGATGGGATTAAAAGGAAATAAATCATTGACGCGAAATCAGTGATGATATTTTGTGATAAATAGGGCTCGAGACTTTAGTTATTATTTTGTCGGGTATAGTTGGTAGGTAATCGTCCGCACAATTTCAAATGTTTAGAATCAAATTTGTCAGAATGATTGAAAATCTGAAATATATAGGGGGAGTGGGGCAAAATGGACACTGTAATGAAACGGTTAGAGGTGGATTTTTTTTGACGATTCTATTGAAAAGCTGAGGAAATTTTAGACGGAAAACGAGTGTCAAATGTATTTTTTTCGATTTTTTTGAAAATTCGATATTTTTGGGTATTTTTGAGGGGTAAAAAGCTTTTCTTTTTTGAAAATTTTCAGTTCCTTGCAAATATCTCTGGTTCTATTGGTTGTAGCAATTCGCGGTTGATCTCAAATGAAAGGTGAGCTCATTTCCCATCGATTTATGGGGTTTTGAATTCAAAAATATGAATTTTTGGGATAGTTATAGGCCAAAAACTGTTTCACAAAACTGTTCCACAAAAATGCTCATAATTACCTTTAAAATCGATATTTTTTAATTGAAAACCCTATGAATCGATGGCAAATGATCTCACCTTTCACCTCCCATCGGAATTTTTACACTACGACAAATAGAACCGAAGATATTCTCAAAAAACTTAAAATTTTCAAAAAAGGAAGGGTTTTATCCCTCTAAAATGCTCAAAAAAGTCAAAATCGCCAGAAATTCAAAAAAATTAATTCCGGCATTTGTTTCCCGCCCAAAATTTCTTCAGCTTTCCAATGAAATCATCAAAAACAATCTACCGTCAATATTTCTATTAATTTCAAGAGTTTTCCATAATATTTGTCTAAAAATTTAGATGTGCCCATTTTACCCCCGATATATGAAAAATAATTGAGGAATAATATTCTGATAAATAAGAAATTTATTAATTCACGTATTTAATATTTCTCTCAAATTTTTACCACTAATTCCTGATTTTTCCTCTTTTCCTACGAAATGAACACTGGAAAACACCATTAAAAATCTACCTAAAGAAATTAAACCATGACAATATCGTATTTCGTACACTTGGAATGTCGACAAACCCTTTGGCCACTGTCACCCCCCCCCCCCCCCCCCCCACCCCTCTTTCTTCCCCATTCTCAATTCGTCCCCATTATCCTCTACTTCCTTTACCATTCTTACCAGCCATAACGGCCAGCAGTTTTGAACGGCCCCATTCTCTCGTCCAGCATTCCCATAGCCGGAAGATGAACTCCTATAAAATCTCACTGCCGGTTTAAGATCCCACCGAGTCTCTTCTCTTTCCCCCCCAACCCTCAATTTTCTTGGAACCCATTCCATTCTCTCTCTCTCTCTTTTGCCTCAACATTTTCAACTGTATATATATACATATATACATATATATATGTATATACCTATATATATATGTGTTCACCCGGGCCAATACCGCACCCCTTGTCTATTCTGGCACATAACCCTCTTTACTAGACGCCACAGGGACGACATAGAGCTAGTGGCAAAGGTCGAAGAGAGAGATGGCAAGTATAAGGAGGAGGAGGAGGAGGAGGGAGTTGGGGTTGTGGGAGAGAATGAGAGAGGAACCCAAGCAAAGGGGCAGTTTATCTGGAGAGAAGAGATTGCCGCAGCGTTAGAGAAATACTAGAGGGTGGAGAAGAGAACATGAGGGTAAATGGAAGAAGAGATGAGAGAGGAGGAGGAGGAGGAGGAGGGGGGGGGGAGAAATGGCAGGAATACTCTCTGTGTGTGCAGTGCAGTATTTGTGTGAAGCCTGGAGAAACGGCAAAAACCAAGCCAGACGCTGACGATCCACCAGTAAAAGTTTAAGCCTTCAGTCGTATAACCCCTCCCCCTCCCCCCCCCTCCCAATCTTTCTATCTATCTCTTTCTCTACTTCTGTTGTACCGTTATGTCCTTTCACAACGACCATCATCCTTCGATGAAACTGTTGAAAATCACCACTTTCGATTACATTTATTTGCCAAAGATTTTCCACCAATTCCTCGTTTTTTTTCGTTTTTTTTTGCCATCGCCTTTCCATTGGAATTTTTTTAAGGCGATGAGAATTTTATGAGGTGTGAAAAAAACCTGCGGAATTTTTCTTTTTTTTGTATCAAAATGAGGAGATGATTGGTCAATTTTTATCATTACTGTTGGCATGAAAATTTCAACAGATTGCTGCAGAGAAAGATAGGAATTTTAAACTTTTTGGATAAAATACAAACTTTATTTGTAACTACTTGACTTTTGAAACAATTATTTTGATTCGCTGTACAGTTATGGTGTTACATGATACACCAAGTTTTACATTGAATTACGTAATTTATGTTTAAATACAGAATTACATAGGATAATCATTCTACCATGGAATCAAATGATTAATTACTTACTATTCCATTTGCACGAATAAACACGATTAGTTTTTTTTTTCAGTGTCAAGTGTAAATAGTAATTACTTTTCATGTTCAATAATGACTTATTAAAAACTAGTTTCGTTTTTAATAAAAAAAAAAAAATTATTCAAAAAGATAAATTAATACATTTAATCAATCAATTAATATCGTGATGAAATAATTTCAAATAAAAAGGTTAAAGTGATTCAAATAAATTGATGAAAGAGAAGTGGAAACCTTTTTTTTAAAAAAAAAAAAGCCCCGAGAAATGCAATTATAAATTTCTTTTTAATCGAAAAAAAAAGAGCAATATGAAATTATCGAAAAACCTTCAACGCCCATGTTTGCTCTTCTTTCATTCTCCCTCTCTCGCAACTGATTCCGTGTCTCTTTTACCCTCCCCTCCCCTCTCTTCCTCCCCTTTTTATTCCTTTTTTTTGCAGTCTGGCATAGTCACTATCTCCGTAACACGTGTATATATTCTCATCGAAATAAGAGAGAAAGAGGGGAAAAAAAGAGAGAGAGAGAGAGACACAGGTCCCATTGCTGCTACATGGCTCGGGGAACGCGTCATCGCCAAGTATAATGTGTGTTCCCTGGACAGGCGGGATGCTGGGGATATCTTCCACAGTGTGGTCTCAAAGCAACAACCACAGCCGATACGTTTGTGCTTTTTTTCATTGCAAAAAAAGAAAAAAAAAAAAGAAGCATGCAAAAAAAGAAGAGAAAAAAAAATCTACACACACACATTGACTCGAATTATTCCTAATTTTATAGCTCTCAATGAATGATAAAAGTAATAAATTGTGAATAAATTTTTCCACAATTTTTACGATGAACATCCGTATTTAGTATGACAAGTAGAGACAATGCAGAGAGAGTCAGACGAATGGGAGACTGTTACTCCCAATTGTCCCTCATTGCTCTGGGGTCAAGTAAGGTAGCTTAGTATCAGCGAGAGCTACGGCAGACACCGTAATTCGTACATATATATGTATATATGTATATGTACATTGAATAAATACACTGGATATTCTCTGCATGTGAAGGTGATTTCGGTTAAATAAACTTGGCGACCAATTTTTATTATTTTATATTATAAAAATAAATTGGATAAAATAATATCGACACTAAATCCAGTTATCCATTTTATTTGTGAATATTCAACGGATCCCAAGTCAATTTGCACGGGATGATGCACATTAACACACCTCTGTACAATCACGTCATAAATTACAGGCTGGTTAGTCGAGGCGCTCGTTTCAGTTGGATGAAAAGAGGGATAGAGAGGTGGGGAATTCAATTTTCAAGCACTCCCAGCATCTCTTTCTCTTCTCTCTGATGGGTCCAACGCGTGTGGCACAAACCAGAAGATGCCAGATTAGAAAATAAAAAAAAAACCATACCGTTTTGTGTCCCGGTGAAAAAGACTGTATAAGTCTCTTCACGACAGTGTCACGAGGCCTCTTCTTCCATATATATACATATATATATTTTTTTGCATTTTTTTTTTCTCTTCAACATTTTTGCCTTTTTTTTATATTCTCCTCGTGTTTTTTTTTCTGCCTCTATCTTTCTGGTCGCCTGCACACGTGTGAGGTTATCCCACTGACGGTGACCCCATCATCATTCTCCTGCCTCTCTCTCTTTCTCTCTCTCTTTTTTTTTCCTCAGTTCCTCCTCAGTCCCACTCCTACACACCCTTCTGACTACGTCGCATTTGTACGAATCGTTTACCAGATATTTTTCTCCTTCTCTCAACTTTTTTTTTTTTTTTTTCGTTTTTTTTTCGTTCGTTTCTCCTCTCTGTGAATCCCCTGACGCAACCTGCCTGACTCGCCTGGAGCCACATTGGCGCGTAAGTCAACGTTGACGTCACCTTCTGCCCTATTTATGGTTTTTTTTTCTCTGCGTTTCAATAAAAAAAATTTCGAGGAGAAAAAACAGAGACATGTTTTTTTTTTCAACTGAAGACGATAAAAAGTATAGGGAGAGTGGGGCAAAATGGACACTGCAATGAAACGGTTGGAGATGGATTTTTTCTGATGATTCTATTGAAAAGCTGAGGAAATTTTAGCCGGAAAACGAGTGTCAGATGTATTTTTTTCGATTTTTTTGAAAATTTGATATTTTTCGGCATTTTTGAGGGGTAAAAGCCTTTCCTTTTTTGAAAATTTTCATTTTTTTGCAAATATCTCTGGTTCTATTGGTCGTAGCAATTCGGGGCTGGTCTCAAATGAAAGGTGAGCTCATTTCCCATCGATTTATGGGGTTTTGAATTCAAAAATATCAATTTTTGGGGTAGTTATAGGCCAAAAACTGTTTCACAAAACTGTTCCACAAAAATGCCCATAACTACCTTAAAAGTCGATATTTTTTATTTGAAAACCCCATGAATCCATGGCAAATGATCTCACCTTTCACCTCCCATCGGAATTTTCACGCTACGACAAATAGAACCGAAGATATCCTCGAAAAACTGAAAATTTTCAAAAAAGGAAGGGTTTCACCTCTCTAAAATGCTCAAAAAACTCAAAATCGCTAAAAATTTTAAAAAATTAATTCTGGCACTCATTTCCCACCTAAAATTTCCTCAGCTTTCCAATGAAATCATCAAAAAAAATCTACCGCCAATATTTCTATTAATTTCAAGAGTTTTCCATAATATTTGCCTAGAAATTTAGATCTGTCCATTTTACCCCTAATGTCCATTTTACCCCACCTTTCCCTACATTATTATTTTAAAAGCAGTATTCACCATTAATCACTTCAACTTGAAAATCTGATGGCATATGGATGAGGGTAAATTTCACAAATTAAGATGACAACTGATCAATTAAACAAATGGGATTATCAACAAACCAAATCGTTCAGGTTGATGTTACTGGTTACATAGGGCATTTCTGGGCAAAGCTGTATGAGAACAGTGGAGTCGCCCAATTTGGGCTCGTTTGCCTAACAAATTCGATCTTCTCCCTCCTTCAAACTCAAGCGCCCTCTATATATCCCATTCTCCCTGTCGTTTCTCATTGGGTATATAACACTGTATGGTACTCGTTGGGCAAAATCTCGAGGTCGACAAACCGCTCCCGGTTTAAACCCCAGGAGCATCTATCTATATCTATCTCTCTCTCTTGCGTGACCAACATTGAATGCTATTACACGCTCAATTTCATCACTCATATAAAAAGAGGAATATCAAAGTTAAAAGAAAAAAAAAACTATTTTTTTATATGTATTAACGGTAAAAATCAGATAAATGCCAAATGCAGTGGAAAAAAAGGGCATCCCAAGTAAAATTCAGCAATGAGCTTTTCCACAAAAGTCATTTTTTTCCCAAAAAAATTCCCTGGCAGATAAATTTATCAATGTCAATTAACCTCGCGAATAAAATTCCTTACATAATTAACTTCTCCATTTGGAAATAAAAATGAATAAAAGAGAAGCAGAAAAAAAGAAGAAGAAAAAAACAGGTCGTTGGTAACCCTGAAGATACACGTGGTATGCAATATCAAGAAGGCAGATCTCTTTAGCCTCATTGGTTGGACACCGTTGAAGAGAGGAGGACACACCATCAGTGGCTCCTGGACCAACTTTGACCCTGTGACCCTACAATTCTCAACTCGTTCACTTTTATCGTCTGGGATTGGTGTGACTGTGTTAACATGCCTTGTTGCTTTCATGTGTTATACACTACAAACTACAACACCGTCATTTTATATATAATAAAACGTCGTGTTATACTGCCTTCAAACAAGCTGTTTGGTGGGAGCGGAATTCTCTTGTACGCGATAGTTGTCGGCCAAACAATTGCCGCCAAGTGGCTTAATTGCAGTCAACTAAACAAATATGCTTCCATGTTTCGTTTTATATTTTCCATTTCTTCTTATTTTTTTTATCTTCTTCTTCTTCTGGTCAAACACCAAACGCAAGTTCATAAAATCCACGAGAATATATGTGGCAACATGATTTTTGTGGGGTTGTATGTGTACAAAAGTTGGTATTCAGCTTGAAACAGGTTTCTCAAATCATTTGAAGAGAACCCAACCCTTTCTGTTATTTTTCGGCTCTTCGGCCAATTTTCTCACGGTTTTTATTGTCTTGGCGATCATTAGGTCGTGTGAAAATTAGGCTTATTACTGTTGAGACTAGCCCAAATGATGAATATCACAGCTTCAGTCAAATATCCAAAGATATTTTTTCTTTTATTGTTATTATTAAGATTAATTTATAAGTGGATTCATTTCCATATTGATGATTAATATTTCTCAGTTTTATGGGAAATTGAAAGGTGGTGAATACCAATACTAAATGATTCTTTGTGTATTAACTGTTTTTGAATAATTGTGCAATGTCATTGGTACTCATTATGGATTTATTTAGGATCAATATGACCAAATTCTAATAACGTCAAAGTAATTTAATGCCGATTTATATTTACTAATTGCAAAGAAATTCGAGAATAATTGTTGTAAAGGTTGCAAAAGTGACGTTAAACGTAGGAGATTGTTAAATTCAAAAGATTGTGTTCAATTTTCTTCTCCATTTGATTTGTATGTGTATGAATAATTTGTAATTTGGTGTTCCAGAGCCTGAGGAAGCTTAAATATTAAGCGAAACGTCGCAAATTGACAATCATTTAGTATTGTTATTGTTATTCCAATTTTCCATGAAACTGAGAAATATTAATTTATAAATTCCTTATTGCTCCTTATTCAAACCTATAACAGCGATTTTGAGAGGAGACTGAACATAGTCAAGCTGAATAAGGGAGTATTTGAGTTTATGGTTCGAAGAATTGATTCGAATTTTGGTTTGTTTGCTGTTCAAATGAATCTGAGATTGATCGGATGTTGAGATACATTCTGGCGCCCATTTGATGTTCGATTTAGCTTATGATTTTTCTTTTGGCCATTGGATGCTTATCAGGCGTGCTTAATTTTCAGGTTTACCGTTAGGCCCAAGAATTACGTCACAGCTTTTGATGAATATTCCAAAGTCAAGATAATTCTCAATTTTTGGACATACGATCTTAGATAATTCAATTAATTGAATGGTATGGTAGCTTTTTAGGTCTCTGCTGCATTTAAATAAAATTAAGAGGCTTCTAAATTTTTTGTATCGACGTTTCGGCTTCAGGATAATCATTTTTTATTCTTAATTATTATAGTGATTGAAATAACTCCATTACGTACAGTTGGTTTTTACAATGTCTCGAACTTGAGAACATAACTTCAAATCTTGTCATTGTTTTAGTCAATAATTTTTTTTCGTTAAAATTTTGAATATGACTATCTTATTATGATAGTTATTATTGTTAAACTATTGCATTTCGTTGATGTAAATGTTGAAATGAGATCAATTCATAATTATCCAAAATGACATAATGTAAATTTGGCGATTTAATTGCATCATTCTGTTTTTAATGACATAAAACTGTAAAACCATCATACCATCAAAATAATTGAAGATTATTCTTTCTCGTAAAATTTCTTTTTTTTTTCTCTCCTCTTGTGTCCATCAATTGTGTGTATGACCAGCTCTAAAAGTTATTAGGTGTGTTACTGAACTGACCGTGCGGGACCATAACCCGTTGAGATTCACAATTTATCAGAGCACATCCGGCGGAAATGGGGCGGCTCCTGCGTAGGTGAGAGACAACTTGGTTCAACCAAAGGCATTACCATTTCATATTGTGTGTTAGCTCGAAATTTCTATCCACTGATTCGTGCAACTTGAAGGTAAAGATGTGAAAATATTTTCATTCGACTCGAAAATAGAAGTCGGAAAAAATAAGAGAGCGAAGAAGGGAGGGGGGGGGGGGGGGGGAAGGTAGGGCATAAAAAGAACTGCCTCTAAATCTTCGTGAAAATTGTGGGGAAAAAGCGTTGGAGGCTGACAGAAAATCAGGTTATATTGAATACTTAATGGAAAGATTCTTAAAATAACGAACAAAAGATGAAGATTGAAGCGGTAGAGATGTTATATATATATGAGATTATATATATATGACTGATATACCAGCGTTACGTGGCTTGAGGGTAGAAATTCAACCGATAAATTCCAGAGATTATTAAACAGAGATTCACTGAGTACGGCCTCGTCACTTTTGTCTCTCTCTCTCTTTCTCTTTCTCTTTCTCTCTATATGTGCTGCTGCAACGGTAGTGAGACATGGTTTATGCAAGCGACTCAAGGCTTCATGATCGAAGGTGCCATGTCTATTCGCATCATTTCCAACTCTTATCACTCGAAGGAATTGAAAGGAAGGAGTTTAAAAAAAGGCTATGAATCATTTCAATTGAATAAAAGAGATGAATTAAGAGGAAAGAAAATTTAGCTGTTTGAGAATCAAGTTGGGAAATTTCATCTGTTATTCTCATCTCCAAAAAATTTTTTAACCTTTTTTTTATTCATGTCTATCTGCTTTCAACATTCAGTAGCAGGGACAAATACACAAGTTGCACATTAGTTGTTGTGCATGGCGAACTGGGAATACCGGTCGACCTTCTGATGTTGCAACGCACAAGACCTGGCACAGATAAAAATGATTATTACTATATATACATATATATGTATCTTTATATTTTACCTAAAACACGTGAAATAAAATTTTTTCCTCTTATTTTTCAATTGTCAGGAAGCTTGTTCCTCGCAATTTCAGTGAAGTTTAATCAGCTCATTTCTTTATTTATTATAAAAAATAAAAAAGAAATAAGGTAAAATGAACAACGTGGCACGTGCAGTAATACACTGTGTGGAAGATTTCATTCGCAATTTTTTCGTGACATCGCCTGCCTAGCGCGAATGGTACTGGTAATACACCCTCGATAATATTTGCATGCGAATGGCTCGCGTCACGATTGAGACTTCTTATTGTATACTTATATATAAACATATATATATATATATGAATAGTACTGAAGCGAAATGTTCTCTCCACTTTTCTTTTTTTCCTCAAGTGTTGTTGAGAATGAAAAATAATAAGTTGCGCTTTCATCTTTGCTCGAATTTATAATTCGAGAATTCATCTATTCATAAAATTCATCTGCTGCATGATTAATTGAATAACCCAATGACTTCCTCATTATTGAGGAAATCATTACCATTTCCTTCTTAAATGCTTTTAAATAACCAAAAATCCATTGGATCTGTTGCAGGAAAACATTTCAACTCCAGAGCCAGCAGATATCACCGAAGACGAGCATTACTCCAGTGAGCATTTAAAATTAACATTAATTATTCAAACAAGCATGATATTCATCCTACATGACAGTTTAGTATTCAGTAACTTCAAATAATCACTGAATGACATTCTCAAGTATTCTTCAAATCAATTGTCAAATAATAATGCTAAAGCAAACTGTGGACAAAAATAACGTTTATATGGAGGAGTATGTGGGTGTTAACTGAGAGTACAGAGACACAGACGGACAGGCAAGAATTAGCTTCCCTTGTTTCCTATCTCGAAAACCCATCATCCCCCCCTCTCTATCTCTGTCCCTCTCATTTTAACACTCTGACAGTATGGGTCTACGTTTGTGCCATCAACGTTTTCGGTAGGTGACCCAAATTCTGACAGGAACAGAGAGAAGCCGTCTCGTCACCAGTACCTATCGGGTGTGTGCTTGAATCATTAAGAAGATGAACTCTGTCTCTCTCTCTCAGTCTGCCCTATACCTCACCCTTTTACCCCAGACTCCAATTGCATGCGCTTCTTGCTCCACCAACGATCAATGATTCCACCTACCGCAACTTCCATTTCCACTGTGAGAATGAATTTTTAAAATGCCTAAATTATTCACGTAAATTTGGGAAAACGTCACAGGAAAAGAAAAATTGATCATTCAATTATTCTTCCCTATTCCCACAATATCGTTATTAATTGAACGATAGTCTCTCATGAAGAAGAAAAATAATTGACTATCAAGGCAGTATAACAAGTTTTTTCTTTGATATTAACTGGCAATATGAAAAGAATTAAAAAAAAAAATGAACAGTGAATAATACTGAAGTCATAGACGAGTTGTCCTTCGGAAAGTACAGATAGTCTCTTTCCCCATCCATTCGTTTGTAATTTTCATTTAATTTGCTTTGAATCGGAGCAATAATTTTCAGTGAGAAAACGTACACAATAATTCATGCACTTCGTTCAATTCTCCACTTTTAAATTACAACCATGACTTTTCTTTTTGCAAATTCCTTATAATAATGAAGGGTATAAAAAAAAGCAGAGAAATATAAGAATTCGAATTTTTTTTTCTTTGAATTTCGACAGGCGCGCTAATGAAAGACGCTGATAAGCTGAAACTGATGCTGTTAGCATGGAATTATAATCTTCAACAGCAGGCACAAGCACAGGCACATGCTGCTACTGCTGCATTATCACCAAATAATTCATCAACAACAACATCAACAACAATTGGTACACCAGTAACCAGTCAATCGGCAATATCCACGGCAAACAACACCCTTAACAACTGCACACTCACAGGTAACACACTATATATATTATCATCTATAATAATTGCTCTAAGATCCAAAAAAACTCCTATCGCAATCGTACCATCAATCATAAAAAAAAAAAAAACTAACGACAAAAACTCCTGGACTCATGAGTCAGATGGGATTTTGAGCAAGAGTCGCACGGTTTTTCGACGAATGCAGCAGTCAAGTCGTATCAGCGCGTAATCTCTCAGTTATCATCGACCCGTGACATTCAAACGATAAGAAAGAGCGCTTCAAGTCTCTTCTTTTTTTCATTTTCAGCACATACGCACAGGCGTTTCATCTCATGTATACATGAAAGCAGTGAGAAAACGAAAATCCTGAAAACACCATGCAGAATGGCTGTGTGTTGTAACCCGATATATATTCGTTATGCCTGCATCCTTCCACGTTTATATCCCACCAACGTAGTAACTGCACGCCCGTTAACTTGAACGACGTTGCGGAAGGATAATTCACTCGTTTTTCTTTTCATCTGGTCATCCCAGCCACATACACACATACATACACATAGGTGGATTACTTTTATCCTATCCTTCCCTTTTCTGTCTCTGTCTTTATCTTTTTTCAGCCGTTTGTGAGTACCGGTCATCGTGAAAACTGGTTCCACAACTGGTAACCCTCTTCACCTCTCCGTGTGTTATTCCTTTGCCCATCTTACATACATATATATACACACAATCTGAGATACGTTGCGTAACGAACCAGCTTTCGGCTTGCACAGATCTCTATGTACCATCGTCTCCAAGTGAGGTGATCACGATGGCCCGAGCTGCTAGTAAGGTGGCCGTAATTCTTCTTTCTTTTAAAATAAAGGAGTAAAAAGGCGGAGGATAGTATGAAGAAGAAGAAGAAGGAGGCCCCTCTGTGATGACCATAGTGTATATATATGAGACCGGTGTGGTGCAAAGGAGTATATAACTGCGTTGCACTTTTCCTAGGAGACACGTTTCAACCTCAGGGGGCAACCAATCGATTCGTACTGCTCTACGATTTCAGGAGAATCGTGTAACGCTATTTAATGAGTTTTTGTGAAAATAAACTTTCCGGATGATTCAAAGAATGTCGAGTAGAGTTTGTAAGAAGAAGAAGAAGAAGGGAAAAAAACAGCCTGAAATTACCAACTGCAGGATTATTTATTTATTTGATTATTAGGTGGAAGGAAATTCTTTATGCCTTTCTACTGAAAGATTAATGAAAAAATAAAAAAATATCCCTTGCTATTATTTATTACAACTTGTAGGAGTCTTTATCAGGTCATGATCACGTTGATCATGATCCATTCGTTCCAGTTAACAAATATGGTCGACATTAAAGTATTTTCCCACGGCTTGTTACCTTCAGTGACACTCACCATTTGGTATTTTATTGCTACCATTGGTGCTTTATACTGGACCTATTTCGTTCAGACACCTTCTCCTCGGTGAATGGGTTTTGCACAGTAGGAAAATAAGCAAAAAGTATCTTACTAGAATGATTGCAGATCAAATTAAACACGCTTCATTAGATCATAATTATTTTCGACACAATTATTTTCCAGGAGAGCCAAAAAACCGTAAAATGATGATGCGATCTTGATTATGCGCTACATTCATGATGAACGTCATTGATCCACAGTCAATTTAGATATTCAAAAGCTATTATTGTCGGCAGTCTTTTTTTTTTCTATAATTTCAACGACTTAACTTGAAATGTCTGGAAAGAAATTCAAGTTATGTCGACTTAACTCCCCAAAATAAAATAAATACTAATATTAAATGAATACTTGTCGATTATAATTATTATAATCGATGAGTATTTATTTGAATTATACGAAGAATATATTTATATTGAGTAAGATCGTCTAAGCAAATCATAACACAATATAAACTCAATGAAGAGAGACTGAGTTGTGTCGACTTAACTTTGACACGTATGATTATTTTTCAAGTCAAGTCGACATACCTCAAATCTTCTCCTGAAAATTGCGAAAAGCGAACTTGACCTGTTATGCATGTTCAAAAATGAGGCCTTAAATGGTCATATTCAGCCAAATCCTTTCTGTGGGACACGTGTCCATACATCCTGAAGCAAATTCTGATAAAATCTCATTTTTGACAAAAATTGACTTAACCCGTTATTCCACTACACTCGTGAATTACAAGTTCTCTTCTCCTCCTTTTTGCGGCAATCTTTCTCACCTAATTTTCATCACGTTAAAATCAAGTAATTTTCATTGCAAAAATGTGTTGATGTTAATTCTATGGTTTGTAAGTGATTCAGTGAAGTTTTCGTACATTGTTAAATGCCTTTTGCAAAATAATATTCTCAACAGTTAGTAACTATCCTCGGTCATCTTTAATCAGAATCATGTCAGACAAGTCACGCAAGCACACTTTGCGTTACCATTCATCTTTATTATATTCATAAGAACTGTAAATGCCAGTAGCTTTTGTGTTCATCGTAAAAATAAAACACACACACACAGTCATTCACATTCTTCCTCGGTTTAATTCTAACCATTGATCCTTTATTCATTACTCAAGTATTAACGATCGAAATTTATGAGATAGTATAAAAAATCGAATTAATTACCTTTAATTCAATTTTTTTTCTTCTTTTTTAGATTCAAGAAATGGAAGTGCGGAACTTGGGGAATTGTCATCAGCTGGTGTACCTAATTTGGGATCAGTTGCTGGTATGGGAAGTGAAGATATGGCATCATTATGGGCATCATATACAATGGGACTGAAGAAAACACCGCCACCTGCATCAGCCTTGACTCCATCACGTTCTGATCGTGACAGAGAATCCAGTCCAACTGGAGGTGAAGGTACTGGTAGTGCACAAGATGAAACTAGCAGCAGTGGAAATAAAGAGGATGAGGACGATGATGATGAGGATTCAGACGAGAGACTAGATCCAAGACATCATGATCCTGAACGTCTCAAAGCGTTCAACGTAAGTTTCCTTTTTTTTCCAAAAATAATAAGCAGAGATCGGAAAAAAAAAATTCCCATTTTTAATTTTTTAATTTTTTTTATTTCTGTGATTTCCATCGAAAAATTTTTAATTACTTTCTTAATGAAAAATTTGGATTTTTAAATTTTTCATTAGTTTGAAAATTAATTTTTTCTTTTTAACAATTTTGATTATTATTGTAATTAAAAATTTGACTGATGAAATTTTATAATTCTTTTTCTTATTCGAAATTTTGATTCTTTCTTACTTATTAATTGATTGGAATAATTCATTTTATAATAAAATCAACGCTACTATGTTTAATCTTCCCAAATATAACCGTCTTTCAGACAAAAATTTTGAGTTGAGAGTGTTAACTAAATGTAACACAAATAAGAACTTATAATTTAATCCAATCTAAATGACGCTTATATGACATTTATAATTCAATTTAACTATTAAAAATGTTAATAAGTTTAATAAAGAAAATAATTATGAAATTCCATCAGTCAAATTTTGAATTACAACAGTAATCAAAATTGTTAAAAAAAAAATTAATTTTCAAACTAATGAAAAATTTGAAAATCCAAATTTTTCATTGAGAAAGTAATTAAATTTTTTTCGATGGAAATTACAGAAATAAAAAAAATCAAAAAATTAAAAATGCGAATAATAAGTCATAAAATTTTTGGTGAATCTTCTCCAGCCGAATTAAGCAAAAAAAACTTGCCAGAATAATTCCTTCAATATTGAGGCTTTTGTGAGAGTTCATACTCTTCTCAACTAGGGATACAATCCTCCTACCGTTTGAATTCAACGCTCCCTGTGTGCCATTGGCTCCTTAATTAATTACAATTAGTTTAATCGAGCCACGTTGGGCTCTCCCCCAGTTTTCTCCTTATTCCCCCCTCATACCTACCAGTTAAATTCTTAATTCCTCTCGGCCAAGTACAAACGACCCAAAGTATACACCATTACACTTAAACTGCTTATATATACTTGAATAAAAGGCAAAAAAAAAGGAGAAGCTGAGAAGAATTTTCCCCCACCATTGAAGTTTCAATACTTTTTTTTTCATTTTTCTCCTCTCTTTTGCGTCATATATATTTGTCTTATTTCACTGATGCCAGTCTCACAGTCACAATCGTTTTTGTGTTCCAAAAATCTCTTGCAGATGTTCGTTAGACTGTTCGTTGATGAGAACTTGGATCGTATTGTACCAATATCAAAACAGCCAAAGGAAAAAATACAAGCTATTATTGACAGTTGTACGAGACAATTTCCAGAATTTGCTGAACGTGCTAGAAAAAGAATAAGAACGTATCTTAAAAGCTGCAGGAGAAATAAACGTGGAAGAGAAGGAGCACCCTGGGATGCTGTGAGTATTTTTTTAATTTTAAATCATTAAATTTACGTATTAAAATGAGATTAACTCGAAACAATAAGAGATGCTGTGAGGTTTTTTTTTCTTCTCAATTCTTTTTTCTGTGAAATAGACAATTTCTCGAGGCAGTTTTCCTTTCTCCTCTCTTTACGTTTTATTTCGTTGTTTTTTGCTTTATCTGATTTTTTTTTCTTTTTCATTTTATTTTCAGGCGAGACCGACTCCGGCTCACTTGACCTCGGTACAGGCAGAACAGATTTTGGCAACAGCTTGTGAAAACGAGAGCGACAACGCAAAACGCATGAGACTCGGTCTAGAACCGGTCTCACAGCCTATGCCTACACTGCCAGCAGCAACGGTGAGTGTTAAAGTTCTCCCCCAGACTCAATAATTCACGAAAAAGAAAGAAAAAGAAGAGGAGAAGATAGAAAAAAGAGAAAAAATAAGAAGGGAGAGAAAAAACCTGTGTATGTTCTAATTTCGTACAGTAAAAATTCTTTCTTTCTTCAACTTCTCTTATTTTCTCTCGAAAAGAAATGTTTTATTTCCATTTAAAGAATAACTCCCTAAATGATCCATAATTTTATTTTTTTAACAATATATGATTACTCATTTCAAACCGTATAATTTCATAATGTATTGGAGAGAGAGACGTAAAAAAAAAATTGTTTTCAACATATAAATCGAAACAAACAGAATAAACGAAAACGTATGAACGTAAAAAAAGGGGGAAAAAAAGGAGTTAGGACTTGGAGGTAATACAAGAGTAAGAGGCATATATACACTGATAACCCCTTGGGGTCGTGGCTCACCTCTCCCACTTCTTCAACACTCACACACATACACAATGATATTTTTCTCCATTTATAAATCGTCCATGCACTCTGGCCCCTATTCGTGTTTCTCATAAAGAGCATAAAGAGATTGGGAGGAAAAACTACAATCTTTTTTTACTTGAATGGAAAATATCCAACGTAGTTTGAAATTCAATTTTTTTTTCAACTGAAAAGCATATTCAAAATATTCATGAATAATTGTCAATTAATTAAATTTTAAGTGAATTGCCCTGAAAAGTAATTAATAAAATATTAAAAAAAAATTGATTAACTAGTAATAATAGCTGTAATAATTAAAAGTATCTAAAGAATAATAAAAATGATGCTGGAATAATTCAAGCACGCAATAGGCAGTTTATCGAGTTTAAAAATCCCACGGGTTTTTGTACGATAACCCCAAACGGTAACCCACTTGAATGAATAACCCTCCTAACCGTCTTCATTTTCTCGTATAATATCTACACACTTCTTCTTCATCTCTTTCTCTCTTCATCTTCTCTGCACCTATATAATTGACGTCAACGCACACTGCTTGGCTTTCATAAAAACACCTCCCTACATCCGGCATCCCAAGATTTCAATCCTCCCACCCCCCACTGGTCTAAAACATCTACACTTTTTTATTTGTTTCCCCCTTCCTCTCCCTCCCCTATTCCTCCCCCTCTATCCATGAATCCATCGTGACTTGGTTGACCGTGTGGCTCTTCTCTTCTCTTCTCTTCGACTCTAGACGCTTCATCTGAGATGCTTGTGTGTTTCTTTTATTCTCCTTCTTCTCTTTTTTTTTCCTTCTTTTTTGCTCTTTTTTCACTCTTTTTTTCTACTAAATTCCCCGTTAACTTACTCACCCACGTCTGGCTGTGTCTGCACTACTCGATTTTTGTGTGTGTGCTCTTTTCAAATCTTTTTGAAAGAGAATACCTCACATGAAGCTTTCGTAAAGATAATTTCAAAAGAAATTTTAATGTCTTTAGTGCAAATTAAGGTGTTTCTGTCCTTATAATCGAAAAAAAGTCATATTTTTGGATAAAATCGTTAATAACAAGTAAAAATTCAGTAGTGAAGAGGTAAAACAGGATAAATCGATTTATCTTTGAGGTAATTTTGAGGGAAATATCTCGGAAATTAAGCGAGATAAGGTGATATTAATCATCTGTTATTGTAGAGAATTTCAAGAGTTACAAAAGAGTTTGTAGGGCAAAATTACACTTTCTCGGTTATTTTTTAAGGTATTTTTGAAAAACTTAATGGGAAAAAAGAGACTTATCTTGTTTTACCTCTTCACTAGTGAATTCTCAAATTTGATGAAGTGTTAAAATCTGTAAAGATAGATAGATGGATAGATTCATTTATTAATGACTGTAGGCATATATATATATATACCCATGTAGCTGAAATAATACATATAGCATTATAATAATGATTGAATAGTTGTGCGATTTACAATTTGTAAATTTTATCGAACTTCTCTAAACTTTTCTACTTTTCATAAACTTTTTTTTTTTTTTTTTTTATCATAAACTTTATAAATATCAAAAATATTTTAATAAGATAACATGAAATATTTAAAGAATGTAATGAGAAATAAAATGAGTCCTAGAAACAAGAAATTGATTGAAAACTGTAAAATTTTCTGTGTTTTTGAAAATTCCTTCAAAACTTGAAGAAAAATGAAGAAATGGAAAAAACAGAAAATTTTGCCAATTTTCAATTAATTTTTTGTTTCCAAGACTTCCTTTATTTCTCATTACATTCTTTACAGATTTACTTCATCAGATTTGAGAATTTGATCTCGTATAAAGTGGACAGTAATAAGCAATAACGTCTTAAACATTTGAAAAAAAAAATTTCTTAACAGTGTATTCTAATTAAACAAGCATTTCTAAACCCAAATATTCCATTTACGAAATTTCGAAGAAAAAAGGTCGGTATGACATTTTCGCTCCTTTTCATCCAATTGTTATTAACGATATTATACAAAAATTTAACTTTTTTTCTGAATCAAGTATAAAAAGTCCTAAGTAGAGGAATATAGGGGAACTTGGGGCAAAATGGATATTTTGATGAAATAGTGGGAAATAGATTTTTTTTAGTGATTCTATCGGAAAGCTGAGGAAATTTTAGTCGAGAAACATGCGCCAGAATTAATTTTTCTCAATTTTTTGAGAATTCGATTTTTTCTGGGATTTTTGAGGGGTAAAAGCCTTTTGATTCTTAAGCAAATTCAGTTTTTTGGGAATATCTCTGGTTCGATTGATCGTAGCAACCTGGGACCGATTTTAAATGAAAGGTGAGATCATTTCCCATCGATTTATGGGGTTTTGAATTATAAAATATCAATTTTTCAGATAGTTATGGTAATTTTTGTAAAAAATTATGATCATCGGTTTTTGTCCTATAATTAAGTAAAAAATCGATATTTTTTAATTCAAAACCTCATAAATCGATGGAAAATGAGCTCACCTTTCATTTAAAGTCGGTCCCAGGTCGCTACGACCAATAGAACCAGAGATATTTCCAAAAAACTGAATTCCCTCAAAAATCGAAAGGTTTTACCCCTCAAAAACGCCCTAAAAAAATCGAATTCTCAAAAAATTGTAAAAAAGTAATTCTCGCACATGTTTCTCGACTAAAATTTCCTCAGCTTTCCCATAGAATCATTGAAAAAAATCCATCTCCAATATTTTCATTCATTTATAGCTTTTTTCATAATATATGCATAAAAACTTAAATGTGTCCATTTTACCCCTCCCATCCATATTACCCCACCTTCCCCAAACATTTCTTTTTTCGCTCCAATTTTAAATTCCCCAAGAATCTGTAAATCTCATCAAACGAATTGTTTATCATTTACCGCCTAACGCCACCTACATAAACTCATCCCCTTCTTTTCTCATTATTCGGTCGTTCTTCGTGTTGCGTCGTCATCAACTTGGTCCATAATCAAGTACCCGGAGGAGAGCTCGTGTATATAGTGTATATATATATGGGGGCTTTAGTAGTAGTAGTAGTAGTAGTAGTGGGTTTCAAACTCCTCTCGTCAGTACGAAACTAGCCGCGTACACAGAAGTGATAGCGACACAGAAGCAGTGGGATGCTGAAGAAATCACACTTCTGTTCTCCAAACATTTGTGTCTGTGTGTCTATAACTAGTGAATCTGTGTAGAAAAAAAAACACACACACACGCAAATGCTGAAGGCACTTTTTCTCTCTTTCTCTGCAGTTTTTCCCCCTTTTTTCGCGTGTGTTTTTCTAGTTCGCGAATGAGAAACTATGCTCGTGCAAAATTCTGATCAAAACTCACGGTTTACTGTTACTATTTTGCTTGTTTCAATGTTTTTTTGTCTTTCGAAACGATGATGATGAAAAAATCTACGATAACGAGGGAAAGAATGAGTTTGTGACACAAACAAGTGTCTTGTGTTTCGAAAAAAAACTTTTCATGTGTTGAAATTTGCCTTTTTTCGTATTGTATACATATATATGTGTGTTTGTACCTAGGAAACTGTTGATGAGGTGCAATACCTGTCAATGATCGATAGGGCAACGGTACTTTTATACTCGGTCCTTAATCATCGTCTTTTTTTTTTTTTTTTTTTTTACAAAATCACTATTTGCGCGCGTGTGTGTGTTTGTGTTTGTGTGTTACTTTTATCATGAGGAAGAAGAATCTCAGAGTTGTGCATAAACAAAAAACGTACGATTACAGCGAGGAACGCGAGGTAAACATGTCAATTTGAAAAAAAATCGAAAAAAAATAAAAAATCAGTGATTTGTAGTATATTTTTCTATCAGATTATCCTAATCCTTCATCTGAGACCAGTAAAGTTATCTATTCACTCTATTTGCCAACGAAAACGAAATTCCCATAGGGAAAAATGAAAAAGAGCGAAAAAAAAAACGGAAATGTGATTTTGAAAATGAAAATATTTATCAGAGCAATGAAAAATTGATATTGAATTCATAAATGGAATCAATGCATTCATACACAAGTAATCGAATTAAATTGGAGCGCGGTGAAAAAGAAAGAATGAAAAAAAAAAAATGAGAAAAAAATTCATATACACGATAATGAAATCGCTGTGAATGGGATAGATGCAATAATTGACACAGATCGATATCCATATCAGTGTTAAACCATTCATAAAAACAAATCAATTTTTTTTTTATTGTTATCTTCATTTAAAAACGAGAATTACGTATAAAAATGGCTTTATGATGGAAATAAGTGGAAATAATTATTTTGATATATTTTTTAGTAATTTTCGTTTTTTTTTGAGTTTTAAAGAGTTTATTAAACATGACTAGATACAAAATTAGACCCAAAAATTTTACATAAATATTTACAATTTAATTTTTTTTGATTTCCTAAAATATAGGGAAGAATGGGGCAAAATGGACACTGTAATGAAACGGTTAGAGATGGATTTTTTTTGACGATTCTATTGAAAAGCTGAGGAAATTTTAGCCGGAAAACGAGTGTCAGATGTATTTTTTTCGATTTTTTTGAAATTCGATATTTTTTGGCATTTTTGAGGGGTAAAAGCCTTGTCTTTTTGGAAAATTTTCAGTTTTTTGCGAATATCTCTGGTTCTATTGGTCGTAGCAATTCGGGGTTGGTCTCAAATGAAAGGTGAGCTCATTTCCCATCGATTTATGAGGGTTTGAATTCAAAAATATCAATTTTTGGTATAGTTATAGGCCAAAAACTGTTTCACAAAACTGTTTCAAAAAAATGCCCATAAATACCTTAAAAATCGATATTTTCAAATTGAAAACCCTATGAATCGATGGCAAATGATCTCATCTTTCACCTCCCACCGGAATTTTTACGCTACGACAAATAGAACCGAAGATATCCTCAAAAAACTGAAATTATATATCGTGTCTCGTTCTCGAGGTCAATCTGTAGTACCGCTACTATACCCGTGCTGCCGCCACAGTTCTTCAGCCTAACTAAAAATTCGCAGCCAACTTCGGGGCCCGGCCCCGTCCCGTCTTCATAACGCTTTCTGTGCGCGTTGAGGTTGCCACGGTTTCTCAGCGTGTCCCGTTTGTTTTTAAGCGCATAATTGGAAATTAGTATTTTTTTTTCTTTCGTAATGTCGAAACGCGAAAATTCAACTCAAGATATATCTCCAGAATCGTGGAGAAAAGCATAGAAGAGCTATGCACGGGATTGTTTACGAACTCAACAGTTCGATCACACTGGACTTTGGTAAGAATTTTTCATGTTTTCCCGATTCATTTTATTTCAGCAAAAATAATAGGAGAATATTTGGGCGGTGAGCTCCTCTTCAAGGGGAGACAAACCGTACATTTGACTAGGATTTATGTATTTTTTTTTGTGCAATTGACAAAAAAAAAAAAAAAAAAAAAGCGTCAGTTCCTCTGATAGCGACATAACCTAGATCTCTCAGGCTCTGTAGAGAACCAGGATGACCAGTCAGAAGATGACAACATTATTTCTGACAAAAAACAATGAGTTGGCATCAAATTCTCTGCAGAGTACGAATGGTACCGACAAGGCCAGCCAATAAGAGCTCATGCTCGATGAGAAAACCTTACAATTATTGAAGGTGTCATCTCAGCAAAGAAAAATATATCTTCTTTCTCCCATTATCTCGCCAAGTGCGGAGATGATATTATTATCAAAGGGAGGAAGAGAAAAATAATGACAGAAGTAACTGTTCGTTATGTACACTAAAGTTCATCCTGAATTGCTCCCTCTGACGATTGGAATGTCAGAAATGAGGGATAAATATTTAACAGCCCCAGAACTTTCTTGGGTCAGGATTGTTTCACTAGTGAAAGCCCTGGTGATGATTATTAACGATGGAAGTGGAAGCGTCGACAAAGACAGCTTGCTAGAGATTTTTTGTGTAACTCTAGCCACTTCATCGGTGAACTCATGATTTTTTGTTAATTGTCAAAAAGAAGGAACAATTTTAGCCTTACGCAAAAAAAAAAAAAAAAAAAAAAAGAACAATAACACAAGGCTTTGCTAGACAACTCAGTCACGGACAAGTTCATGTTTGATGTTGACCTGTCTAAAAGAATTAGAGCAGCATCAATGATCGAAAAACTGGGGTAGACCTCCAGGTCTGCCCCAGGAAAGGAGGCTGCTCAAAGGATATTAAAAAAAAAAAAAAAAAAAGTCGTCGGCTGTGCTTTAGCACCCGCGAGTTTCAAACCACGTAACCATTGCAAAAGAAGCAATTGATATCCAATTGCTAAACACTTAGCAACGTTGACTGTAAAAAAAAAAAAAAAAAAAAAAAAAACCCAAGCTCAGATTCCTGACGTCGGGAGAAGCCTCAGGGGGAACAATGAAACCCCCAGAAGTATCGGTGAGTAATTGCAAGCAGTCACACAAGATTGGTGAGACATGGTCTCAGGTGACTTCACCCTGAGTCCAATGGGAGGTTACAAAATCACCTTCGATATTACACCGAAACAAAGTGAAATTTCATCAGGTTCCTTAGTTGAGAACGGAGATGAGCCATTCATACATGGAGCAGTTAATAATCTTCTTCCATTGGGTGCGATCCAAAAGTGTGAATCAAGACCTGGACAATTTTTATCAATTTTGTCTTTCTGGGTTGGTCCCTAAGAGCAGTAGAAAAGTTACATCTACTCTCAACCTCTTAACAGAAAATGAGTTTATCAAGGTGAACCATTATAAGATGGAGGATGTCAGAATGACAATCATGTTGGTGACGTAAGATTGCTTCGTGGCCAAGATCTATGAGAGGCTCACTTTATGCTCTCCATTTATGAAAATCTAGGGAATATTTTGTTTCCAGATGATAAGGGTAATGTTGTTTGGTTACCATTTGGGTTTAATGAGACGTCATAGCTCTTTACAGAGATAATGAAGCCATTGGTCAATACCTTGGGGGGACGACAGTTAACTGAGATGAGAAGAACTCAACTCCTCGAACAAATGTCGATTTTCAGAATTCATTATCAACTCTAAGCCATCCTGCCTGAACTGCCAGAAGACAAAGAATCTAGTCTTTTTGAATCGATTAGTGGATTTCGCGTCTATCGAAGGCTCGATAAGACGCTTTGATGGGCGAGTAGGTAAGATTACAGTAGCTTGTCTCGCAGTGAAGTACGGTAGGCTTCACGTGAAATCTATTGAGAGACAGGACTTTGAAGCTTTGCTGAATCTCAACGAGAATATGAGATTCAGTATACTTGCCAAAAACGTTACAATCAAAAATTGATTGGTGGGAAGCACAAATATCATTTACATTCAATCCAATTAAGAATTTGGATGATAAATTAGCCATTTTCTCTGACGCTTCAAAGAGAAGGGGGAGAGACGTATTTCGTGATGGCTAAGTGTTTTCTTTCCAGCAGTTCGCCTGAAACGGAGAGCACGTTAAACAGAAACGCTGTCGAATGATAAGCTGTTTCCTATGGGCTAAAGGCTTTTGCCTCAGAATTATAACGATTTAGAATCTTGCTGAAAATAAATCATTCCACAATCATTTTCTATAGTAACGAAATGCGTAGTATCAAATTTCCGGGACGTTATAATATCGCCCAGGAAATTTGGAATTGGCACGTAGAAAGACAAATATTTTTTCTCGCGATTTATATCCCATTGAGACAAAATATTAATGCTAATGTAGCATCAAAAGAGGCCAATCTGGTCATTGAAAAAGAACCAGTGCCAAGGGCCTTTCGAAAAATCCTTCTGAGATTTGGATGCTCCAGGAATTGACTTGTTCACATTTTTTTCGATAACGTAAAATGTTAAAAATATGTTTCTTGGCATCAAGAACAATAAGCTCTCTATCGAGACTTCCTCCCTGAAAGGGTCTACGCATTCCTTTCATGCTTTCCACCTTCTTTCTTTAAGTTTGAAGATTCTGAAACAAATTTGCAACGATCAAGCTTGAGGATTGGTAGTGGTACCAGAGTGGAAAACCACAATCTTGGTACCCCTCATGGCTGTCCTTGTGGAATGGGCCCTCTATTATCTCCGTGTAGAGATATACAGTACCCGTTTATGGGGAAGCTGACATTTATGATAGGCCCGTCACCTGACTGACGTTTCTGTGACAATGAATAATCGTGTCGGCGACAAAGTTACACTTCTGCTTAATCACAGAATGCATTTTTCTATAATACAAAAAACCAATCGGCGTTTGGATGATGTATTGCTGAGAGTTTTTTTCTTTCGATCGTTTTGATCGTAAACCTAAATAAACTTGCTAGTGGTTCACTGGCTGATTTTGAACTGGCGTGAGCTACAGTTCTTTCAATATGTGCCGATTGGCTGCATCACTAGTCGGTGAGGGAAAGTTTGCAAATGATCCATTTGAACCTTTTGTTCACTCTTGGGTACCTCGAATAGAAAAGGATCAAAAACAAAGTAAAAAACGATACATGATAAGAACCGATGTTGTAAGAACTAGGTAAGATGTTCCTCTCTCTTAATGGCACTTGCCCCTCCATGGGGATATAGCCAAAAGGAATAAGAAGATGTTCCTCTCTTATTTCAATAATACTACCATAGTTAAAGGAAAAATTGGTTGTATTATTGTCTTTAATAACTGCTCGGCGTCAACAGACTCGAGAGCAAAACTGAGCAAGATTAGAGAGGCTCGAAAGGTTGATGAGGTATGAATCTCAGTGAGACAATAGAGGTAGATTCAGGCTAATCACTACCGGTGATATTCAAGCTTGGTGAGGGGCCAGAGCTCTGTATCGGCTCAACATTTGAATTTTATATCCAAAAATCCAAGATATTCAAGGCAACACCGATCCCTTATGGATTATGACAAAGAAACGTCATCTTAAGGCATCAGCAGATGCTATTAGCTGATAGATTACAACTTCTTTTGCTAAAGATAAATTCAGCTCAGACTTTGATCCGCATAGTCTACGCCATGCGGCAACTTCCTCAGCACTACAGGGTGGTGCAGAATTATAAGTTATTAAGAAGCTGACAGGCTGGTTAAAGGCCTCTCACGAATTCGACAGATTTTACAACCATCAAAATTGTTAAGGCTAAGTGAAGTTTTCACCTAAGCAGGGTTGAGACATTCAAGTTAACGTTCATGAATAAATTCAAATGAAACAAGAGATGATATTCATATTTGAATAAAGTATTTGATTCATGTCATCTAATGACTCTGAACAACTACAGATTGACCTCGAGAACGAGACACGATATATAATTGAACGATTGAGCGAGCCCGCCGCGAAGCGGCGGGCGAAGCTCGATCGCAATTATGTGGAGTGTCTCGTTCGAAGAGGTCAATCCCAACCCGAACAATCAAATCGAGTCTCAATGAATGTGTACTGAGATTCTCTTTGATTCCCACCCAAAAACGTGAAATTATCAAGCGCTGAACGATATGAAGACGGGACGGGGCCGGGCCCCGAAGTTGGCTGCGAATTTTTAGTTAGGCTGAAGAACTGTGGCGGCAGCACGGGTATAGTAGCGGTACTACAGATTGACCTCTTCGAACGAGACACTCCACATAATTGCGATCGAGCTTCGCCCGCCGCTTCGCGGCGGGCTCGCTCAATCGTTCAAATTTGCTCTCTAAAATGCTCAAAAAAGTCAAAATCGCCAAAAATTCAAAAAAATTAATTGCAGCGCTTGTTTCCCGCCTAAAATTTCCTCAGCTTTCCAATGAAATCATCAAAAACAATCTAACGCCAATAGTTCTATTAATTTCAAGAATTTTTCATAATATTTGCCCTATTTTATGTTATATAGCTTCATTTTTCAGTGATAATCTTTAAATAACAGTTGAATAAAATCCTTTTTTGTTGTAATTTTGTTGCAGCAAACGGATGTACGAGCCAGTCTCGATCATTTCTCCTCTACACCAGTTAAATCATTGCCAGGAAAAAGAGAGGATACACCACCAACATCATTAACATCCCTTGCACCCCTTACTAGTTTGGCCAGTTTACCAAGTAGTACACTCGCTTCAACGCCTCTTTCCCTTGCACCAGCATCAAAACTACTGACGCCAACCGATAATAACAAGGGTCTCATGAGGTGAGTTTCCATACATACAAAACACACCAACTACTACCATACAAATATTAGTAAAGTAAATTTTATATATATATATATATATATCTATATACATGTACACAAGAGAGTCTCTACTATATAATTCAACCCACAAGTTGCTTGTATAACTGTTTTGGGTTTGTAGTGAGTAGGGTTCTCTTAAACTTGCGTAAGACATTGGTAATGGAATTAGTGTTAATTGTAAACTTGAGTTTAAACATAGGAATCAAAATGTGTTTGTGTTATCGATAGTTTCATTGGGGGGTCTTTGGTCACTTTGATTCTAATCATTTGACATTGTTCTATATAGCTAGTATCAATTTTAATGAATTTATGGGCTTTTAATATTTTGTGTTATGGTATATTAAGAAGAAAAAAGTGGTAAACACAATGAAATATTGATGTAACTGGTTTCTCAGCAAATATTTTATAGAAATTATTTAAAAAATTTGTTGAATTCACTGAATTTACTTTATTCAGCATTAACTAGGGTAATATGACCAATAGATGGACGGTTAAGGAAATATTAGACTTTATTAATTCATAGGAAATAGGCAAATTACGTTAAAAAGTTGCAGAAAAGAATAATTTACAGAGAAATATACAGTATTTTCAATTTTTTTTTTTTTAAGTATTTGCTAAGGACCAATTACATCAATATTTGAATTTTAAATTTGCGATTATTAAATCAAAAAATCTCAAATATTAAAATAAAACTGATTTTTGAAATGTATATGAGAAAATTTAGAAAAAAATTTCGAATAATTTCAAAAAAAATTCCAAAAAATTGAAAAAATTTGAAAAAAAATAGAAAAATCCCAAATATTAAAATAAAACTGTTTGATTGCTTTTACCGCTATTTTTTAAAAATTAGTTCAACAAATATTTTTATCATTCTCCTTAAGTTTAAAATGTGAAATAAGAAATATTATTGAGATTGACACTGTATGAAGATGATTGTTATCAGCACGTGCTAGATTACACTAAAAGCTCGTACATACCAATCAAATGAATTATTTTAACCAATTTGTTAATTTTTTTTTTTTAAACAGCCAAGCGACAATAGTGAGTTCTTCGTCAGTTAATGGTGTTGCGAGCGGTGGTGCACCTACAGCAATGTACAGACCTAATTTCAGTCAGGCATTTCAACGTGCTGGACCAACATCTGTACCACCTACACTTTCAGCTGGATTGTATCCAACTCAAAGTTTTACATCGGGTCTACTGAGCAACGGTACACAAAGTAATAATACTTATTGGTGTTTTTATCATTTGTTTTTTTTGAAAATGTGCTTTTTTTTGGAGTTTATTGTGTTTTTTGAGTCATGCTATTATTGAATTTATTATGAAAAATAAGGGAAAGTGGGATAAAAAGGGCGTAAGGACATTTTTATGTTTTATATTATGAAAATGATGAAAAATTAGTGGAAATATTAGGTGTAGGTTTTTTCTGATGATTTCATTGAAAAGCTGAGGAAATTTGGGCTGAAAAACATATGTAAAAACTCATTTTTTGGAATTTTTGGAGAATTTGACTTTTTCAGGCGAAAATTAGGACATTTTTATGTTTTATATTATAAAAATGATGAGAAATTAGTGAAAATATTAGGGGTAGATTTTTTCTGATGATTTCATTGAAAAGCTGAGAAAATTTGGGCTAGAAAACATATGGGAAAACTCATTTTTAGTAATTTTTGGAGAATTCGACTTTTTTAGCCGAAAATTAGTACATTTTGACGTTGTATATTATGAAAATGATGAGGAATTAGTGGAAATATTAGGTGTAGGTATTTTCTGATGATTTCATTGAAAACTTGAGAAAATTTGGGCTAGAAAACATATGTGAAAACTCATTTTTAGGAATTTTTTGAGGATTCGACTTTTTTAGCCGAAAATTAGGACCCTAAGTCTCTCAAAATTGAAAATTTTCACGTTTTAGAGGATATCTCTGGTTCTATTCGTCGTAGCGACTTGGGGTTGGTCTTAAATGAAAGGTGAGATCATTTGCTACTAAGTTGAATGGTTCAAATCGAAAATTATCGATTTTTCTAATACTTATGGGTCAAAAACCGATTTCTTTAAAATCGCCCATAAATACTCCAAAAATCGATAATTTTTCTTTTTCAACCACATAAATCAATGGCAAATGATCTCGTCTTTCATTTGAGACCAACCTCAGTGCGCTAAGACAAATAAAACCAGAGATATCCTCGAAAAAGTGAAAAAAATCGTAAATCTAAAGAATTTGACGCTTCATTCTTGCCTGAAAATGTCGAATTTTCAAAAATTTCGATTTTAAAACATGTTTTCCATCAGAAATTTCCTCAGCTTCTCAACCGAATCATTAAAAAAATTCCATCTTGAGCCATTTCATCAGAATATCCATTTTACCCCACTTTTCCTTCTATATCGAAATTTATTAAAAAATGCTTTTTCAAAATCTTTATAATAGAAATACAATTTTTTGTACTGTGTTAAAAAATATAAGTTTTTTCTCTTTCTCTATTTTTAACTTAATTCCAATGATTTTATTACTTCAGGACCAACTGATCTCAGTATGAAAAACACGAAGCCCCTATTAAGTCACAAATTAAATGCAACGGAAATGACAGCAGTGAAACAACTGATAACAGGATATCGGGAGTCAGCTGCATTTCTTCTAAGATCAGCTGATGAGCTAGAACAGTTACTTCTTCAGCAACCCTAGAATTACGTATGAATTGCATAATTACACTATAAAATACTCTCGAAGGAAATAGATTTAAATTTAAAAAAAAAAGAATAAATCGTCAGTCGGTTTTTACTCAATTGAGGATTTTTTTAAACGAAAAATTCTTTCACTTCCACTGGAACATTATTTTTCTTCTTTACCGATTGCTAAATGCTTCATGTATCTACCATCAACGAAATAGTTTTCGAAATTCGCGAATTAATTCTGAATCTTTAAAATATAATGAATTAGAGTAAATTTTGTTTTTTCAAAAAAAAAAGAGGAAATAGAAATTTTTCCTTTTTTTTAAATTGTTGATTTCCTTTCGTTCCAATTTTTAAGCAAAAAATACGAATTACAAGTTTCAAACATAATTAGTACATTGAAAAGAATCTATAATTCGTAATAAAAGTGTTTATAAATGAATAAACAATTTTTTTCTTCAATTAAGAAAATTATAAAAAAAAAACAGGGTGTATATAAAGAGGAATTACGAATATTTACTTAATTAATCGTAAGAGACAGAAGGATATATATGTTTTAATGAATGTGCTGAGAAATAGAGTGAAGAAAAAGTAGTAGAGCTTGGTCTGATTGTGCGTCAATTTATTAATTAAAAAAATTACCAACAGATTTCAATTATTAAAAAGCAAGGATTGAGAAGAAAAAAAATTCATTTTTTTAAAGAATCAGGAAAATATATATTTCCACTAAAATTCAAGAATACCAAAATTATTTCGTGTAATTAATTACATCATTGACTGATGATTGTACACAATTCTATCTTCATTAACTTGAATAAATTTAAAAGAAAAAAAAATCCTTGTAATTGATTGCTAAATACAGAAAAGTAAATAGTGTCATTACGAATTAATATATGTATATACTACAACAAATATATAATTATATATAATTAAAAAAAAAAAAGTAATGAAAAATGTGTAGACGAATGTGACATTTGTAATTGTTCATGAAAATTTTAGAATGAGCAAAAAGATAAATTTAAAAGAAAAAAGATTAATAGAATTAACGTAAAAAAAAAAAAAGAAAAAAAAAACGAATTATATTTGGGCGATTGGGACCATTTTGTCACGATCGGACAATATTACGGAATTGTGGTCACCATAAACACATCACCGTGCTACCAAAGAACAGAAAAATTCATAAATGGTAAAAGAGTAAATGAAAAAAAGAAAATATGAAAAAAGTAAAAAAAAAAAAAACAAAAAACTAGTATAATTAAGTCATAAAATAATAGATTAGAATTTTTTTTTTTCTTTTACTTTTTATTATTGATTTTTTAGAAGTCATTTTTATTGAGAGTTTAATTGTGCGAAAAAAGTACTTTAAAGTGAAGAAAAAAAGAAGGATTATAAAAGAAAAAAAATGAAACAATTGGAATTGGTTTCGTCCACGTAATCGTTAGTTTTATTCGATCGTTGTTCCTGTACATAGTTTATATATCGGATGGAGTGCATATATATTAATAAATATAGTGGCATAACGTTTTAATTGAAATTGCTCTTTTACGAGGCACCAAAACACGAGGGAAAAATAATATTTAATGAAGAGAAATATATTACAGTGTATATTAATTATTAAATGAGAAAGAAGAAGAAGATGAAAAAAAAAAGAAGCTATTATCGAATTCAACAGTGAGAAAACATTCCACCTGACGTCATGATAATAGAAATAGTTTTAAATGAAATTAATTGAGTGAAATAAGGATTGATAATGTTTGAAAAAATTGGAAAAAAAAGAAATACATAAAGTTGAAGAATTTAAATGGTTTCATTGTCATTGTCAGTGAAATTCTGGCTCTTTAATGATATTATTTCGATATTCTCCTTTATTTTTGTCTTTCTGGTTTGTAAACGAGTAAATTTCATTAAAATGACACTTCCTTATTTCATTATGCTGAAGAGAATGTACAGAATGGAAAATTATTTTGTAAATTGATGTTTGTTCATCGAAAAGAGAGAATATTGTGTATTTTTTTTTCTTGAATTTTTTTCATGAGTATAAATCATATTTTGCCTTCTGTACATTCCCAGAACATCATTTTTTTACAAAAAAAAAGCTGAAGTGAAGGAAAATTAATAAACCTTGTCACTGTTTGATTAATTAATAGGAAGTCTCCTCTCGTAGTATATAAATAATGCTTCATAATTTTTAAACATTGTCGTGCCTCGCAAAAAAAAGTTCGTTGAATAGTAAAACATGTTCCGTTTGAACTGAACGAAAAAAAAAATATATACAATTTTACTTAAATTTTATCAAAAAAATATGTACTGGGCCATTAAAAGGCTAATTTATTATTTCAAAAAAAAAAAAATTAATCGTCTTTTAATTTGAATTTCATTGATCAATTAATCATTTTATCCTCTGGCAGTCATCACTTTTCCTAGTAAAATAACAGAAACAAAGATAACAGGATTTACATGCACAATGTTAACTCAGCCAATTTTCCACATAGCATTTGTGCCGATATTTTCACCGATAAATTTCGCATTTTAAAATGCAAAGAAGATTATCGGTTTATATCGGCCAGTAGTTTAAATACAATTTAAAGCAATAGAAATATCATTAATAAAATAATTACAATGGCGCGAAAGTGCTTTTTCATTCAAATTTTTCTTTAAGTTTCCGAGAAATATCTCTTTGTAATTCAATTTTTATATTTTTTTTCTATCGTTTTTTTTTTCTCTCTATTCTTCCCAATACCTGTAAATAATCATGATTCAACTAATAATTACATTCTCGGGCTCACAAATTTCATTTAGTCGCAAAAAAAATAAAGAAATGGAAACCAGGGACGAGATTCTCATGCGACTTGAGTGTCGATGTTTGGGGAATTTCTCTGTGATAAAATAATGAACGAAAAAAAATAAATAAAAATAAAGAAATTAATAGGGAATAAAAAATAAAAGCAACAATTCATGGAGACTTAACGCCGAAATTTTGTATAACTCTCATCAAATTGCATATTTAATATTTCTCATATTTTTTAATTCCCAAAGTCTTTCTTCTTGATTTATTCAATAATTCTTAGATGAATAATTAATGAATAAAGATTCGTTATTTCTTGATAATTTCATTTATTTTTCATTGCATTTTCATTCGACGTAAAAAAAGAAAACTCTCGTTCGATTGTGCCATGACTATGTTTTTCCTTTATACGTCAATTCTTGAATGAAAAAAATAGCAAAAAAAAAAATTATTCTCACATTTTTAATTTTAAAATGAAATAATTCATTTTTTTTAATCAAAAATTAATTTTTTTTCCTCTTTCTTTTTCGAACAGATAATTATAATAATAAGTAACACTCGAGAGTGGAGTGAAACGAGACACTTATAAATTTAAAAAATGAGAAAAATAGAAGAAAATTATAAGATAAAATAATTGAGAGGGAAATAATGAAAAATAGATAAATTTTTGGAAATGGGAGTGAGAATTATATTGAAATTGGTGAAAAAATAAGAAGAAACTTGATGAAAGTGTCCGTTCCTTGATCCATACGGGTTGAAGCTGATAAAAAAAAAGAAATAACAAAAAAATAAAACAATTTACAGTTCATATTAATCGCGAATTGATGTATATTGATAAAAACATGTATTTGTTCCTGAAAAAAAAAAAATAATATTAATTATTAATAATAATGTAGAATTAAAATTAATGAAATAATGATAAATACTGAAAAAAAAAAAACATTTTGATGGGTACATAATTTCTTATAAGTGAAACATGAATTAACAATTAAAAATTAACTGTAGAGTTGGTACAGTGTTTGAGGATGCCTTGCCTGTAAATGTAACACGCGTTGAATGAAACTAAAAAAAAATGAAAAAGATGAAAAAAAGAAAAAATCACAAAAAAAAAGAACAAACGAAACAATCTTATTACCTTGTAAATGTTTTACCAAATATAATCGACCATTCAACTTACAAAAAAAAAATTTAATATAATTGCATAATTTAATTGACAAATCTATCCTCAACAACAACAAAGGACAACCCCTTTTTTTATTCAGAAAAACTTATCTCTAAGTACATCGATCGTTACAATTAATTTTAATTACGTTTCTTTTTTTTCATTTTATTAATAATTATGAATTGATAATCAATTCATTCATTTTATGCGTCAATCTGTCAGCTTCGGTGATATATTAATTAATAATTTTTTTTTGTCCATTTGATTTATTTGCTGTGCGATTGTCAATTAATATGAATAACACTTAATGATTACGGGTTTTTTTTTGCTTTTCTTCTTCAACTCAATTAGAAAGTAAAACATTTTAATTAATCCAATAAAATTTCGGTTGAATTTCTTAACATTTATCTTCTGTACTTCTGTACTTTATTGTCACGTATCGACTCGCCTCGATTCACAATCAATTTTTCATTTTTGTCATGAATTTCAATCATTCCATTTTCAATTAAAAAAAAAATTAGAAAAGAAGCTCTCATTATTTTTTCTCCATTTAAAAAAAACGAATTTATTCCCCATTCAGGTATTTTTTTTATTCTTTTAGCTCGATCTATCAAATTTTTCTTCTCATTATTCAATATAATGATAACATCGGTATTAATTTAATCCTGTAACTATTCCATACACTTCAATATTATTTGCAATTATTTTTTTTTTTCATTTACAACGTAAATATCCTGAGGACGTTAACATATTTTTAGGGGTGTGCGAATAATTCGAATCCACGAATTATTCGTACCGAGTCGAATATTAATATTCGATTCGAAATTTGAATCGAATAATTCGAATTGTCGACTATTTCGAATTTTCGAATTATTCGAATTTTTTCGAATAATTCTATTTTTTTTTAATAATTCGAATTTTTGAATCATTCGAATTTGTTTGAATAATTCGAAGTTCCGAATAATTCGAATTGTCGAATATTTCCATTTATTCGAATTTTTTCGAATAATTCGAATTTCCTTAAATAATTTGAATTTTCGAATAATTCGAGTTTTCGAACAATTCGAATTTTCGAATAATTCGAAGTTCTTTGAATAATTCGAATTTTCGAATAACTCCGAATTTCTAATATTTTGAATTATTCGAATTTTTTCGAATAATTCGAATTTCCTTGAATAATTTGAATTTTCGAATAATTCGAATTATTTTGAATAATTCAAATTTTTGAATAATTCGAATTTTTGAACAATTCGAATTTTTGAATAATTCGAATTTTCGAATAATGCGAATTTTCGAACAATTCGAATTTTCGAATAATTCGATTTTCTCGAATAATTCGAAAATTTTCGAATTATTCCAAAAATTTCAAATAATTCTAATATTTTCGAATAATTTGAATAATTCGAATTTTCGAAATTTTCGATTCGAAATTCGAATCGAATAGTAATATTCGATTCGATTCGAACACTATTCGCACACCCCTCCATATTTTTCTTTCAGTTGATAAAACATGCAGTTTTCATTCTCAAAATTTCAAAACAACAATTTCGAAAAAAGGAAATGTTTCCATACATTTAAATGTTAACACTGTATTTTTTTTAAAATTATTTTCAAATTAATTTTAATTTTTTTCATTGACGAAGAGGCTCAATTTTTTGTCTTAAGAAATATCGTGCGGCTTTCAGCAGGAATTGCAGTGAAATTTTTTTCTACAGGGCAATTTTCGAAATTCTTCTATTCTGCACATGATTACACATACACACTTAGTTTAATCATTCACTCGTTGTATTTTTCTTTCAATTCATTTAGCGGAAGAATTAGAGTGATTCAGTGTTTTTCAACCATTAAAATTCACAGAGAGAAAAGAAAATATTACTATAAAAAAATTATTTTATTATTTCCATTCGAATGAGAAAAAATTCGATTTATCCATTTTTTAAATTTAATTTTCGAAGTTTTCCTATAATTTAATCTCTAAGAATTTGAATAATAGCATTTTCTTCCTCTTCATACTGATATATATTACATTATACAATTCACAGTTTTTCGTTTTTTCTGCGAAAAAATTAACTACTTGGCTTCCATTATAAGTTGTAGAATTAAGAATATATTCATCTTTAATAATGATTGTTTAACGTAATTTTTCTTTTGTTAATTATTGCTTAACAGTAATTAATTTGTCGTTTGCAGGATATTTTTACAAGTTGCAGACATTCAATCGTGTCTCTTTCGCTTCAGTATTTCAATTTTTAATTTATTTATTTCTCATTTCATTCGATAAAGTCTTTTTTTTAATTTTTTAATTTTAAGATAAAGTTTTTTTTAACTGTAATCTACAGAAGCCCTTTAAGCTCTATTTTTTTGCTTAATTGATATTTGAAGTATTTAATTTTCATTATATTAAGTAAAAGGTGTTTCACAGATTTTTATTCATTTTTTTTCATTTTTCTTAAATTCTAAGAAAAAAGAAAAATAAAATCCGAAAAAGCTCATGTTTAAGTTTTATGAAATAGTGAAAGCACATATTTGCAAGAAGCAAAGAAATATATTTTTCTTTTTGCTGATTGAAATATCACTTTGATAATCAATAAATTAGGCAGTTTAATCCAGTAATGAAGTGGTAAAACGAGATAATTCAAATTTAGGGGAGAAAATCAAATTTAACTCGTTTTATCTTCTCCAAAATTGAATTAAATTTAATTTCTTCAGCTTTTTTTTTCATTAACAGCGTTAATTTTGTTCAATGGACATAATTTAACATTTTTATCATAAAATTACAACTATCGTCGAAATACAAAAAATTTATTTCAAAATTACAAAATTCAGTAATTGATTGTACGTTTTTTTTTTTTTATTTTTTTAATTTTTGTTTCAATTAATTCCACAATAATTTATTTCTCTTCGTCAATTTGAAGAAAGAATTGAAATAATTATTGTGTAATTATTTTTCACCGCACGATTATAATAAAATATGCAAAATTACACCATCAAACTTTTTTTTTTTCCAATTTTGTGTTTTTTTCTGATGAATTAATGAGACCGAAAAATCCCTGTCTGACGTTCTTATCAATAAATTTTATACATCATGCGATACTATCGAGTAACATTATCGTGTGTTTCTTTTTTTTTATCTTCACGTTTTCTCAACATTAAAAATTTTCTTTTTTTGATGTTATTATTTAAAGCTATGCAATTGACTCTGGTATGAAGAAGCACTTAGTCTTAAATTACGATTTTAACGAATTCGTGATGAAGATAGAGTGAAAAAGGAGAGAAATAGCAAAAGACGAAGAAAAAGTGAGTAATTTATCCCCCAACAATAAAAAAAAATCTTTGATAATAGAGATATTCGAGTTATTCGATAAAAAAAATCAATTCACTATTTTAAATTATTCACAGAGAATAATGGAAATTTAATGAGTCAGTGATTATGCACATCGTGAATTATTTATATTCAACAATTCGGGGGATAAACTACTCACTCAACAGGTGAATGTGGAATAATTTAGCAGCAGTGCAACCAGTGACTTACCCTTTTAGCACCAAAATAAAAAAAAGTGTCGATCTCGCACAATGATGAATAAAATGATGAATAAATAAATATAGGGGAACTTGGGGCAAAATGGATATTGTAATTAAATGGTTTGTGATAGATATTTTTCGATGATTCCATTGAAAAGCTGAGGAAATTTTAGGTGAAAAACATGTGTTTTGATTTTTTGGAATTTTTCGAAAATTCGTCTTTTTTGGTCGAAATTTGGAGGAGTCGCTCTTTTCGAAATCGAAAAAATTCACTATTTTGAGGATATCTCGAGTTCTATTGGTCGTAGCGAGATGGGACCGATTTTAAATGAAAGGTGAGATCATTTCCCATCGATTTATGGGGTTTTGAATTTGAAAATATCCATTTTTCAAATAGTTATGGGAATTTTTGTGAAAAATGATGATAATCGGTTTTTGTCCTATAATTATGTGAAAAATCGATATTTTTGAACTTAAAACCACATAAATCGATGGGAAATGATCTCACCTTTCATTTAAAATCGGTCTCAGGTCGCTACGACCAATAGAACCAGAGATATTCTCAAAAAACTGAATTTGCTCGAAAATCGAAAAAATGCCAGAAAAAATCGAATTCTCGAAAAATTGCAAAAAAATTAATTATGGCACTTGTTTTTCGCCTAAAATTTCCTCAGCTTTCCAATGGAATCATCAAAAAAAATCTATCCCCAATATTTTCACTCATTTCAAGATTTTTTCTATAATATATGCATAAAAATTGAAATGTATCCATTTTACCCCACCTTTCCCTGAATAAAATAGTGTAAAAATTCGGAACGATAATGTCGCATGGATGTTCGATCAGCAGGTATGATATTGATTTTTTTTTTAATTTTAAAAAATTTAACTACACTGAAAAAAAAATTATGTTCAATTAATCCAATAATTTATTATTAAAATGATTAATTCACTTTTTTTAATTAATAACAATAGTGTTGTTTTTTTTCTCTTGTGTGTTCATCCTCTTGCGAAATCTTAAATTGAAAAATATTTATTATTCATTATTTTTTCTTCAGTGTAGAATTAATTTGTATCAGATGCAAAAAGGCGATAACTTCATTCATTCAATAATTCATTCACGTACTTAAATATATATTAATTAATTAGTTGTTTTTTTTTTTTTGAGTAAATAACTTCAGTGAGAAAAGCAGTCACACGATATTTTTTTTTTTTTTCTTTATAATGTGAGAAACTTTGATATTTCAATTGAAAAACAGTGAAATAAATACTCCAACAATATTTTTTGGAGAATGCAACTCTTGTGCTAATTGGCAGCATTTCTTATTATTTAATTAGTTAATTAATTCTCTCACTCACAACTCACAATAATTTTTTTTTTGATTTCACAGGTTTTTCTCACATCATCCTAAACTCATTAATTTTTTTTATTTACTTTCAAACGATTTTTTTTGGGGGGGAAGGGCTCACACATAATTTTTTATTTACAAATATGACAATTTTCCGCAGCTCGTGTCACGAGATTCCCAAAATTAATTTATCTTATTTTCTCTTTTTTAATTAAAAATATCAACATAATAAATTATAACAAATGATAGTTCATCTTAATTAACAATTTTTTTTTCTTTCATTTTTTCTTCTCATTTTTCTCTTTTTATTAATCACAATTGACTGAAGCGTAACTATTATTTGCCCCTATCTAAGTGATTTGTCGGGTGCATAGGAGATTTTGAGACAATTTAACAGTAATTATTATTTTTTCCCCATTAATTTCTTGAATTTCGAGAAAAATTGATAAATATCCTCTTCATTACCTAATTAATTAGTCAATTGAAATTTTTTTTCTTCAACTTTTTTCCTCTAAAATTAATGAAAATAAAGTTTTCAAGTTTGTGAATTAATTACTCGTCAATTAGTTATTAATAGGAAGAGCGTTGGAACTATTTTCTCTTTTTTCTTTTTTTAATACTCATTGATAACTTCCATAACGCTCTATCCAGTCGTGAATATTCTCAATTTTCTAAAACTTTTCTCCTCATTTTTTTGGTTTTTTAAATTTAAAGAGCAATAATTTGCAACAACAGACTGAAAAATATTGACTAAATTTTTCTTGAATAAATTATCAATATACCTAACATTTTCATTCATTTTATAATAAATAGCACAATTCTTAAATACAATAATTAATTATCAATGATTTTTTTCCATTTCTCAATAATTTGTAATTTCTTTTTTTTTTTGTTTTTTTCTTCTCATTTCTTCACAATAAAGAACAAGTGCGAATTTAAAAACGACGAATTAAAAATATTCAACAATAAAATATTATAGTTGCTTTCATTTCTTCATTTTTCATTAATAGTGGGATTTAGTTATGTAAAAAGAGATCAACATTGCATGTTTTTTTGTTTTTTTTAATCTTTTTTTCATTTTTTTTTTTTTTCAATAACATGGAAGTTCACGAGTTCTTATAAGAAAATCGAGGAATCCCGAATTTATAAAAATATCCTCTATTAACGGCCACTTTCAAAAAACAGCCATTTATTCATTTTTTTTTATTTGTTTTTTTTTTATCTCTTTGTATTATAAATGCGCGAGCTGCTGGAATTTTCCTAATTATTTCTCTTACTCTTTCTGAATATACAAAAATGTAGAGTTTTACGTTAAGTATCAGCCTCGAAGCTCGTTTTCATCATTTTTAATTAATAATATTTTGACTTAATGATCATTTTAATGAATTTACTCATTTTTTGTTTCATTGAAGGATTAATTTATATACAAAATTTGAATTTTCTACTGTGAAGAGAATTTTCTAATTCAAGTTTCTACTCAAAACATAGAAAAATCGAATAAAAATGAAATAATCATGAAAAAAAATCTATTTCCAATCATTTGCTCCATTTTTTTCTATCAAATCACATTAATCACGTTTCTTATAAAATTAAAAATAAATTTTTCTCTTCACAGTACAAAAATTTATCAGTTTTTCCAACGATTTTACTCACTTATCCACATTCTCATGATTTTACGAACAAGTTATTACAAACAACTAGGCGCCACAAGCTATACAACATTAATATTTACGATGATTTTATTCATTAATATTTTTTTTAAACGCTGGGGACGGGATTTGATTGGAAGTTTTTTTTTTTTATGGGGATGTTATCTTCAATTTCTTTTTTGCCTCACTCTCTCTCTCTGACATCACATAAATTCAGTTATCGCTAATTTCTCATTCTTTTTTATGATTGACCGAATTACATGATAAATGACATTCTCACGAGAATTCACGAGGAATTACGTTTTTTATTATTTAATTATCGTATAGTCGTCAATTCTTATTCTTCTTAATAAACTAAAACGCCCTTAAATACAGTCAATATCAATTGTTTTTTTTAAATTTCTTTGTAATATAATTTTTTTTACTACCATAGGCCAACCAACTTTTTTAACATCTTACTTTCCATCTGCGGAATTAATAATCAATAATTAATTAATTATACAATTTTTCACGTAATTATATAAAGTTTATATTCTAACAGCATGATGAATTTCTCAATTATTCACATTTCTCATTTCCATAGTATCATTTTTCTTTAAATTATTTTCATCAACATTTTCTAAATTTCATATTTATGGTTTTTCACATGTCATACTTCATCGTGTAAAACTTATTAATTATCGTCAATGTGCTGAAGTAATATTAATTTATTATTATAATGCTCATTAATTTCTTGATTTTCATTTTTTTTCAATTTTTTTTCTTCTATTTCGTTCACTTTCGCACGATAATAATTTAAATCAGTCGATTGAGCAATCTATATTTAATTTAATTATATTGAGAGAAAGAATTTTCATTAAAAAGTAAATTAGTAAAATTATAATCGGACTAATGAATAAATTAATTAGCAATTGGATAAAAATTTGAGCATAAATTTGAATAAACCCTAGGGCTAGAGTGTTTAATTCTGTTAAAAAATGAATTATAAAAATTTAATAATTAAAAATAATTTCTCTCAATATATTTCTTGCGTATAATTGCCCGATATTTTGTGGAATTACTTAATAATCGTTTTTAAACAGCACTAGGCCTTTTCTTCATTTATCTAATTTCAATTAATTTTAATTATCTTCGTTTTTTTTAATTAATTCAGATAAAACGAGATGAGATGCCTAACATTGCGATGGGGTTTTTCATCTCTGATTGGTGTATTATTAATCTATCTAGTCTCGCTCAGAATTTCCCACTAATCTTCGAAAAACTTCAAAAACTAACATAAACCAAGAAATATAATTACAATAATCGAAGAAATCGTCGATTTTTAAGAAAAAAAAAAACAGAAGACTCAGTACGTATGAGCGAGATATCGTCTTGAGGCACTAGGAGGCGTCCAGGGAGAGGCACTCAGTAAAGAAGTCCTCCATGGAACGATAAGCGTGCTCAATCACGCCCGTCAAGGCATGATCTTCATCCGCATAACTCTAAACATTAGAAAAAGCATTATTTTTCCTCTCTGAAAAATTCTCAAATCCATTTTTTAGTATTAGGGGAGAGTGGGGCAAAATGGATACTGTAATGAAATGGTTAGAGATGGATTTTTTTTGATGATTCTATTGAAAAGCTGAGGAAATTTTAGCCGGAAAACGAGTGTGAGATGTATTTTTTTCGATTTTTTTGAAAATTCGATTTTTTTCGGCATTTTTGAGGGGTAAATTTTCAATTTTTTGCAAATATCTCTGGTTCTATTAGTCCTAGCAATTCGGGGTTGGTCTCAAATGAAAGGTGAGCTCATTTCCCATCGATTTATGGGGTTTTGGATTCAAAAATCTTTTTTTTGGGATAGTTATAGGCCAAAAACTGTTTCATAAAACTGTTTCACAAAAATGCCCATAAATACCTTAAAAATGGATATTTTTAAATTGAAAACCCCATAAATCGATGGCAAATGATCTCATCTTTCACTTCCCACCGGAATTTTTACGCTACGACAAATAGAACCGAAGATATTCTCAAAAAACTGAAAATTTTCCAAAAAAGGAAGGGTTTTACTCCTCTAAGATCCTCAAAAAAGTCAAAATCGCCAAAAATTCAAAAAAATTAATTCCGGCACTTGTTTCCCGCCTAAAATTTCCTCAACTTTCCAATGGAATCATCAAAAACAATCTACCACCAATATTTAAAATGCAATTTCGATTGTTAATTAGTCTAAAACACAAAATAAATGAAAATTTCGAAAAAAAAACTACATAATAATGATGACATTAGGACTGTCCTGTATGATTATCAAAATGATTCCATATTTTGGAGATAACTCCCCGAACCCCATAACGCGCCCCTTAATGCGCCTCAATCCTCTTCAAATGCAAAATGCAAATGATTGAGCTCATTGAAACTTACCTGATACCTAAAGATAACACCAGCTTCAGACAGAGCTTTTGCGAAGGCTATGCCATGTGTATAAGGCGCTGTTAGGTCAGCTAGGCCGTGAACAAGATAGAGACTATGACTCGGTACTAATCTAGCCCTTTGCGTCAAGTCTGCCTCTACGTAACCCTTGTAATTTTCTACTGGTGCCCCTAAAACTCGTTCCGTAAAGGCTGAATCTGCAATTTAGTTTTAAAAAAAATACATACTTTAATCATTTGAGTATTCAAGTGGAAAGACGACAAGAGCCAATCTTCCTTGCAATTCATTTTTTCTATATATATATAGATATATAGAGATATCTCAGTAAATAAAGGAGACGGAGAATGGTAATAGCCCGCGGGTAAATTCTCCTGAATCCCATCATTTTCAAGATATCTCTTCAAGAAATAGCATAGATAAATATAAAACTCACTGTAATATAACCAATCGGCAATTGGATTAACAGATATACCACATTTGAATACATCCTGTTGGCTACCAAGTACCATGGCAGTGACGTAACCACCGTATCCCCATCCCCAAACACCAACTCTCGATTCATCCAGATACTTTTCAGTATGAAGTAAATATCTCAGTACAGTCAATTGATCCTGTACTTCAACACCACCAATACGATGATAAAGTGCACGTTTACCCTGTCCCCTAGCTCCTCTAACATCGAGTCTAACGTAAACAACGTCGTTGTGACTTGACATATATGTACCCCAGTCAATACGAAACTTATCACTAACAGCCTCACTACCAGGTCTACCATTAACTTCAACCAGTACTGGAAATGCAGCATCTCTCAATTCTTCACGCCAGGATGGGGGCAATTGAAGCTGTACTTGTGCACGCCATCCCTGTGGCAGTGGTACCTTTAATTACATGTTAATATTATTTATTAATGAATTTTGAAGGAGAAAAAATACTTTTTTCTTATTAACTAGGGGAAAAGGTGGGGTAAAATGCAGATGGGTTGATTTGTTGATTTTTTAGTATGAAAATTAGGCGAAATGGATGGAAATATTGGAGATAGGTTTTTTCTGATGATTCCATTGGAAAGCTGAGGAAATTTGCCATGAAAATCATATGTCGGAAGTTATTTTTTGGGATTTTTTAAAAATTCCATTTTTTGCGCGAGATTTGAAGGTAAAACTCTTCTGTTTTTGAAAAATTTCAAGTTTTTGAGGATATCTCTGGTTCTATTGATCGTAGCGACCTGGGGTTGATCTTAAATGAATGGTGAGCTCATTTCCCATTGATTTATGGGGTTCAAAAAGAAAAATATCAATTTTTTCAAGGACTTATGGGGCAAAAACTGATTTTCAGAAGAATGACCTATAAATATTTGAAAAATTGATTTTAAAAAAATTTGAACCACATAAATCGATGAGAAATGAGCTCATCTTTCATTTGGAATCAACCCCAGATTGCTACGACCAACAGAACCGGAGATATCGCCGAAAAAATGAATTTTTTCGATTTTTAAAAAGAAAACCCCTTCAAAACTCGGTCGAAAAAGTAAATTTTTCCAAAAATTGAAAAAAAAAAATTTTGACACTCGTTTTCCGCCTAAAATTTCCTCAGCTTTTCAATGAAATCATCAGAAAATTTTTATCTCGAGCCATTCAACTAGAGTTTCCATTTTACCCCATCTTCCCCTATATATAATACAAATCCAATTATTTGCTTAATTACCTCAAAACTTTTTCGAGTTGGCAATGCAAGCTGGGACAGCCTCTCGGCACGTTGTATTCTTGTGTCATACAGTACACGTACCATTTTGTGTGTCTTAACTGAGTGTACTCCAGCAAGTGGTAGTCCAGGACCCTCACAATGAAGCACATAATATCCCTGTTGTGTTTCACTTGAGACACTCACGGAGGCTCCAAAATGTGTGCAATTTGTGTAATGAAATCTTTAAAAAAAAAAAAAAAAAGTGATTAAAAAAAATTCGGAGAACATTTATAAAGAAAAGGTTCAATATATCGTCACCTTAGAGTTAAAGGGGTGTAAGTGCCATAATTTAGATAAAAATCGAAAAAAAACAAAAAGGCGTAACTCCGAAAATTCTCATATGCTACAAAAAAAATTATAAAAAAAAAGGCGTAAGTGCCAAAATTTAGATGAAAAATCCTAAAAAAAAGGGCGTAACTCCAAATATTCTCATGAGATAAAAAGAATTATAAAAACAAAGAGGCGTAAGTGCGGAGATACGTCCCTTTAATTTTAAGATTGCTAATTACGCCACTTTGTTATTTTTATTTTCAAATATCCAAATAATGTTCCAGAGACCATAAAAAACATTTTGGAGTCATAAGTGGACATACGCCCATTTAACACCAGAATTTCGTATTTTTGGGACTTACGCCCCTTTCATTCTAAGGCGACGAATATTTTTCCAACGTGAGAATAAAGGATTTTTTTTATACTTACCGACTACCCCAAAGAACATCACCTAAATCACAAGTAATACAGAGTGGCTCCAATCGACGTGGATCGTCTGTAGTTGGATCTCTTACGACATACAAATGTTTCTGTCCTGGTTTAAGTTCTCTTGTGCCAAGGTAATAAACCAAGTGTGCAATAGTATCCCAGGCGAGAATTTCACTGACCTAAAATGTCAATAAAAAAATTATATTATGGATTACGAGCATCAATTGTCAGATTTTTTAACACTATTTTTCATGACTTCTTCTCTTTGCTGAATTTTTTATGGATTTTACGGTTTTGAAGTGTCAATTTATTCGGGACAAAATTTTACTGCATAAATTGGTGAATATTTTTTTTTTATGGAATTATTTCAAGGAGATTTTTTAAATTGGTAGAATAGAGTGTTTGATGGAATTTTCGAGTGTTTTAAATTATTTTATTGAAGAGCTAGAATTTTTTACGATGAAAATGAGGGTTTTACCGGAATTCTATCGTAAAACTCGTAAAATTCGAACATATCTGCTTTAATTTTCATTAAAAACCAATTTGAAATCACTAAAATCAATGGTAAATGATCTCAGCTTTAATTTCTCCACATTTCCAACATTCCGCGAGTAATAAAAAGAAACTCCCCTTTAACTCTGACCCCGAAAGCTTCAAATTTTCATATTTCCACTCTCAAAAAATCATATTCTGTGCATTATTTTAACCGGAAATTTCACTGGCTCTCTATTAGAAACACAGGAAAGACTCAGCTTCCATTTCCGCTCGTGATATGCCTCCAATTCTCGAGATAATCATGAACTCTATTCAAAAAAAAAAAAAAGCTCCCCTCTCAATGTAAATTGATTTGACCCTCAACCCTCTCTCGGATTTAAAAAAAAAGATGAAAAAAAATCCACCATTCAAGCTGATTCTCAATTCAATGAATTGCAAATGCAGTGAATAAATTTTCCCAATTTGATTAATTTCATTTGGTTAATTAAACACAAAAGCAAATTAATAATTATAGCAACTGAAGCGATAATAGGCAAAATTTCCTACTACCTCGTAACGTCCATGAGACAGTACAGCAATTCTCTGTTGCGTAAGTGTTATGTGTTTGATATGAGTGAAATGCTCCTGACCGCCCTCTTGTACAGCTGCTAATAACAGAAAGCTGTCACCATCAGGTGAAAATACTGGATGTGGTTGTGCATCAAGCCATTGTCCCTCAGGTGCACGCTCTGAATGTATTTCCTCGCATTCCCATTTTGGCATACGACAAGCTGATACAACAGTTAAATTTTGTGATCTTGTCATCCATACAACTCCAATTTGTGTATCATCATTTCCAATCCATCCAGCTGATATCAAGTAGAAGTCTCTAAAGATAATTGGAAAAAATTTATGAATTATTCATTGAGGTATTTCATTGGAATCTCATGGAAAAATGCACGAGTCTATGGAATTTTCATTAAAAATATCGAATTATTGGCTTTTTAAATGGTAATATGAGGGAAAAGAAAAACTCACTGGCCATCTAGTATCGATGGTGGTTTAACAAGACTGTACGATGACTCGCCTACTAATGAGTCGTTAGCTGTTTCGGTTAAATTATTGAGATCCACAATCCACAGAGTGACCTCAGGATTACACGAGCCTGGCGTTGGATAACGCACTGATTTTGACGGTGGAAATGTACCTCGATTCGGTATTCCTGATGGATTTGTATTGCTACCATCCTGACCAGTTGGATTGCCGAACCAGGGAAATTGCAGTGTCATTACCTTTTTTTTGAGAAAAATTGAAGGGTTACGTTAATTAATCCAGGACTTATGATTGAGGAGGAGACTTTGGTGGATGGCTCGATTTGGAGAGGAGTTGGCTATAGATCAAACACATTTTGAATGGTTATGAATGTTAAATTGATATTATATTATTCATAAACGTCGAACGGACTGTATGAACGCTAAAGAAGTCGGGTTCCAGAATAATTCTCTGGAGAACTTTTAGGGGAACTTCCAGATGAATTTTCATAGGGGAACTCTCAAAGGAACTTTTAGGGGAACTTCGAAAGGAACTTTTAGGGGAACTTCCAAAGGAACTTTTAGGGGAACTCCCAAAGGAACTTTCGGGGAGCTTTCAAAGGAACTTTTAGGGGAAATTTGAAGGGAACTTCCAGATGAACTTTCAGGGGAACTCCCAAAGGAACTCTTAGGGGAACTCCCAAAGGAACTTTTAGGGGAACTCCCAAAGGAACTCTTAGGGGAACTCCCAAAGGAACTTTTAGGGGAACTCCCAAAGGAACTCTTAGGGGAACTCCCAAAGGAACTTTTAGGGAACTTCCAAAGGAACTCTTCGGGGAACTTCCAAAGGAACTTTTGGAGAACTTCCAAAGGAACTTTTAGGGGAGCTTCCAGAGGAACTTTTAGGGGAACTTCCACGAGAACTCTGAGGGAACCTTCCAGCGGGACTTTAAGAAGAACTCTTACGAGGGTTTTTAGAGGAATTCTTTGTAGAACTCATGAGGGAACTCATCACGATTATAACTCAAGATGAATAACAATATCTAAATGGTAACTAATTCATTAAATTATTGTAGAACCCAAATTCTTCAATGTTCATAAAGTCATTTTGACATCTATAAATGTCATTTTGACATCTATAAATGTCATTTTGACATTAATAACCATTTAAAATGTGTCTTATCTATAGGCAACTTCAGCTTAGATCAAACCGTACACCAACGTCTCGTCCTTATGATATTCATCTGAAACTTTATTGATTCAATGTATGAAATTTACTTTAGTATCGTTAAATGTAGCGTATAAAAGACGCTGTCCATCCGGACTTGGCCACAATGCTTCGGGTTTTGGTAGAACTTCTTCCTGATATAACCAGTCTGGTACACCATTGTAAATAATTCCAGGCACTCCAGTGTCAGTCAGTCTCTTGTCTACTGACGCCGTTGGCGACATTCTTAAGAATATATTGTTATCAGATATCATCAATAATGCAGTAGTATTGCCCAACCAAGCGGCATACTGCATACGTGTCTGTTGTACTCTCGACGATGCATGGAGACGTAAGGGCGTATGATGACTGCAAGAGAGATATATTCATTCTTTTATTGCTTCCGAATGGAAGCTTTGTTTTTATTTTTGATTTAATAGGGATAAAGGGGAATTCTGATGAAAGCGTTGGAGATAGAATTTTTTGAATGATTTCATTGGGAAGCTGCGGAAATTTTATGCAGAAAACATGTGTCATAATCGTTTTTTTTTGATTTTTTCGAAAATTTGACTTTTTTTGACCAAGTTTGAAGGTCTAACTTTCCTTTTTTACGAAAAAATGTGTTTTTTTGCAATATCTCTGGTTCTATCGGTCGTAGCGACTTGGGGTCGGTCTTAAATGAAAGGTGAGATCATTTGCCATGAATTGGAATGGTTTTGAAGTTAAAATTATCGATTTTTCAAATACTTATAGGGTAGAAACTGTTTTTCGTAAAATGGTCCATAAGTGTTTGAAAAATCGATAATTTTAACTGCAAAACCATACGATTTCATGGCAAATGATCTCACCTTTCATTTAAGAACAATCCCAAGTCCCTACGACCAATAGCACCGAAGATATCTCCAAAAAAACAGATTTTTTCAAAAATCGAAAGGAGTTTCATGGCCAAAAAAATCGAATTTCCAAAAAATTAAGAAAAATTAGCTCAAACACATGTTTTTTGCACGAAATTTCTTCAGCTTTTCGATGGAATGATCGAAAAAAATCCATCTCTGTCACACTTCTAGTTTAAGAAGGAAAAAAAACCTTCAGATAAATCGTTTGAACCAAATCGTGACAATTAATCAATTCGATAATCGCCAAAACCCGAAACTTCCTTCTTCCTCACCCCTTTATTCTACCCCAGGACGGTAGGTGGTCGTAACATAAGACAGAATATAGTAGAGGAGAGAGAAATTCATTGGAAAACTTGGCACAACATCGCTCTGACGCGTTAACCAATTTTGCCACCGCGACGTTGGCACAAGGATGAAAATTTCTTTCTGATGTCCCTTTGAATTTACAGATATAATAGAAAATTATTGAATTAAGACTTTAGTTGAATCTTTCAAATATCCGCACGTATTTAATTATCGATGAGGAATTTTTCTGCTTTTTCCTCAGGATTTCTCCGCTATTCTCGAGGCATTCCACGAATTTATGAATGAAAAAGTGATTGTAAGGACTAAATAGGGGAGAGTGGGGCAAAATGGACCTAGAAGATGAGATGACTCGAGATTTTTTAAAAAAGCAGCGGTGGCTTCAAAAAATCTGAAAAAATTAACAAACAATATAGACATGTTGGAGGATTTTCTCAAATTTTTTCAGATTTTTTCGTCAAGTCCTTCATTCCGAAAAAAATTCCTTAATCATGTTACCATAAGGGTCCATTTTGCCCCACTCTCCCCTACTAATTTTTATGTTTGAAAATCGAAGACTCACTCGTTTGTGACATCGTAGACTGTATAAAGTGCAGTAAAAGTGTGTCGAAATACCTGAAATAATAAAAAAAAATAATAATTTTAGGAAATTGAATTTTAAAAAAATTCGAATAATCTTAAATTTTTTTTTAAAGCTCTGGAAAATCCTCATATATTCACAATGCAACACTTTAATATTACTAGCGCTTGCGCAGGTGTTTCATACAATTCGTAAGATCAATTTACAGGTACTAAAAGCAACATTAAATCATAATTCACATTGTTATAAATACTCACTGGCTTGACATCGTGTTTGAAAAGTACATAACGAAGATTTGTGCTACACTGATAGCCTTGAACATTCAATTGTCTCTGAAAATAAATAGAGATTTTATCATTGAAATAATTGATGAATCAAAAAATTCACCAGACTTGTCTGAATGAATTAGTAATTGTGATCGATTAATGTCTCTTCTCCAATTTTCTCCTCGAGAAAATTGCATGTAATTCTACTTTTACCACTTCAAACTTTTACGTAACTTTAAAGAAATTGAATTTTTCATTAAAACCAGGCAATTAAAAATTTTTCTTGTTAATTTGATTCTCGCGGTACTTTCGAACCGCAAAAAAAATCAAAATAAAGTTACAGTTATTTTCTATAAATATGTACAAAATCACAATTAAAATTGCGGTTTTGTTTATTAATTATAATTTTGTTAAATAAATAAAATAAAATGCGATCTTATGGGTTTCTTGAAAAAATATCAAAAAAAAGTGGAATAATCGCAAAAAAATCAAAGAAATTTTGCATACTTGAAGATAAAAGGGAAATAATTATGTAAAAAAATGATTTACAATTTAATTAACGATTAATAAATTTAAAAAAACTATCAAGAAAAGACCGAAAGCTGTGATGTATTCGTGCAAATAAATAATAATTAATTAAATTCATTATTATTCATTATGTTAAATAATTCAATGATTGAGTTTAATTAACAAATAAATGAAAATTAAGATTATTCAACAGGAAAATTATCATTTCCACATTTCGCTCTATATATGTTTTAATTCTGGCACTTTTTTTCAAGCAGTACATATGATATATTGTGATTTTTTCAATTTTCTCTGCTTTTCGGGATAACTCTAGGGTAACACGACCAATAGATGAACGGTTAAGGAAATATTAGACGTTATTAATTCATATGTAATAGGCAAATTACGTTGAAAAGTTGCAGAAAAGAATGATGAACAGAAAATTATACAGTGAATCGACCAAAAATCAATTAAACTTGAATAATGTAGATATAATCAAAGAAAATCAAGGAAAAACTGGAAAATAACTTAAAACCCCAATAAATGGACAGTTGCATATTTGCAGTGGTATAAATAATTTATAAATCTATATGAATGTAATAATTAGGAATTAACGTAAAAAGTATGAGGATCATTCATTTATTTATGAAAATCCCAGAGATCGGCAAAAAAAAATTCGCATTTTTAATTTTTTAATTTTTTTTATTTCTGTAATTTTCATCGAAAAAATTTCAATTACTTTCTTGATGAAAAATTTGGATTTTTAAATTTTTCATTAGTTTGAAAATTAATTTTTTTTTTAAACAATTTTGATTACTATTGTAATTTAAAATTTGACTGATGGAATTTCATAATTATTTTCTTTATTAAACTTATTAACATTTTCATTAGTTAAATTGAATTATAAATGTCATATAAGCGTCATTTAGATTGGATTAAATTATAAGTTCTTATTTGTGTTACATTTAGTTAAAACTCTCAACTCAAAATTTGTGTCTGAAAGACGTTTATATTTGGGAAGATTAAACATAGTAGCGTTGATTTTATTATAAAATTAATTATTCCAATCAATTAATAAGTAAGAAACAATCAAAATTTCGAATAAGAAAAAGAATTATAAAATTTCATCAGTCAAATGTTTAATTACAATAGTAATCAAAATTGTTAAAAAAAAAAATTAATTTTCAAACTAATGAAAAATTTAAAAATCCAAATTTTTCATTAAGAAAGTAATTAAAATTTTTTCGATGGAAATTACAGAAATAAAAAAAATTATAAAATTAACCGTCTATCTTTTGGTCAGTGTTCATCTATTGGTCGTGTCACCCTATACAGACAAAAACCTCTTTCAAAAATGAATATTAATTACTTACAAGTGTATGATTTGATACTAATAGTGCCACAGAATTGTTTAATGTATCGAGAAGGGCTAATGAACCATCATCCGCTTGATAAACGAATTTGTCATGAGATACCCAAGCGGGTGGCAACCGCTGGGGTGATAGGTCATCACCAAGGCACTCTTCAAGTGTTAGACGTCTACCGCTCCAGTACAAAAGCTCATCGACATACCTAAATTTAATTTAACCATGACATTGAATTAATTTGTATTTATCGTGTTAAATTGTCTCTCTCGTTCATTTGAGATAACTCAATTATCTTGAAAATGCAATTATTTACACTCAGAGAGAGAGAGAGCGAGAAAGAGAGATAGAATTTCTTCAATTATTTAAATTATTGTAAAACATGAAAATTCTTTTTCCCCCAACTTTTCCTCCAAAGAAAAGTAAAATTTAATATAAACGAGAGATTTACTCGGGAAATTTGCAATTTCATTAAATGTTTATTCCAAAATGAATTTAAATTTATACAGATTACGCAAAGTTATAATAATAATAATAATAATAATACTCACCCGAGAAGGTAAATTGCGGTAACAATGCCAGCAATGACAAATCCAATTACGAGAAGTGAAAATATAATACTTCTCCAGTTGTGACCACCATCACCATAGAGATCCTGGAAAAAGAAGCAAGAAAAATTATTAATGAAATTAAAATGAAGAAAATAATAATAAAATCTCATTATATTGGATTAGAAATAATGAATGAACTCGTGATATTTAATATGCAGGTGTGGCTGGAGGTAGTAACATCTTATTAAAACAATTATTCACACAACTAATCTCATTTAAATCCCAATGAATTAAGCCATTTGCATTATTATATGGAGGAAGGTGGGGTAAAATGGGTAGCTTCAATTGAACGGTTGGAGATAGAAATTTTCTGACGATTCCATTGAAAAGCTGAGGAAATTTTGGGTGGAAAACGTGTGTTAAAATGTTTTTTTTTTCAATTTTTGGTAAAAATTTACTTTTTTGGCCTTTTGAAAATCGAAAAAATTCACTTTTTTGGGGATATCTTCGGTTCTGTTGGTCGTAGCGATCTAGGGTTGATCTCAAATGAAAGGTGAGCTCATTTCTCATCGACTTATGTGGTTCAAATTTTTTAAAAATCAATTTTTCAAATATTTATAGGTCATTTTCTGAAAAATCAGTTTTTGCCCCATAAGTACATGAAAAAATTGATATTTTCCTTTGTAAACCCCATAAATCGATGGCAAATGAGCTAACCTTTCATTTAAGATCAACCCCAAGTCGCTACGATGAATAGAACCAGAGATATTCTCGAAAACGTGAAATTTTTCAAAAAATGAAGAGTTTCACATTCAAATCTTGCGCCAAAAAATGAGATTTTTGAAAAATTCCAAAAAATAACTTCAAACATATGATTTTCATGGGAAATTTTCTCAGCTTTTCAATGGAATCATCAAAAAGAACCTATCTCCAATATTTTCATCGATTTCGACCAATTTTCATAGTAGAGGAAAGTGGGGCAAAATGAACCTGTTTGTTAGAATGATTTGGGATTTTTTAGAGAATAGGCAGCTCTATGGAAAAATTTGAAAAAATTACACAAAAATGAAGACATATTTGAGCATCTTCTCAAATTTTTTCAGATTTTTTCCTCGAGTCCTTAACATTGAAAAAAAAATTCTGAATTATGTTGTTGCGAAGGTCCATTTTAGCCCCTATAAAAAAAAAAAAAAAAAAAAAAAAATGATTGTGCCATGAAATATAAATTAGTTACATCATTTACGTCATTTTTTGTTCGAGGATCAGCAACCTGGACGGTCTCATCTGGAGGTAGCCGCCAGGAGTTCCTCTCAACGTTAACGCTGGCGTTCATAGCGTATTAATCCACTGCCACAGCCAGTTCATCAGGAGTACTTCATCGAAATCCAACGAAAATCGACGATATTTAAAAGCCTCCACAATTTTTTCTTTTCAATCAAATTTTTCAATCATCAATTCCTTTTTGCACTTCAATGAATGATAAAAATGCAAAAAAAGGCTTCCATTCAAGAAGCAAAAAAAAAGAAAAAAGAAGTATTGAAAAATTCAATTGCCCACAAAGGACATTCACTGCTCTTACTACTCCCAACTCTTTATCTTTTCAGTTTCTCCTTATTCCCCTTTTTTTATCTGTAAATTAATTAAACGAATGGCATTAAATGGTGAGGAAGAATCGAAAAAAAAAAAAAAAAAAAAAAAAAAAAAAAAAAAAAAGTTGAGTGAGGAAGTAGAGAATGGACAAAATGTCACTGTAGAATAGAGAATGAAAAGAGGGGGGGGGGGGGGGGTTGTAGAGGTAGAGGATAGGGTTGAAATGGGGGAATGGACCACGGCTACAAAGAGAGATGAATTGTCCATGAATTGAGACAGAAGTAAACCGTCAAAAGAACGGAAAAATTCATGAAAAAAGTTTTGACTAAAATTTTTGCGTGCCAAGATTTATCCAGAACATTTCTATCAATACTATTTAAACTTTTTGAATAAAAATTGAGTAGAAAAAACGAAAAAAGTTCTCTCTTTTAAATATAAATCAAGAGAATATGACAGAATCGTGTTTTAAGAGTTTTAAACGGTTGCATGAAAATAAATCAGTAGTGAAGAAGTAAAAAAGGATAAATCGACTTATCTTTGAGGTCATTTTGAAGTAAATATCTCGGAAATTAAGCGAGATAAGGTGATATTATTTATATTTTTTTTTGTAGAGAATTTCAAGAGTTAAAAAAGAGTTTTAGGGCGAAATTGCGCTTTCTCGATTATTTTTTAAGGTATTTTCAAGAAATTTAATGAGAAAAAAAGAGACTTATCTTTTTTTACCTCTTCACTACTGAAATCTCTTATGTAATAATTTATTAAAGATGCGAATTATTTTCAAATGTGGAAAATAAATAACTGGGGCATTTTGTAAATTTTGTGGAAAAGATTTTCTGTCACCAAAATGAATAAATATATATTCATGCAAATATAATTAGAAGTTGAATCACCGTACTCACGTTTAGAAATACGAAAATAGATATTATGGGTAGAACGGAGGATTGGCCAAATAACAAAACTAAATCGTCTCTCATATATTTGTATGTTTCTACTATCAAGGCATCTCATATTTACACGTATATGTGCGTTTTTGTTTGTACTATTGTACTGTACATACAGAGACGACAGATCGTAAATTGTCGAATACTATGAACCACAACAGGTGCGAAGCAGCCAGTAGTTACGGGATATACTAGAAATTACCAATGGATTTTCGGAGGGGAGGGAAAACCGCTTACACAAGCATTAACATGTGCCTTTATCACTTGAACAAATTGTACAATTATCGATTTGTCGGGAAAATTTGCTGTCTACAGATTTTGATAAAAGTGCAGATGTTATGATTTATGATTTCGTTAAATATTTCGGGAATTAAGGGCAATTGGGGGAATTTTGGAATATTAAAAATAGGGAACTTGTGACAATTTATAGATTTTTTTTTCTCTTTTATGAAAGAGAAAAATGTTTTCTTAATTTAAGAATGTGCAGTCACTTAATTTAAGGATGTGCAGGTCACTTAAATTAAGAAAGAAAAAGTCACTTGATTTGAGTGAGAAAAGTCACTTGATTTAAGTGAGTTTTACTTTCTTTAATTAAGAAAGAAAAAGTCACTTGATTTGAGTGAGAAAAGTCACTTGATTTAAGTGAGTTTTACTTTCTTTAATTAAGAAAGAAAAAGTCACTTGATTTAAGTGAGAAAAGTCACTTAATTTAAGTGACTTTTACTTTCTTTAATCAAGAAAGATAAGTCACTTGATCTAAGTGAGAAAAGTCACTTAATTTAAGTGATTTTCACTTTCTTAAATTAAGAAAGAAAAAGTTACTTGATTTGAGTGATAAACGTCACTTAATTTAAGTGACTTTTACTTTCTTAAATTAAGAAAGGAAAAGTTACTTGATTTAAGTGAGAAAACCCACTTAATTTAAGTGACTTTTACTTTCTTAAATTAAGAAAGGAAAAGTTACTTGATTTAAGTGAGAAAACCCACTTGATTCAAGTGAGTTTTACTTTCTTAAATTAAGAAAGGAAAAGTTACTTGATTTAAGTGAGAAAAGTCACTTGATTTAAGTGAGAACAGTCACTTGATTCAAGTGAGAAAACGCACTTGATTTAAGTGACTCTTACTTTCTTGAATTAAGAAAGAAGAAGTCACTTGATTTGAGTGAGAAAAGTTACTTGATTTAAGTGAGAAAAGTCACTTAATTTAAGTGAGTTTTACTTTCTTAAATTAAGAAAGAAGAAGTCACTTGATTTAAGTGAGGAAACTCAATTGATTTAAGTGAGGAAACTCACTTGATTTAAGTGAGTTTTATTTTCTTAAATGAAGAAAGAAAAAGTCACTTGATCTAAGTGAGAAAAGTCACTTAATTTAAGTGATTTTTACTTTCTTAAATCAAGAAAGGAACAGTTACTTGATTTAAGTGAGAAAAGTCACTTGATTTAAGTGAGAAAACCCACTTGATTTAAGTGAGGAAACCCACTTGATTTAAGTGAGAAAAGTCACTTAATTTAAGTGACCTGCACATTCTTAAATTAAGTGACTGCCCATTCTTAAATTAAGAAAACATTTTTCTTTGTGTAAGACATTTTAAAAAAAAATTTTTTAAGTATTGTGGAATGAAGATGTTTCTTGATGAATATGAGATAATATGCATATAATACGATATATCGCATAGAAACAATCAAGATTTTTCAAGAATTTCAAAATTTGAAAATAAATTGTCATTTTTTTTCTATTTATATTGATAGATAGATTATTTAAGAAAAAATGAAAATTATGCAAATTAAAGAAAAAATAAGAGCGAATTATTCAAATGTTTTTGTTATAATAATTGATTTAAAAAAAAAATCCAAAAGATTGACAAATATGTGCTAATTTAATTATTATAACGAAAAATCCACGAAAAAATCCATATTTCTGTCTAATTTCCAGACATTTCCCTTGATTATCCAGTGAATTTATCACTTTTTACTCAAATTCAATAACGAAATGAAACAAGTAATGTAATTATAAAAAATTTAGTTTCAAAACTCTGCAAAAAAAGCGTAAATTCGTATTTTATTTCTTTTCATTTTTAGTTTAACGAAGCACTCGATTCTCGAAAATTCAATTAAACGAATTTATAATGACAAATAAAAAGTTTCGATTCAACGTGAAAGAGTGAGAGAAATAGAAAAATAAAGATAGAGTGAAAAAAAAATATATAAACCAGGTTCCAGACTCTTTATTTCCACTTTAATGACTTGGCCTATATATCAAAACGAGTCGTGTGAAAAGATGGAAGAGAGAAATAGAGAAATACAAAAGTTGAAATGTAACTGAGTTACCTACTTTAAATAATAAAAAAAAATACTTATGACATAATAATAACAATGCAGTGGCGAATTTCTCAGTTGAATTCAACAAAATAGAGTGGAAAATGTTGAAATGAGGGGATAGAAGATGAGTAAATAGAGGGTGAAAATAGAGAAAGAGAAAGAGACGATAACACGTTTCAAGTTCGTTATCATCCCCAACAGTAGATTGTAGAAACTCCGAGTAAAATCGAAGAAAAGCTCTTTACCTCCAGTTTGGAACCAGTGGAATTGAGAGAGATAGAGTCAGACACACACAAGTGGAAATGGTTTTAAATGACTATTCAACCAAGTGTTATTTTATCCATTACTCATTTAAATTTCATCATACAGTAATCTATTATCTCCCAACAATTCGCATTAAATTACTCAATTCATTGTTACAGTGTCTAAAAAACGCGCGAGTGCAACAAAGAAAGCGCGAATCCATTAAGTTTTTTTGCACATTATATACATATATATATATACATATTTTGTGACCAAAAAATTATGTGAAATAAAAATGAGTTAATTATCGTCATTCTCTATTTCTCTTTCGGCTGCAATTTTCTGTGTGCCCGGATGCTTTTAAAAAAATCAAGTTCAGCGTTGAATGAAAGGAAAAAGGCAAAAAAAGAGAGAAAAAGAGAAATGTAGAAAAAAAAAATCAGTGGTCTAAAAACCTTTTGCTCGAAGCACGAGTGAAAAAAAAAATGCGCGCGCGCTTCTATTGCACACAGCCACAAAAGAGACAAGTACACACGAAGTAAAGAGGGATCATCCACATGTGTGTGTGTGTATGTGTGTACAATAGATATGAACATAAGGACATTACAAATGGAGTGAAAAAAAAAAGTGCACATATACATATAGATAATATTCAGCGATGAATTGAGAGAAAAAGGGGAAAATAGGGAAATATGAAGGGTAAAAGAGTCTTACATTTTCTCCTTTTTTTTGTGCGTTTCTTGCTTTTTTTCTTTTTTTTTCCCTTCTCGTTTTTAGTTGAAACAGCAAGTTTGAATTATTCTGTAACGAGTGCTCGAAAGGAGCACAGTGTGATCCTGGGGGAATCGAGGCAAGCTTGCCCGGGCAGCATGACTTCCTCCTTCTTTACAATCCACCCTCTCTCGTGTGTGTCCAACCACACAGTTACTTTATTTACTTATTTCCTTTTTTTTTCTACCCCTTGCGTTTTCTTTCTTCTCACTTTGATTTTATTTACACCCCAAATCACAATATTTTGCACACAGAACTTGAATTATTAAACGCTTTCAATTTTTATGTTCACTACATTTTTTTTAGTTTAAAAAAAAGGGGGGAAATAATAATAATAATGGATAAAGTAAATAAATCAAGACACAATTGAATTGATTGGGTATTTATGAAAATTCGTCACATTCCTTCGTTTTTTATTATCATGCTACTATAATGTGTCTTTTGATTTAAAAAAATTTGAAATAATAAAAAATTGAAATAATAAATAATAAATTTTTATAACACATTTACTCAGTAACATTAGAGCCCCCAATACATCGTGCTTGTATCACACTAATCACTTCCCCCCCTTGAAACCTGAAGAGTGTGTGTCCTCGAAAAAAGAAACCAAGGGAGAAACGAAAGGAAAAAAAGGAGGAAAAAAAAGGGGAAACTTCTGTCAGAATGCGACACTATTTTCCGAAACCGAAAAAAGTCGAAAAAAAAAATATAGTTAAAACCGAACGAAAAATTAACGTAAAATCACCCCAAACTTCCAGTTTTTTCAAATTTTTTCCTCATTTTAATGTTTGCACTTGAAAAAAAACATGAAAAATAAAATAAAAATTTTAATATTCAACGTGTCGATTTTATGGTTTTACTTTAATATAAACTTTTGAAGGGGACAAAATTTTTTTTCTGATAGAGAAAACATACGACACGAATGCCCGGCCACTGCGCCGACACTGAGAGGGTACGCAGCAGCCTCGGCCTCCTGGTGCTGCTGTGCCACCACCTCTCTCTCTCTTTTCTCCCTTCTTCCCCTCCTCCCCACTCCCAGCTTCATCAATCCCCCCCCACTACAATTGCAATTCTCCAACCCTCTTCAGCCCTCCTCCCCCCTCCCCCAATGCACTGTGCTATCCTTCTCAAGCCACAGAACTTGAATTTTCCCTCTTCTACTTCCTCATTCTGCCAAACGTATACCCATTCTCCTCGACAATAAAAAAAAAAGGGAGAGAGGAAGAAAAATGACGAAAGAGGGAATAAGAAAAGTAGAATTTTCAGCTGAGAGAATAAGGGATGAAATGACTCCTCTTCCATCTCGCTCAGGCGATTTCTGTCCTTTAGTACGTACGCACCTACTCCCGAAGCTACGAATATATCCTCATTTCTCTGTCTCCCTCGTTTTATTCAGGAGAGAGAGAGGGAAAGAAGGGGAGGCTGGGGAAAAAAGGAGGAAGGGACACAGGGACTGGCGCTGTCGGAAGGAGGCAAAGACCCATCCTTTTTCCGTATCTCGACTCTAGATACTGTAGTGTCTTCTCGCTCCTATTTCCTCTTTTTTTTAAAGGATTTTTCCTCTTTTTTTCTTGCTTTTTTTATCCTATTGGCTCTGTGGGAATGGAAAAGGGGTGGCTCTTTCGGGCTGGTTTTTTATGAGTTGCAAGGAATGTCAGGGATTTTTTTAGTAGAGAGAGCATCGTTTTCAGCAAACTGCTTGGATTCCATTCCTGTGTTTTCATATATTTTCTTTTCCTCTTTTTTTTCTGCTATTATAGCTTTGTTTTGGTTTTTTGGCGTGCTCGTACGCTTTTTTTCCTTCCTTTTCCAAACGAGGTACATGTGCATGAATTTTTTTTCGTGCCAGGGGGGTGGAGATAGAAACATATGGGGTCAGAGACTTTGGGATCATCGCGATAGTCTGGAGAAAGTTTCTGGAGAAAGCGAAATTTAATATTTTCATGCTTTCGGCTCTGTTTTATACGAAAATATCTCATAAGTATCTAAATCAGAGATCGGCAAAAAAAAAATTCGCATTTTTAATTTTTTTTTTTTTTTTATTTCTGTAATTTTCATCGAAAAAATTTTAATTACTTTCTTGATGAAAAATTTGGATTTTTAAATTTTTCATTAGTTTGAAAATTAATTTTTTTTTTTAACAATTTTGATTACTATTGTAATTCAAAATTTGACTGATGGAATTTCATAATTATTTTCTTTATTAAACTTATTAACATTTTTATTAGTTAAATTGAATTATAAATGTCATATAAGCGTCATTTAGATTGGATTAAATTATAAGTTCTTATTTGTGTTACATTTAGTTAAAACTCTCAACTCAAAATTTTTGTCTGAAAGACGATTATATTTGGGAAGATTAAACATAGTAGCGTTGATTTTATTATAAAATTAATTATTCCAATCAATTAATAAGTAAGAAAGAATCAAAATTTCGAATAAGAAAAAGAATTATAAAATTTCATCAGTCAAATTTTTAATTACAATAGTAATAAAAATTGTTAAAAAAAAAAAATTAATTTTCAAACTAATGAAAAATTTAAAAATCCAAATTTTTCATTAAGAAAGTAATTAAAAATTTTTTCGATAGAAATTACAAAAATTGAAAAATTAAAAATGCATTTTTTTATTCAATAAAAAAAAGGTATATTTAATATCTCTGAGTAATTGCAATTTTTGAAGGTGTTAAAGGAGCTCTCTTTACGTTAATGCCTCTTTTATCCCTCTTCTATTTTCCAACGAAATTGCTGAAACTAAAAAAAAAAAAAAACCAGTTGAGTATGTATGAAATGTTACAATAACTTACTGTTATCGGATTTTTCATCCCTTCTTTTTATCCCCCATTTCAAACTGAATGATGCAGAGTAGTGGATCATCGATAATATTGAATTCACGTGGAAAATTGTAGCAATTTTTTAAAATCACTGAATTTTCATTCAGCGATGATTGAGAATGCGTTTGATAAAATCATTTAACGGGAGGATTGACTCATTAGAATTGTTTGCAATTGTTAAAAAGATAAACAAGAGGCAAACTGTTGTTTCCTCTCCCTCCTAACCCCCACCCCTCCCCCCCCCCCTTTAATTACCCTCAATAATTACATGAAACAACTCATTACCAAATACAAATGTCAAATTTACACACAAACACATAAAGCATGACTTATTCTACTCAATGTATACTCGAAGTCATTAAAAAGTTTTCTATAAACTTTGAATTTTCTAATGTGAATTTTTTTCTCGTACACTATTAGAAAAAAATAGAAATTTTATAGACAATTTGATGGGAATTTTTTATAAACGTGATATTTAATTTTTTTTCCTTTAATGGGATGATTGTTATTAAATCTGTGAGTTTCAGAGGAAATTCAAAGGAATCTGTGAGTCTTAAGTAGAATTAAGACGAAAATTCTACAAATTACTTGAATTTTCAACTGAACATGAATATTCAGAATCAAAGTTACTTGAATTTCAATTTTTTTTTTTAATTTTTCCTAATTTTACTAAATTTTCAAGAAACAATTAAACTGAAATTTTAATTTTATAATTTTTTTTATTTCTGTAATTTCCATCGAAAAAATTTTAATTACTTTCTTAATGAAAAATTTGGATTTTTAAATTTTTCATTAGTTTGAAAATTAATTTTTTTTTTTAACAATTTTGATTACTATTGTAATTAAAAATTTGACTGATGAAATTTTATAATTCTTTTTCTTATTCGAAATTTTGATTCTTTCTTAGTTATTAATTGATTGAAATAATCAATTTTATAATAAAATCAACGCTACTATGTTTAATCTTCCCAAATATAACCGTTTTTCAGACAAAAATTTTGAGTTGAGAGTTTTAACTAAATGTAACACAAATAAGAACTTATAATTTAATCCAATCTAAATGACGCTTATATGACATTTATAATTCAATTTAACTAATAAAAATGTTAATAAGTTTAATAAAGAAAATAATTATGAAATTCCATCAGTCAAATTTTGAATTACAATAGTAATCAAAATTGTTAATAAAAAAATTAATTTTCGAACTAATGAAAAATTTAAAAATCCAAATTTTTCATCGAGAAAGTAATTAAAATTTTTTCGATGGAAATTACAGAAATAAAAAAAATTAAAAAATTAAAAATGCTAATTATTTGAAAATCAATGATGTGTTCATTTATCAATGACGTAATTATCTGAAATTTCAGTAGAAATGTGACTTGTTAGAAATTTCCAGGATTTCGCGCGGAAAATTTAAACGAAAATTTTTAAGTGTGTTAAATCCCAAAATGAAAAATGAGCAAATTTAACCATCACAATGCACATTAATCCTAAACCATCAACCCCCCATGTGGTGAGATCTTTAAACGTTAGAAAACAGGGAAAAGTTCATGGTCGTGATCTATGCAAAGTAGGATTTCAACGTCACGCTCATGCCTGACCCATTCTCTTCTTCTTCTACTACTACAAACAATTTCCCTTATGATTCAACGATCTTTATCACTTTTCACGTACCAACACTAAGTACATACACATGCACATACATTTAAAACTAGTGCGTTAACATTCAACCTTTCTCATTGGCCAGAAATACATTTTGAATTAAAGTTTTTCGTATATATATGCTATTCAGGAATAATTTTGTATAGTATCGCATGTACTGTGCATTTACCCTTGAAGTCCTTTAGAACATATATTTTTTCTCTCTATCTATCTGTGTATATATATATATATATATATTTTTTCTCTTTTCTACTTCTTATTTTCTGGGGTCAGGGTCGTGGCAGGTGTGTTTCACCTTCCACTGAGATTAATAGCTCTGTTTTATTGGAATTTACAAGTATAAAAGTGCCTGGTGGCATTTCTCCTTGTTACACAAACTGCAATGATTTTGAATCAATTCAATGAAATGGGAGAGAAAAAACAATCAATGGGAGGATTTGCGCGAAAATTTCATTATCACATTTTAAACAAATTTTAGTTTAAATTTAGTTTAAAGGAGAGGGGAGAAATGATTTTAAGAGTTAGAAGCAAATTCCACAGAGAAAAAGTGGTTTAAATATATTTATATTATATAACTATGTAAAATGCAGATTGCATAAATAAATAAATAAATTTTTTCGTTTCAAATCTTAGCAATTTTGAAAAAAGCCATATTTTTACTGAATTTTTGGATAATTTTGAAATTTAAAAATCAACTATATGATCGATTTTCAAATAATTTCACCGAATTATTAATCAAATTTGTAAATTTAAGTTTAATTGTTTCTTGAAATTTGATGAAATCAGGAAAAATTTAAAGAAAAATTGAAAATCCAAATAATTTGTTGAATTTTTGTCTTAATTTCTACTCAGTCCTATATATTAGGTTCTAAAAGACTCAGAGAGTTTATTTCTATCGAAATAAACCTTCCAAAAAGTCATTTTATCCTTGAAAATCGAAAAAATCATGTCAACGAGTACTTGCATTGAATCGTAGTCCTATATGATGGGTTCTAAAAAAACTCAAAGAGTTCATATTACTCAAAACGCATAGATTTCTTCAAAATTTTCTCTCAAAATCGAAATTTTCGGAATCATCTTTTCATTAAAAAAAACAATTCAATATCACGTTTATGTAAATTTCCATAAAATTGTCAATGAAATTCCAATTTTTGTTTTATAAAACAGTGCAGCAATTAGTTGAACCATTCAATTCAGTAGTGAAGAGGTGAAACAGGACAAATCGACTTATCTTTATGATCATTTTGAAGGAAATATCTCAAAAACTAAGTGGAATAAGGCGATTTTGATTAATTAATTAATTTCAAGAGTTACAAAAGAAGTTCAGAGCGAAATTGCCTTATCTCGTTTATTTGTTAATATATTTTTTAAATAATAAAATGAGAAAAAAAAATACACTGTTAAAAATTTCCGAAGAATTTGAAAATTTAGTAAAAAAAAAAAATTTGAAAATTTAATAAAATTGGAAAAATTTGGAAATTTAGTAAAAATGGGAAAAATTTGGAAATTTAGTGAAAATGGGAAAAATTTGGGAATTTAATAAAAATTGGAAAAATTTGAAAATTTAGTGAAAATTTGAAAAATTTGGAAATTTAGTAAAAATGGGAAAAATTTGGAAATTTAATAAAAATTGGAAAAATTTGGAAATTTAATAAAAATTGGAAAAATTCGGAAATTTAGTAAAAATGGGAAAAATTCTCCAAAAAAATTGAAAATTCAAGTAATTTGTAGAATTTTCGTCTCAATTCTGCTTGAAGCTCGTAAATTCCTTTGAATTTCCTCTAAAACTCACAGATTTCATAAAAATCATCCCATTAAGAAAAATTCAATATCTCATTTATGAAAATTTCCCTTTTTTTCTAACAGTTTCGACTTATCTCGTTTTACCTATTCCCTACTGAATTGTTAGCATGCAAAGTTTTTTTAGAAAAAAGTTTTGGCCACGATTAACAGTTTACAATTGAAACAATGTGTAGAAAAAGTTTAATATTCAATGTCCAAATGCACTTTGATATATAAATGTTTACGATGAGGGATAATAGCCAATTGCATGACGACATGACGTGAACTGGAGAAAATACCACATAGAGAAACACACAAAGTTCTCTACTGCATGACTTGATGAAGAGTTTCTGTACTCTGTTGTTCCACATTCTGGCTGTGTCCCTTTTTCTCTCTGTGTTTAAAAAAAGAAGCATAAAAATAAAGAGTACTATGTAAAAAAAAAAAAAAAACAAGTAGTAGAACCATTTATATTCGTATTTTCACGTTAGATAAGCGGAGTTTGTCTATGCAAATGAAAAATCATCAAGATTTTTATTGTTGATTTTTCTCTACCCACCCAGCATGTCTGTTTTATTCTTCCGGCCTCTCTTTTTTCCTTTTTTTTCCTCTTTATTTTCCTCCTTTTCACTCTGTATTATTCACTATACATTGAGATTCCATTGTGCTATGGGTAAAGTCGATCGTGATAATAGACTGTGCTCACTTTGTGACTGTATAATTTCTGTTTCACGAGTAATAAATCTCCTTGGGAGAATTGTAAATGGCTTCTTAATTACTGGGCCAAGCGTTTATGTACACTTTATATAACTGCAGTGTCTTGAAATAAGGTGAATTCCATGTAATTTAAGAGTTTTTTTTTGTTTGGGGAGGGCTTAAAGGAGAGCGTAAATAGGACACAATTCTACATGGGCAAAAAAAAAATTCGCGTTTTTAATTTTTTAATTTTTGCATTTCTGTAATTTCCATCGAAAAATTTTAATTACTTTCTTAATGAAAAATTTGGATTTTTAAATTTTTCATTAGTTTGAACATTAATTTTTTTTTTAAACAATTTTGATTACTATTGTAATTTAAAATTTGACTGATGAAATTTTATAATTCTTTTTCTTATTCGAAATTTTGATTCTTTCTTACTTATTAATTGATTGGAATAATCAATTTTATAATAAAATCAACGCTACTATGTTTAATCTTCCCAAATATAATCGTTTTTCAGACAAAAATTTTGAGTTGAGAGTTTTAACTAAATGTAACACAAATAAGAACTTGTAATTTAATCCAATCTAAATGACGCTTATATGACATTTATAATTCAATTTAACTAATGAAAATGTTAACAAGTTTGATAAAGAAAATAATTACGAAACTCCATCAGTCAAATTTTAAATTACAATAGTAATCAAAATTGTTAAAAAAAAAAAATTAATTTTCAAACTAATGGAAAATTTGAAAATCCAAATTTTTCATCGAGAAAGTAATTAAAATTTTTTCGATGGAAATTACAGAAATAAAAAAATTAAAAAATTGAAAATGCGAATTTTTTTTTTGCCAATCTCTGAAACTATCTTCGCTTTCCCCCACTCAATAATTTAGATAAATTTCGCAAATTTTTAGTTTTATAGTTTATTTTTGTATAACAAAACTTTTGGATACTGTTACAGGCATCAAAAAGATTCAAGAATTTCATGTAGTCAATATCTTTTTACATCAATTCATACACAATTTTCATTTTTTATTAAATTTCTTTCATGTAGGTTTTCCTTTTTTTAAATCTATGATTTTAAAAATAAAAATCATTAAAAATTCACAGTTTTTTTTCTGGAAAAATTTAAGCTCAATTCTTTCCATGATAATTTCACGTTAAATTCACAATTTAGAGTGAATAAAAAGAAAAAACAAGATTCTCTTTCTCTTCTTTATTCATTAAATAAATTACTTTAATATTATGCCCTAGTATGCTGCACTAATGCAAGAGAAAAAAAAAAAAAAAACTTGGCCAATTAATTCTCACGATAACATAAGTTCACTTAATAATTAAAATAATGAATTTATATTTTGAAAAAATATAATTTATTAAAGTCACAAGGCTGAGTATGTGTTTAGTACTTATTTTCCTTCTTTTATTTCTAAAAAATTCATTTTTTCCACTGAATCATGCAATGTGCATTTCAAAAAATTGAATTTTTCGAAATACACCTCAGAACCTTTTTTTCCCCCTTTTTTATAGTCATTTTTATATTTTTATATTCCTTGCTTAAATTTCAATGAAGAATTCATGGATTGTAAAAATTGAAAAACAAATAGTTAACTATTTGGCAATGTCTTGGACAGCATGAATAAATGAAGAATTTCATTCTTAAACTACTCAAGTTTGGCGCAACGTAATGTACACAGTAGTTTTAACATTTACATAACATTTGAATCTACTTATATTCTATTTTTTTTTTTTTCGTGACGAAGTGAAGTAAGAAGTTAAATGTCATCATTACCTATTAATTAATAAGTCAGAGTTTTTGTTTTTAAATTCATTTTTTTTCCCAAATAATCATAATAATAATAACTAGGTAAACTCGATACTCACTGCATCACTAAAACGCTAGAGAAATTTCCGGATAAAGTACGAAACAATCATATTTCTTTTTATTTCTATGAAAATCCTATTTTTCCAATATTTCCGAAATCGATAGAGAGTTGAAGAGGTATCAAACACCACCGGAAATTTCTCTCTCCACAATTCAGCCCTCGATTTTTTTCAAAAAAAAAAATTTGAAGCCTCTTACTCCACAAAATCACCCACTCATCAATAAATAGAAACCATCCACCCAAAAACAACCGAGAGAAGAAGAAAAAAAAAAGAAATTCAAACAAAAAAAAGAATCCTCCCAATCACATCCTCAAATATTAGTTTATAATAAGAAACATTTACTCATCAACTTGTCAAGAGGCAGAAAAAAATTGCTGCAATCTCTGAACAGTTCTACGATCCAATGCACAAAGATCAAAGTCAAATGTTTTTCTTGTTATTTCATATTGTCCAGTAGCAGCAATAACTTGTACAACCCTCTGTAATTCTTGATTATCCTGTAGTGTCATTATTTTGTGCTGTAAATCTTTGAGCTGTGATACATAATCATCAGAAAAAACAAGTGGTTCATCATTTTCTGATTCAACTAAAATATTATTTGTTGAATCTGGTGCTATTTGTTCAGTCTCAAACACTTCCTTATTATTTAAATCATCCTCCTGTTCTTTAACACTGTTGCTATAATTTGTAGCAATTTCAATAGCAACTGGTGATTGACTTGATGATACTGGTTCAATTGGTGGTGAAAAGGGAGGTTCTTTTTCTCTTTTAATAGGCAGTTCATCATCGCCCTTACTGTCGCTTCTTCTTTTTCTTTTTTTACCCTCTCTATCATCCGATGTACGCGATGTCTTCGACTTATCTTTTTTAATTTTTTCATTTTTCTTACCAGACGAAGCACTCGGTGATATTGGCCTAGTTAATCTTATATCTGGTATCAATCTGTTACTATCATCATTCTTATTACTTATCATCTGCTTTTGATCGTCCTCATCACCAGAATTAACTGAATCACTGCTATCTCTGTCCTGAACTTCAGCCAAAAGTGTTGACAATGGATTTACTGCTGGCACTGCTGTTGGTGTACTCTCTTTTTCATACGTTGATTTTTGTTTTTCTCTTTTATCACGTTTCTCACGTTCTCTACTATCATCACTTCTCTCTTTCTTATCTTTCTTCCTGTGTTTGTGCTTCTGACGTTCTTTCTCACTCTTCTGATCCTTTGGTTTTTCAATATCTGATTTTTCTGAACGATTTTTACTCGTACTACGTTCACAATCTTTCGTTATTTTTGGTGATTTTTTGTCATCCTTTTGAGGACGATTCTCCTGAAGTTTGTCTTTATCTTGTTTCTCTGATTTTTCGTGTTTTTCAGTTTTCTTCTCAATTGGCTTGGTCTCCTTCGATTTATCACGTTCCTTCTCTCTGTTTTTCTCCTTTCTATCAGGCTCCTTGTCGTCCTTGTGCTTTTTCTTTTTCTTGTCAATTTTTAAGTCTTCTGCAGGCTTTATCGATGACTCCTTTGGCTTGTCAATGTGCTTATCACGTTCAGACATCAATTTTTTGTGCTCCTTTTCACGTATTTTTGGGGACGATGATTTTTGAATATTCGAGTCATGTGGACTCAATTGCTTTTTAGATGGTGGAGATTGTGGCCTCTTTGGAATTGGACTGTGATACTCATTTTTTTGTGCAGGACTCTGTGGTCTCTTGACTTTTTCTTTAGATCTATCCTTCTCCTTAACCGGATCCTTCTCTCTTTTCTCCTTTTTCTCGTCAGTTTTCTCCTTTTTCGAGTCCTTGTGAGGACTTGTCTTCGATTTACTCGATTTATCGACTTTTTCTGTCTTCTCTACTGGTGCCTTGTTGTGGTAATTGGCTTTTTCTTGACTCTTCTTATTCTCAGGAGACACTTTGTTACCAGTTTTTATTGGTACACCAAATAAATGAGCAAATTGATTCGTCGAACGTGGCTCAATTGGTCGATGTTTCTTAGTCTCTGTACCACTTAATTTTGGCTTTCCAACCATTTGTACAGATACTTTTGACTCACTCTTATCGTGACCCTCTTCTGTATTAGATACAGCAATTCCACCACCTTTTAATAATTTTCTTCTAAAATCCTCGGCTGGATTTGCTATTATTTCGGAGTGTTTGATAACGTTTGTCAGAGGTGGTCCACTGTGTTGTAATGTTAAATCATACATTATCTGTATTTTCTTCGGGTCATCTTTATTTTTTAGGTAAATATCAATTGGTATCACAAATCCAGCATATCCTGACTCTTTAACAACGTAGGGGGCTTCTTTTAGGACTCTTTTGGGCTTTGGAAACGTCTCGTGAAGCTGAAAAATCACTGGAAAAAAAGGAATTTTTCAAGGTTTTAACAATATTATCGTCATTATTGGCAATTTTAAGGGAATAAAAATATTCAAAATATTCTATATACCTTTGTCAACATATTGACTTATGTCAGCATTATCAACACCACGTACAAACACTTCCCAATCGTGTGTATAGCCCTCAGGAGTTGTACGTGTACGTAACAACGATGCATGGCCACACTCCAGAGTTATTCGAATGGCCATTCTTTCCTAAAAATAAAACGACACTTATAAAAATTGTTTTACTCAATTAAAATTGAATTTTCCTACTTAATATCTGTATGTATAGAACAAAAATCGTGTTATTATGAAAAAAATCGAAACAAATGAGAATAAAAAACTAGTTTTTGTAAAAAAAATGTACTTTTCGAGAACAACCAAGAAAAATGAAGTGCAAAGCACATATATATACTTCTCAAGCACTTATTTTCCTTGCAATTGAGGTTTTTTTTTTTTTAAAAAAAAGGAAAAAAAAACACTCACACAAATATCGATAATGACTCCACGAGTTCACGAGCAATTGATTGAAGTTGGATGATCGATTCTTCGAGTCACAAAAATAAACATAAATAAAATCTTCTTTTCACGTGTCATTTTTTTTTTTTTATAAATTATAAAAACAATTTTCAAATTTTTCTCATTTTATGAAGAGAGAAAAATTGATTTTAATAATCATTAGTATTAAAAGGCATTTTTTAAAAATTAAAAAATTAACTAATTTTTTAGTTTATTAAAAATTTGATAAAACTATTAAACTCATTCTATTTATTTCAATTATTTTCAGTCATGTAATTAACGTATTTACTTCTTCATTAACCATGGAAAAATAAATAAAATAAAAACCATTTAATGTTGTATTTTTTTTTTTTATATATATATATATATCAACACGTCAGTGTCAACACGACTATCAACACACATTGAAGAAAAAAAGTAAAAAAAAATTTACCACAAAACATGTTATATATTCATGTGTAAATGAGTTATCAGTTTAATAATTTCCCATTAATTGTATCAATTGGCCTACGTATGTTGATATGGCTACCTTAACACGAAATGTCCAGTTTATATATATGTATATATGTGTATATATATAACTTCATTATATATTTTTTTTTATAATATAGCCCGAGACACGAGAAAAAGAGACACACACACACACAGATAAATAAAAATACATATATATGTATATATATATATAAAATAAAAAGAAATGAGAAAATGAATGAATCTGGGTCTTTTGATGAGAATAATTCGACCAATCACGTACGTTGATTTTTCATTTGCAGCTAATTTCATGTTTATGGCTGACGTGAGAATATGCACTGTCCAGTTATCGACCAATCAGAGCGTCTCCAAGCAGTTAACCGCCATATTTGAACTCGTACGTCCTCTTTCGTTCAAAGTATTCATTAAAAATACGTGCAGAGAAAAAATTCACTTAAATTGACAAAAAAGTCGTTAAATTCGAGTTTCAATTGAGTTTTTCGAACATTCCAAACATTTTTGCATAAAAAATAATAATTCGCAGATTCTTAAAACATAATTTTCAATTTTTTTAATTGTTTAAAACGACAAATAAATTTATTCCTCATTTTTTTAATGTAACATAAAATTTTTTAACAACCTGAACCTATCAACATATTAAAAAATATCTACATGAAAACGTAGGGTTAGTTTTCACAACATGTGGCGGTTCACCGGCTTCCATCTTGGATTATGTTCGTTTTGAGGAAGCCGGGTGCTCTTCACTAAATATTAAAAAGAGTTACGTGGTATTTTTCATCAGTGCATTAATATAATATCCCAATAGATATAAAATTTATAACTGTAACAATTGCATTTTTAATTTAATTAATAAAAATTAATACAATACAATTACGTTATGCTGTAGGTAAGTTATCCATTTTTCGTATTTACTTTTTTTTACAGTTTTTTTTTTTTTTTTTTTTTTTTTTTTTTTTTTTTTTTGTACTCGATTACTGGACATCACCAAACCCAAGGGAAAAAACATGCTAATGTGTATTTGGATGCTTTCATATATATTTTTTTCTGCATCTGTACAATTGTAGAATCAATAATGTTTAATTGCTAATTAATTAGGAAAATTGAATAATTATTAATTATCAATTTTTTAAAATGCATAATTATTAATCAGCAATGTGCAATTGTCGAGTTTGCAGTGGGGCCTTTTTATTATCATTATTGATACACGTCAAGGCACGTCCATTACTGAAACTCACTATTTTAGTTTGATCAGGTTAGGATTTTTCAAGAAATTGATTTTTTTATTTTAAAAAAATGCAGACAAAATTCAGCATTTTTTGTGCCTCAAAAATTTATTTAAAAATTTTTTTTTAATCACTTTGAAATTTTGGAGGGAATTTTTTTTACGTCACAATTTTTTTTTTTAACATGATTTTCTAACTTCTAACCATCAAAATTTGCTATTTCAAACAAACACAAAAACACTAAAATGTGTCAAATAAGTTTATGCAAAAAGATTAATTTACTCCAGCTTTTCTTTTTCTTCAATTATTCCACAAAAATAATTTACTTTTAAAATTTTTGAATTTTCAATTTTTTAAAATCATTTTTATCTATTTGCACATGTTGAATCATCTAATTCTAACGAGACAATTACAAACTTCATGAAATTAATATAAATATTTCGTTTAAAAAAAAGAGGAAATTCTGTGTTCATTCACTGGCAGAAAAGAGTATTATTCCTCTTTTTTTTCTTTAAAAATGCCTCTAAAAAAAAGGAGTACTTCTGCAAGTTTGTAATTTAATACCACAAGTGAGAAAATACTTCTGAGATTAATGATTCGTAAGAATTGTATCGCGTTACTAAAAGAGAGTTAAAAGATTTTTTTTTTTTCACAATTCTTTATTTAAAAAAAAATTTATTGTCACCAGGATTGTTGAGCCAGTCTTACGTTAGACACTTGATGAATGGATATGCTCGTTTAGATGGTAATAAACGAATGTTTCAAGATAATTGCCGAAATAATATTCCATTGTTTAATACTATTAGCGATAAAAATAATATCAGTACTGATACATACGAGAGAATGGCATTACCAAGTAGAGCAAGAGTTTATGCAGATGTTAATTCACATAAACCAAGAGATTATTGGGATTACGAGTCGTACGTGGTCGACTGGGGGTGAGTAAAAAATTAAAAAAGCCTTTATTTAATTAAAAAAATTGAAAATTATATTTTTAAAAATTGATGAATTTTTCTTTTTTTCCTTTTAGTCAACAAGATGATTATCAATTAGTGAGAAAATTGGGGAGAGGAAAATACAGTGAAGTATTTGAAGCCATCAATATCACAAATAATGAAAAATGTGTTGTAAAAATATTGAAGGTAATTCCAATTAATTAAATAATTAAGTGGCTATGTAATTTATCACCAGAGTAAAAAATTTAATGCAATTTTTTTTCTCTGTGTAAAATAAATATTTTAGAAAAAATCAAATTCTTACAGGTTCCATAAAAATGTTATACAGAATGTAAGAATTTATTTTTTTCTAAAATATTCGTTCGACATCGAAAAAAATTGGATTAAAATTTTTTACTATGATAAGTTACATAGCCACTGTGCTAAAGTCAAATTTTAATTCATTTTTTTGCTTTGATTTTTTGCAGCCTGTCAAGAAGAAGAAAATAAAAAGGGAGATCAAAATATTGGAGAACCTGAGGGGTGGAACCAATATTATAACACTTCAGGCTGTTGTTAAGGATCCTGTATCACGAACACCAGCACTTATTTTCGAACATGTTAACAATACAGACTTCAAACAACTCTATCAGACATTAACAGATTACGATATTAGATATTATCTCTATGAGTTATTAAAAGTATGTTAATTGTAGTAATTTACTATTTCACTATTTTTTGTAATTTCATGTGTAATTTCATTCATTGTTTTTTTTTTAAAGGCATTGGACTACTGCCACAGCATGGGAATAATGCACAGAGATGTGAAACCGCACAATGTTATGATTGACCATGAAAATCGTAAATTACGTTTGATTGACTGGGGATTAGCTGAATTTTATCATCCAGGTCAGGAATACAATGTGCGTGTAGCATCGCGATATTTCAAGGGGCCAGAGTTACTCGTTGATTATCAGGTAAATAGAAAAAAAGAAACATGCAGCCCATGAAATTTACATTTTTAAGAATTTTCGTCTGAATTTTACGTGCAAAATCCCAAAAATTTCAAGCAAGACTCATTTCTACTGAAATTTCATGATAATGAAATTAGCATACATTTGACAATTTTTTGCATTTTTTTGAGGAAATGACTTATTTTTTAAAAAATGTTTAAAAAATTTGCACTTTTATTTTTTCTAATTTTCTATATGTGCATATTTTTTATTTTTTGAAAAATAATTAGTTTGTGAAAAAGAAAAAATACTTTAAATTGTCAGATGTCTGCTATTTTCAGTATCATGAAAATTTAGTAAAATTAGGAAAAATTCAAGATAAAAATTGAAAATTCAAGTAATTTGTAGAATTTTTGTCTTAATTCTACTTAAGACTCATAGATTCCTTTGAAAAAAATAATTAAAAATCACGTTTATGAAAAATTCCCATCAAATTGTCTATGAAATTTCAATTTTTTCATAAGTGTATTTAATTTTTCAATTTCATTAATGTAAAATTCATTTTTTTTGCTTTATTTTTTAATCTAGATGTATGATTACTCACTGGACATGTGGTCGCTTGGCTGCATGTTGGCTAGCATGATATTTAGGAAAGAACCGTTTTTCCATGGTCATGACAATTACGATCAATTGGTAAGAATTGCTAAAGTATTGGGAACAGAGGAGCTATTTGAGTATCTCGACAAGTATCACATTGAGCTGGATCCGCGATTCAATGATATACTAGGACGTCATTCACGTAAACGTTGGGAGCGTTTTGTACACTCGGAAAATCAGCATCTTGTATCACCAGAGAGTCTTGATTTTCTTGACAAGCTACTGCGCTACGACCATTATGAAAGACTAACAGCACGAGAAGCAATGGATCATCCTTACTTTTGTATGTTTTTAATGATTAATCAATGATTTTTCATTATTTTGGATTTTTCCTTTTTTTTAATACGATTTTTATATTTTTTTGCTCATTTTAGATCCGATAGTTAAAGATCAGGGTCGACTAAATATGGCTCATGGGTCGTCTTCACCTACTCCCATGGCAGGCTCAATGCCTGTAGGTGAGTAGCGACTCAGGTAATGTCATCACCATGAATTTCACTATTTCATAAATTTATTAATAATTCATTTTGGTAAATATGCAGAATATGGTACTGAAAATAAAACTAATTTAATTTAAATTTGCCTCAGGAAGGAAGATGAATATAATGATGTAATAGGGGAAGGTGGGGCAAAATGGGCATCAGGGGTAAAATGGACACATCTAAATTTTTAGGAAAATATTATGGAAAACTCTTGAAATTAATAGAAATATTGACGGTAGATTGTTTTTGATGATATCATTGGAAAGTTGAGGAAATTTCAGGCGGGAAACAAGTGCCGGAACTATTTTTTTTGAATTTTTGGCAATTTTCACTTTTTTGAGCATTTTAGAGGGGTAAAATCCTTCCTTTTTTCGAAAATTTTCAGTTTTTTGGGAATATCTTCGGTTCTATTTGTCGTAGCGTAGAAATTCCGATGGGAGGTGAAAAGTGAGATCATTTGCCATCGATTCATAGGGTTTTCAATTAAAAAATATCGATTTTTAAGGTATTTATGGGCATTTTTGTGGAACAGTTTTGCGAAACAGTTTTTGGCCTGTAACTATCCCAAAAATTGATATTTTTGAATTCAAAATCCCACGAATCAATGGGAAATGAGCTCACCTTTCATTTTAGATCAACCCCAAATTGCTATGACCAATAGAACCAGAGATATTTGCAAAAAACTGAAAATTTTCGAAAAAGGAAAGGTTTTTACCCCTCAAAAATGCCAAAGAATATCAAATTTTCAAAAAAATCGAAAAAAATACATCTGACACTCGTTTTCCGGCTAGAATTTCCTCAGCTTTTCAATAGAATCATCGAAAAAAATCCATCTCTAACCGTTTCATTAGAGTGTCCATTTTGCCCCACTCTCCCCTATATCTTGGTCCAAAATTTGAGGAAAAGTAGGGTAGAAGTACCAATTTTGGCCACCTTTGCACCTTTTTTGGCCACTCCAAAACTCAAATTAATTTTAAAAAAACTCTTAAATAAGAATAATATTTTTATTGAATTTTGAAACCTTCATAATGACACGAATTAAATTTGTAATGTCATTGTACTTATAAAAAATGATTCATATTCGAATTTGGATATAAAGTGGCCAAAAAAGGTACAGTTGCCACAAATGGTACTTTTACCTTATAGGAACTCGCAATAGCTCAATTGATAGAGCACCTGACATGTAATCAGATGGTTTTGAGTTTAAATCTCGCTTTTGCATTCCATATTTTGTTCCGAAGATTTGACTCTGATAATTATTAAATTTTCTAGGCCATTATTCTGCACATTTACCTTCATTTTAAATTAATGGATAAAGATAAATGAAAAATTTGAATAATTATATTAATTTAATTTTATTGCAGGTGCCCATAGCGAGACACTGAACTCGTTGCCAGCTCCTGGATCGGCTGGGCAAGAAAATACAAGTGGAGTAGCCAGCGGCATGGGCGTCTTAGATGAGCTTTCTTCAATTCAGCCGATACCACAGCTCTCAAAAGTTCAACATTAGTCAAAGACGAAAAACAAAAAAAAAAAAAATGAAAAAAATGAAAAAAAAAAGGAAAAAAAAAATCAATTTAAGATTAACGTAAACGGAAAAATGATAAAAAATAACATAAAACATGAAACAAAAAAATAAAACCATCATTTTCAGTACATTATTATAACACGAAAAATACATTGTACCATGGAGAAAAAGGAAGAAAAAATGAAATCATTGGAAAAATAGAAGAAACAAAGAAATTAACAGATTAATTCTCTGATCCTAACGGCATTCCGGTTTATAAATTCAAACGGCAACGATCTTTTAATTAAGACTGAAATATTTCGTCACATGTTTTGTGGAATTACTTCTTTTCTTTCCAAAAAAACTTTTTGGGCATTGATTAATACAAAAAAAAAAGTTGAAAATATAAAAGCGTACTTAGACGACAGTTTTTCCCCGATAATCGTAATTTGAAAGAAAGATGTAAAAATTACAAACCTATGTTTTTTATTTGATAAAAGAGAAAAAAAAATGTTTTACGTTTATTTTTTATTTATTTTCTTTCTCATTCAAATCAATTGTCATACGTTTTTTATATTATATAAAATATGTGAAAGAAATGGGAAAAAATGATGATAAAAGTCCTCAAGCACCGAGATATATTGATTCTGTTATTAAATTTAATGGGAAGATAAATACACTTAGATTTCTTCTTCTTTTTTTCTTTTCTATTGTTTGAATTAATATTTTTAGAATAGTGAAAGATGAAAATTTGATGATTATGATGTTTATTAAAGAGTTGGAGCAATTATTCATTTAAGAAAAAAATTGACATAATTTTGATTTAATTATCATTCTTGAATCAATGGAAGAATTATTTAGTTTTATAAACTATTTTATCAAAATAAGTCTTCCAATCGTAATTTTAAAATGATGAATATTATTCAAATTCTTTTTTATCCAACATAATTAGATAATTGAATCTTTTATTATTCAGTTGAAAAAAAAAATCATAATTTCCTTTTGTTTGTTCAAATATATATAAATAAGTTTTCCACAGATGAACGAAAAAAAAAAACAAATTAATTCATCTCCTCATTAAATTGGATAGAAAATGATTCTAGATTGTGAATTTGATACCAATGTTCCTGTATCTGTTACTGTACAATCGATAATAATGCCGTTTTTATTTTCTGTACGATCATAGTTGATATAAAAAGCAGCTCGTTATTAAAAATGACCAAGGAGAAAACAGAGAGAGAGTGAAAAAAGAAAAAATCATGAAAAAAAAATGAGTAAAGAACAAAAATGCATAGAATTTAAGTAAGGGCGAGAACAAGGGAGACTAAAAATTCAATGAAAATCACATTCATTCTAATCTGTATCATATAAAAAAAAAAACAGATAAGAAACAAAACGGTTTAGCGAAGAGATTTTTTTTTGTTTAGCATATTTAATTGAAGGAGTGAGAAGTCCTCTTATATTTGAAAAAAAAGATAATACCACAGACTAAGAAAAAAAAAATTATGGTCGAATAAAAAAGAAAAGATGTTTGTTATAGCCGACAATTAAAATGCCAATAATCAACCCTTTCTATTTATAATAATGTCCTTATTACAATCCAAATCCAAATTGAAATAAAGAACAAAAAAAAAAAAAAAGGAAAAAAAACAAAACACACAATGAAATAACTATTTAAAAAATATATAATATTTAAGTTTTTCATTCGCACTGAGTCCACTTTATTACGTATTTTTGGAGGAGAAAAATTCGTTATCCCTTTTAATTAAACTTTTTTTTCTTTTTTTTTCATTTCTTAAATTCAAAAATTCAATTATGCAGAATTCACTCTTTTTTTTATACCTCATTAAATATTTAAATTAACCAAATACTGTACAATTATTCAATCAAACCACAATAATTTGTGCATACGCCATTTGAATTCCCCAGAAAAAAAATTCACTCATTCAGACAATGAAAAATTCAAGAAAGAAAAAAACAAAAACCAATCGTTTATGTTTATTTAATGAAAAAAAGCCCCTAATAAATTGATTATTAAATTACGAATGGAATTACTGATGCTCAGAGGATAATAATGGAATTCAATTCTTTTAAATCTATTTTAATTGCTATTAAGATATTTCTCTCAGTGCAAATGAAGTAAAAATCTCTAATAATTCATGATAAAAGGAAAAAAAATGCCTTTGAAATGATTGGAAATGCAATAATCTAACACTGAAAGAAATACCCCAAATCTTCAATTATTTCTTTCCTTACAAACGAAAAAAAAACGCAAAAAGAAATTGAAAAAAGAGAATTATTGAAAATATTCACTCTTCAAATTTCCTGAATTAAACATTTCCCTAAACTTCACTCATCTTAGAGCTCTTGATGCTTTTCTTCATCACCTTCCTTTATTTCTTCTTTTACTTCTTCTGTGCTTTCTTTTTCCTCGCTTTCTTTTTCTTTGCTTTCCTCTTCCTTACTTTCCTCTTCTTTGGATTCATCTGCACTGCTCGTTGAATTATCAGCATTAGCTGTTTTATTATCACTTGCCTCTTTAACAACCTTCTCTTCTTGCTTTGGTTTCCAAATTTTCGCTTTATTAACAAGATACTTGACCTCTCTGTCCAATAATGCCATTTTATTAGCAATATCTCTGACTTTGTATTTAATTGGTTCATGCAACTGAGTTTCAGCGAATGTTTTAACTACCAATTGATGAAATTCATTCGTATCATTAATCGTTTTCTCCAGTGTTTCAATTTCAACAGCTGTAAATATTTTGCTGTCTCCAGTGTCAAGAGTTTTCATGCTCTGCAGGAAGAAATTGCTTCCATTTAGCATTGAAACCATTCCAGCAAGTACATCTGGTCTCTCGCGATGCTCAAAAACTCGCTCATAAAGATCCCCAGTGAGTGCCTTTAATTCCTTCAATTTTTCCTCGTAAACATCAGCAGATTCGCCAAAACCATCTTCATAGAGCCATTCAGAAATTTTGTTGCTTGCATCATTGATCTTCTCGATTTCTTCAGATGTTGCTGCTGCTTTGTATTCATCGGATTCAAGATGTTGTCTTGCATCTATGATAAATGTCTCCAAAGTATTAAAAGCAGTTTCTCTCCTGACTTTTTCATGATCTCTGTCCTGTAGTGCCTTTAATTTCTCGACAGTAGCCTCTCGTTTCTCAGGATTCAATAATTGGGGACCGAATTTTGTCTCGGATGAGGAAATTGGCTCTTTGAGAGTTACGAGAGTGACTTTTTTCTCTGCTTTTTCAGTTTGATTAACTGGTTTTTGCTCTTCTGCTTTAGTTTCATTCGTTGTATTGGCTTTTTCGATTGTTTCTGGAGCTGGGGGAGCCTCTGGATCCTCGTGCACTGGTTTTATGGTCTCCTTTGGTGGTTCCTCTGCCTTCTCCGTTGGTTCTGGTTCCTCCGAGCCTACAAAAAAAGAAGAAAAATAGTAAAAATCATAAATTAAATTGATAAGTCTTTCCCTTAAAGCATAAATTATTTTTCTGGTTTAATGATGTGAATTGTGTGTATGTTTTTTTTAGGGGTGTGCGAATAGTGTTCCAATCGAATCGAATATTACTCTTCGAATCGAATAATTCGAAAATTCAAATTATTCGAAATTATTCGAATTATTCAAATTATTAGAAAATATTAGAATTATTTGAAATTTTTGGAATAATTCGAAAATTTTCGAATTATTCGAGAAGTTCGAATTATTCGAGAAATTCGAATTATTCGAGAAATTCGAATTATTCAAGAAGTTCGAATTATTCGAAAAAATTCGAATTATTCGAGAAGTTCGAATCATTCAAAAATTCGAATTATTCGAAAATCCGAATTATTCGAAAATTCGAATAATTCGAAAATTCGAATAATTCGAAAATTCGAATTATTCGAAAATTCGAATTATTCGAAAATTCGAATTATTAGAAAATTTGGATTATTCGAAAATTCGAATTATTTGAAAATTCGAATTATTCAAAAATTCGAATTATTCGAAAATTCGAATTATTCGAATTATTCGAAAATTCTAATTATTCCAATTATTCGAAAATTCTAATTATTCTAAAAAATTCGAATTATTCTAAAAAATCCAAATTATTCGAAAAAATTCGAATTATTCGAAAAAATTCGAATTATTTGAAAAAATTCGATTTATTCGAAAAAATTCGAATTATTCGAAAAAAATCGAATTATTCGAAAATCCGAATTATCCAAAAATTTGAATTATTCAAAAAAATTAGAATTATTCGAAAATTTGAAGTATTCAAAAATTTGAATCATTCGAAAATTTGAATTGTTCGAAAATTCAAATTATTCGAAAATTCGAATTCTTCGAAAATTCGAATAATTCCATTCAAATTTCGAATCGAATATTAATATTCGATTAGGTACGAATAATTCGTGGATTCGAATTACTCGCAGACCCCTATTTTTTTTTCTTTGTTAGAGACAGAGGGTTAGTATCGAACCTGAGAATAATTTGCTTATTGTAGAACCAAGTTTAGAGAAAGTACCCTCGTCTTTTTCAACAGTGGCAGTTGATTTTTCCGAGACTAATTCAACATTGACTAATTCAAGTAAACCACTGTCATCCATAGAAAAATGTGCTTTAATTCCTTTGCTCTCTGCGCCTTCATTGTGATGTTTCTCATGAGCCTCAGCAACCCCAGTTAATGCTACTACCGATAAATTCAAGTGTCCAATCGCTGGAATTTCATGAGCTGGTAAATGGTCCAGATCAGCATAAACAACAGAGAAATTGAAGTCTCCTTTACGTTTGTTGAATGAAATAATTTTCTTCTGTGGATATGCATTCATTTTACCAAAAAGTGTTCTCCTAACTTGTTTCGACTTTTCATCACTCGATTTATCAAAAACAATTTGAATCGGAAATATAACAGCATCTTTCGTAATAAACTTCTTGACTTTAAATCCTTGACTCAAATCTGCAGCTTTGTAAGCAGCTCCAAGAACTGCAGCTTCATCTGCATTAATATTCTTCGATAATTCAGTATTCAAGTGTTTCTGCAGTAATTCCTGTACTTTAGGCATTCTCGTCCCTGCACCAACAAGAATAACCTGAGAAATAGCGTCCATACTAAGCTGCGAAGTGTCCAAAGCCATTTTAATAGGATCCGTAACCTTATCAAGAACATCAGAAGACAATTCCTCCAGTTTTTCGCGCGTAACTTGAAATTTGAAGTTCTGTTCATCTAAAAGTCCTTCAATTTGTGCATAATGATCGGTATTAGCACTCAGCACGTTTTTTACCCTTCCAGCCTCCTTCAATAGCTTAGCCATAGCTCTTGGACTATCAAAAACAGAATTACTAGTCATCTTTTGCTTGTCAAACTCCTCAGCCAAGTATTTTTGTAATCTCATTTGTACCTCAAGGCCACCAAGTGTTCTATCATAACCAACACCTAAAATACTAACTTGTGGATGTGTTTCAACGAATCCTCTCTCTTTAGTCTTAACATTTTGATAACTAACTACAGTTGCTGTTGTTTTACTGGCTCCCATTTCGTAAAACATTATGTAAAGTGCAGAATCATTGATTTCGTTTCGATGGAAGATTCCATAGTTTAGTGCTACAGCTGTGTAATCATTTATCAGCTGTAATACCTTTATATCAGCTAATTCAGCTGCTTGGATCATTGCTCTTCTCTCAGCTTGATTAAAGAAGCCAGGAACTGTTATTACTGCCTCTTTTATCTTCTGTTCGGTAGAAGCCTCAGCCATTTCCTTCGCTTTTTGAAATAATTGCGCCAAAAGCTCCTCGGGTGTAAATGTCGTTTCCTCGTCAATTTTGAAGGCAATTGTATTGTGCTCGGGGTCAGATATTATTTCATGGTGTGGAAAACGCTTCTGGAATAGAGAAACCATAGGGTGATCAATTGATTTACCAATTAAGTCGACTATATGGGAAAAACTCTTTTTTGGAAAACGTATGCCTATCGTTTGCGCATCTTCACCGAATAAACGCTCGTCGTTGTGAAATGCTATGTTTGTTGGAGTTTTTCGCTTTGATTCCTTGTTGAGGGCTATTTCCATGGGGACTCCTGGGGATACGATAGCTACTTTGAACCATTCACTACCTATATCTATACTCATTACAGCAAGTCCATTGGTTTTAGCGATGAAGAAAAAACCGAGCAATATGGTCAATGTTAGAGTCACTAAATTTCGTGTCATTTTGTCGAAATTTGAGTTTTTTTTATTATTTACACACACAATCTGGAGGATTTAACTGTTATTTATTGTTTTATTTTAATTATTTTTTTGTTTAAAAAATGGACAATTGTTTTTTTTTGAAAATTTGCAAAATCACGCCAGAAGTCACTTTTTTTTTGGTTAATCTCTGTTTTTAATTTTTTAATCATTAAATAAATGATTTTTTTTTTTTATTGTTGAGATGAACACGTGGCTAGTTATACACGTAAACGATGAATTCTTCCACTAAACATGTTTAATACATCTAACGTTTTAATTTATACTAGTTTAAAAAAAAAATGTAAACTGTGTGGCTGTCGAAAGACGTGCCGGCAACATGAATTGTGTGTGTCTTTTAATTCTCTCGTGTGGCAATTTTTGGTTGGTTTAAGTATCGTTGGAGAGTCGTTATCCATTGGTCCGCGTTGTCCAATCACAATGCAGTAAGAATTTTCCGGAATTTTTTGAAATTAGAGAAATAAATATTGTGATAGAAACTAGACTTTATTGTTTTTTTTTGGCAATTTTTGAATTCGCATTTTTAATTTTTTAATTTTTTTTATTTCTGTAATTTCCATCGAAAAAAATTTAACTACTTACTTGATGAAAAATTTGGATTTTCAAATTTTTCATCAGTTTGAAAATTAATTTTTTTTTTTAACAATTTTGATTACTATTGTAATTTAAAATTTGACTGATGGAATTTCATAATTATTTTCTTTATTAAACTTATTAACATTTTTATTAGTTAAATTGAATTATAAATGTCATATAAGCGTCATTTAGATTGGATTAAATTATAAGTTCTTATTTGTGTTACATTTAGTTAAGACTCTCAACTCAAAATTTTTGTCTGAAAAACGGTTATATTTGGGAAGATTAAACATAGTAGCGTTGATTTTATTATAAAATTAATTATTCCAATCAATTAATAAGTAAGAAAGAATCAAAATTTCGAATAAGAAAAAGAATTATAAAATTTCATCAGTCAAATTTTTAATTACAATAGTAATCAAAATTGTTAAAAAAAAAAATTAAATTTCAAACTAATGAAAAATTTAAAAATCCAAATTTTTCATTGAGAAAGTAATCAAAATTTTTTCGATGAAAATTACAGAAATAAAAAAAATTAAAAAATTAAAAATGCGAAGTTTATTGGCCGATCTGTGATTACATTCAATTAACGAACATTTCTAATTATTTTATTGAAGGAAATATCGATTAAAAAAGGCGCGAAAACAGACGAAAATTCAAAAAATCCATTAAAAAAATTTATTTCCTTTTTTTCTTATTTTTTTCATTTTATTTACATTTAAATTAAAGAAATATCGAAAAATTAAATGTTTATTGTTAATTTCAAATCACCGGAAGTCGTGATTTCAAATCGCACATTGTAAATACTTAAAAATCCACTTCCGGTTAACCACAAAAATAGAAAAAAATGTGTGTTTGATGCAGAAATGTTGAGTGTGAAAAAACGATGGCCGCCTCATGCGGCTTTTCTGAATTATTTTGTATTTTCAAAAATTAGTTTTTATAATAAATAAAAGTAATTGTCATCTAGACTTTTAATCATGTATCGTCTCATAAAAGCACAAAGATTATCGCTAAAAAATGCATACAGTGGTAATCTTCAAATTTACGCAGAGACAAGTGATAAATTATGCTCATTTTGTAACGTTCATCATCACAAAATAACAAAGAGTGAGTTAATTTTATTTTTCAAAATTAAATAAATGATATTTAAGTAATTGCATAATGCAATTTTTCATGATTCTTTCAATATTGTTATGTAATCACCGGAACAGCCAATGTTGTGTCAGTCATTACTGTTTATTTATATCCTTTCGAACAATTCACATCGATATATTTCGATGTGTTTATATTCATAAACACTCATTCCATTAGATTTAATAATACACGTTTTAATTATAATTTAATTATGATTTGCTTTTTTTTTTTTAGACATCATGTTGAGTCATGTTCGATACCAGACGACGACAATAAACACAGCAATTTTACCAGTTTCCAAGAAATTAAAACGAAAACCCAAAAAATATGCGGAATTACTGGAAGGTAAATTGACGAGAAGACTTGAGACTTTATTTATTGTTTTATTCATTAATTTATTTAATTATTAGTTATTGGATTTATTTACGTTTTTGTGTGTTTTAATAGGGTAATTGTTTATAGGAATGTTGGAAAAGTTGTTAAGAACATGGAATTATTGTGAAATCGTGACGTTTTACTGGATAATTTTAGTTTCTTTAGGCTCTGGAATCAAACTTGATATTTTTTATTTGTGATTATAATTTTTTTCATAAAATAATCATTTGTTAAAGTATAGGGGAAAGTGGGGTAAAATGGACACGGGTTGATTTTGGTATTTTATGCTATGAAATTTACTAGAAATGGATGGAAATATTGGAGATAGGTTTTTTCTGATGATTCCATTGAAAAGCTGGGGAAATTTGCCATGGAAATCATATGTCGGAAGTTATTTTTTGGAATTTTTCAAAAATTTCATTTTTTGCGCAAGATTTGAAGATGAAAATCTTCTGTTTTTGGAATAATTTCAGTTTTTTGGGAATATCTCTGGTTCTATTGATCGTAGCGACCTGGGGTTGGTCTCAAATGAAAGGTGAGCTCATTTCCCATCGATTTATGGGATGTTAAAAGGAAAATACATTAAATTATCAATTTTTACAAGTACTTAAAGGGCAAAAACTGATTTTCACAAAATGACCTATAAATATTTGAAAAATTGATTTAAAAAAAATTTGAACCACATAAATCGATGAGAAATGAGCTCACCTTTCATTTGAGACCAACCCCAGGTCGCTACGACCAACAGAACCAGAGATATCGTCGAAAAAGTCAACTTATTCGATTTTCAAAAGGAAAACCCTTCAAAACTTGGCCAAAAAAGTCAAATTTTCACAAAATTGAAAAAAAATAATTTCAACACATGTTTTTCCGCTAAAATTTCCTCAGCTTTTCGATGAAATCATCAAAAAAATTCAATCTCGAACCATTCAATTGAAGTGTCCATTTCAACCCACCTTTACTCATATAATTTCAATTTCTTTTTTAACTATATATAGTGTAATATAAAAAGAATGTAATTATCCAGTGAAATGTCGCGATTTGACAATAATTTGATGTTATCAACACCTTCTCCAATATTCCTCAAAACAATTAAAATTATTTAATTACATTACATTCATTTAATCACGTTATTTTTATTTCTTTTTAGTTACCGATAGTATTACAAGTAATCGCCGAGCAGCAGTAAGAACTCTAAACGCCTCTCACTTGTCCATCCTCGTAAACCAACCAGACATAACACTGGACAAACTCCACCGAATGAAACGTACAAATCTGGTGAATATTTCATCCGAAGAAATAAACACAGACAGTGGTATAAACGACAATACCCCATCAATTGGCATCAAACCATTATCATTGATCGAGGATTCATTGAATATAACAGGAAGCAAGCACAGATTAGATCACGTAACAGTATTGGAAGAAATCGAGACATCGGGAATGTCCGGAATTTCCGATACAGCATCAATGATAAAAAATAGATCACTTCTGAATTCAATTCCAGAGGAGCAAGTGAAGGACGACCAGGACGAGGAGCCAGAAACTGCTCCAAAGCCATATTTAAGCCTTCCAAAAAAGGAGCCAAAAAAATCGCAGAAAAAGCCGGATCCTTTAGATGCAGAACGCCACAGACAACTCCAAGAACAATCAAGAAGAGAGAGTTTGATGAGAACATTAAACGCTTATTTACGTGTTTGTGTTACAACTGGAATGATAGGTCGTGCCTATCACACAGTAATGCACTATCGTAAAAAGGCAAGACACGGTAAGCATATACGAGTAACAGACATAGCTCTCTGCAATATTCTCCTGCAATCCTACGCATCAACTGGAAATCTCCAAAAAGTCAAGGAATTCTTGAAGATAATTAGGGACGATGGACTAGAGCCAACTGCAGTAACTTATTCTGGTGTTTTTGAATGCATTGGCAGGATGAAAAGTCAGAAACACGAACCAGAAGCTGTACATAAACTGCTTGAAGAGGTTCAAAGTCAAATGCAGAAATATAATATAACATTTGATGATATATTAGCACACTCTAGATTACGACCCAATCAATATGATTGTGTAATGCAAACGATCAAGAGCCTGGACCCTGAATTTATCCCTCAACCAGTGATCGATGATGAGTCCTACAATTGTCATTTACTGGACGAAATCAAACCGGATAATGGAAAACCAGTCAGTCCAGCCGAAAATTTACTGTCTTTTAATAATATCAAAGAGCGATATTCAAAGCAAGTCGCTAATGAGATGGAGGGAAGTGTGGAGATCAAGAGCATCGAGAAGTTTGATGATCAGAAGCCAATTGTTCATTATTACAAGTCACTTGTTACTGAATTGGAAGAGGAATGGAAGAAAACAGCGTTCGAAGCGTTTGAGAGAGACTTGAAGGCCCTAAAAAGCAAGGAACATCAGCCAATTCCAAATGCCATGGTTTTGTACCCCTGTCTTTGTGTCCTAGACAAAGAGGAATACGTCAAAGCAATTTTGAAAGAAGTATGGAAGCTCGCAGATGGATCGGAGACATTCAGCCCTTCATTATCATATCTCTGCAAATTGCTAGGAAAATACATAAACGATAAATACGAAATTTTGGAGAGCAAGAACAACGGTCATTTGGAAAGTATGCAGAAGGTTTACTTGAAGTATGGAAAATGGTATATCGATAGAACTGACGGTGTCAATAACAGAACAACTTGGCAGAGAATAGCAGAAAACATTTCCCCCGATATATCATTGGAACAACAACCAATTCGTTGGCCAGTAAATCTCCAAATATCTGTTGGTAAATTTTTGTATGGAATCATTCTAAAAGACATCAAATTAGATGTAAATGCTGTTAAACCAGGCAGCAAGACGAAGCACTTACTTCCCGCCTTTTACACGTTATTCAGAAGCAATCATCACAAATATCTAGTAGAAGAGATCAAGCCTCATCCAACGCTCTCGAAAATTTACAGAGAATCACAGCCTGAAACGTTGAAATTCGATACATCTTTGGTGCCTTGCGAGTGTCCTCCTCGACCCTGGTCCTCCAGTAACAGTGGTGGTTATCTATTACTGAAAACAGACGTAATTAGAGTACCTACATACGCAATGGAACAGTGGAAACGTCTCGAAAAAGTGCCAAAGCGACAATTATGGCCCGCACTTGACTGTCTCAATCAATTAGCATCGATTCCATGGACTGTAAATAACGCCGTTCTCGATATAGCTTTAAAAATATTCAGGGAAGGTGGTTCCGACAAATTAAATGTACCTCGTCCACCTTCTACCCTTCCTCCAATACCTCTACTCCATGCAGATTCATCCGAAGCCGATCGCAAATCTATTTACAAAGCGCGAATGGACCTAAGACGAAAAAAAGGGGAGATGTATTCTCTCTGGTGCGATGCTCTTTACAGATTGTCATTAGCAAATCATTTCAGGAACAAGATTTTCTGGCTGCCGCATAATATGGACTTTAGGGGACGAGTTTATCCAGTACCACCACATTTAAATCATCTGGGCTCGGATTTAGCGAGATCCATGCTTGTTTTCGCGATTGGGAAACCGCTGGGTCCAAATGGACTCGACTGGCTGAAGATTCATTGCATCAATCTAACGGGATTCAAGAAAAGAGAGTCTATTAGTGAGAGGCTTAGGTTTGCTAACGAGATAATTGATACGATTTTAGACAGTGCTGAAAGGCCGTTGGATGGTCAAATGTGGTGGTCAACATCGGACGAGCCCTGGCAGACCTTAGCTGCTTGTATCGAGATCTCACGTGCTCTAAAATCTCCAAATCCGGAGGAATACGTCTGCCAATTTCCGATTCATCAGGATGGAAGCTGCAATGGACTTCAGCACTATGCAGCTTTGGGAAGAGATCAAATTGGTGCTGAGAACGTTAATCTTCATCCTAGTCCTTTACCCCAGGATGTTTATTCGAGTGTTGCTGCTATGGTGGATGAAATCCGGAGTCGTGAGGCTCGTGAAGGAAATGAGGTTGCCAAAGTTCTCGAGGGTTTCGTCAAGAGAAAAGTCATCAAGCAAACCGTCATGACGACTGTTTATGGAGTTACTAAATTTGGAGCCAGACTACAGATTGCTCGACAATTAAAGGATCTCGATGATTTTCCACAGGAATTTGTCTGGAGTGCCAGTTTGTATTTGGCACAAAAGACGTTTGATAGCTTGAGAACTATGTTTGAGAGTGCTAGGCAAATTCAGGACTGGTTTACAGACTGTGCACGTGTTATTTCAACTATGAAAGGACAGAATATGGAGTGGGTTACGCCTTTGGGACTTCCAGTTGTTCAGCCGTACAGTAAAACTAATGCTACGAAAAATGGACTGAAGGAAGTTACTGTTGATACTTGTGAAAAGCCGAATACTACGAAACAGAAGAATGCCTTTGCACCGAACTTTGTGCATTCACTGGACTCTTGTCACATGATGTTAACGAGTTTGTACTGCGAAAATCAGGGCATTACTTTTGTTTCGGTTCATGACTGTTACTGGACACATCCTTGTACTGTGGAAATGATGAATAGAATTTGCAGGGAACAATTTGTCGCACTTCATTCGGAGCCTATTCTTGAGGATCTCTCGGAATTTTTCGTTGAACATTATATAACTTCGCAGAAGGATACGCAGGAGGTGCCGGGGCTTGAAGCAACACTGGCCAATAGGAAATTAATGGCTACATTGATAAATGTACCGAAAAAAGGCTCTTTCAATCTTGAAAGTGTCCTCAAGTCGACTTATTTCTTCAGTTAAAGGTGAAACACAGTCGATGGATTTTGTGATAAAAAGGTGAGGAGAAGAATTAAAAATAGGATTTTTTTTATCTAAATGAAGGACTCGATGAAAAAATCTGAAAAAATTTGAGAATATTCTTCGATTATTGGACAATGTTGTGGAAATTTTTCAAATTTTTTTGGACAGCCCCTCACTCTTAAAAAAAAAACTTCGAATTATTTTGAACCTAAGGTCCATTCTGCCCCATTCTTTCACCTATTTGATACACCTTCTTTAATTATTTAATGTTTTATTTCAGATTCAAATTGAATGAAATCAGACGAAGCCAGTGGAATCTTGTATTATATACTGTGTAAATAACACTGCATAATTTAATATTACGAAAACTTATCATTGGAAACATAGAGATTTTAAAAAGAATTGTTATTCGAATGGAATTTCTTTCTTAGCCTTCTCACGAAAAATAAAGATGGAAATTGATGATAATGAAGAGTCATTCATCGAGTTAATTTTGAAATAACTTTATTTTTTCCATTGCATAACTGAGAAAATTCGAGAATTATCATCTGCATCTATAGATACAGTCGATTGGTGAGTTTTTTTTTTTTTAGTAGAATTAGTTGAAAAATTAAGAGAATTCGTCCTGATGAATTGCCATGGACGTCTTAATCTTGTGACTGATGAATTTATATTCATCAATTACTCGCATTCACATCTGCCACCGCTACGGCAATGTCCACCGAGTCGTCCTTTACCTTGGCACTCATAATCACATCCCATTACATCGCAGCTTGCCCGTTTAGAACGAACAGGGGCATCTATTGCTTCCTCAACTTTCAATTGACGCTTCATCCGTGATTCCTCGGATTTTGGTGCTTCCTCGGCAGATGCATTTGCTGCAATCAAGAGGTTTTCAAAATAATTAATAGGGGTGTGCGAATATGTAATGAATCGAATTATAATATTCAATTCGGAAATCGAACTGAATATTCGGCTGATTCGAATAATTCGAAAAATTTGAAATATTCGGATAATTCGAATAATTCAAATTCTTCGAATAGTTCAAATTAATCGAATTATTCAAATAATTTGAATTATGATGAAATATGTTTTGGAATATTCAAATGATTTAAATAATTCGAATAATTTGAATTAATCGAATAATTTGAATTATTCGAATAATTTGAATTATTCGAATAATTCGAATTATTCGAATAATTCGGATTATGATGGAATATGTTTTGGAATATTCAAATGATTTAAGTAATTCGAATAATTCAAAATAATCGAATAATTCGAATTATTCGGATAATTTGAATTATTTGAATACATCGAATATTACGAATCGAATTATTCGAATTCAATTCGAGGTGAATTATTCGAAATTTCGAATATTCGCACACCCCTAATAATTAACACTCTTATCGAAGTGAAATGATATTTTTCATGATTATCCGATATTAATTGTTATTATTACATACCCGTAGCGCAAATCACCATTACTGCAACTACTGTCACCAAAAAAATAGCAGAAACTTGGAACTTCTTCATGATGAATTCTGGCCAGTAACTTTGACAAAAGTAAAACGTTGACTGATTGAAAACTTGTGCAGTGGCACTATATAAATGCTCAATTTATGCAAAAGACAATAATAATGACAATGTATTAGGAATTTTTATTGATTCAGTAATAGAACCGGTTCTCTTCTTAATTGATCGTCATTTTGAGTGATTTATCACCTTGTTAAGTCGGGAAATATTCGAGATGGTTCTTTTCTCATGATTATATTGGAAAGCTGAGAGAATTCTAGATGGGAAACAAGTGCAAGCATCAATTTTTTTTGAATCTTCTGAGTATTTGATGTTCTGGGGAACATTTGAAAGACTATCTCTTTTCATTTTAGAAAAAATATCAATTTCAAATGATGAGGATAAAGGCTGGACCACTGTAGATTACGTTTCTAGACCGTGGAGCACTATGATGTTGGATATAGAGCATTCCCTCTCCCTGTTTTGAATTTTTTTCCTCAAAATTACTCAATTTGCCTTTTTAGGGCTCTGGACTCCCTTGCCTGAAGTGAAAATTATATTCTGGGGTGATTTTTTATGGGACATCCGATGGGTATGGAGACTGGACCTCTGTAGATTACGTTTCTTAGCTATAGGCTCTTATTATATCGAATATAGCGTATTTATAAAAAAAAATCAATTAAAAGTTTTATTAAAAACTCTTTTGTCATCTTCAATGCTAATCATACGCTCACTTCTTTTCGTGTCTGATTGACCGTGAAATTCGGGCGAAAATTGACTTTGTTCATTAAAATGTTGAACAAACTATCATTTTTTTTTAACTGCATATTTTCCAAAGTTGAGGAAGAAATTAAATAAATTCTTGGAAGTAGTGAATTTTTTGCCATTCTAAATAAAATTAGTGTCATTAGAAAAAGAGAAAGAAAATATTTCGGAAATCAACTAGGGGAGAGTGGGGCAAAATGGACACTGTAATGAAACGGTTAGAGATGGATTTTTTTTGATGATTCTATTGAAAAGCTGAGGAAATTTTAGCCGGAAAACAAGTGTCAGGTGTATTTTTTTAGATTTTTTCGAAAATTCGATATTTTTTGATATTTTTGAGGGGTAGAAGACTTTCCTTTTTTGAAAATTTTCAGTTTTTTGCAAATATTTCTGGTTCTATTGGTCGTAGCAATTCAGGGTTGGTCTCAAATGAAAGGTGAGCTCATTTCCCATCGATTTATGAGGTTTTGAATTCAAAAATATCAATTTTTGGGATAGTTATAGGCCAAAAACTGTTTCCCAAAACTGCTTCACAAAAATGCCCATAAATACCTTAAAAATCGATATTTTTAAATTGAAAACCCCATGAATCGATGGCAAATGATCTCACCTTTCACCTCTCGTCTGAATTTTTACGCTACGACGAATAGAACCGAAGATATTCTCAAAAAACTCAAAATTTTCGAAAAAAGGAACGGTTTTACTCCTCTAAAGTGCTCAAAAAAGTCAAAATCGCCAAAAATTCAAAAAAATTAATTCCAGCGCTTGTTTCCCGCCTAAAATTTCCTCAGCTTTCCAATGAAATCATCAAAAACAATCTACCGCCAATATTTCTATTAATTTCAAGAGTTTTCCATGATATTTGCCTAAAAATTTGGATGTGTCCATTTTAACCCACCTTTCCCTATATATACTATACTATATATATCGTCACCTGAGAGACAAAAAGGCCGAAGTGCTACTTTCATACAGAGCACTTCCGTCCCTTTAACTCTAAAGCGACAATATATACTACATATAGTATATAGGGGAAAGTGTGATAAAATGGACCTGTTTGTTTGAATCCTTGGGATTTTTTAGAGGATAGGCAGCTCTATGAAAAAATTTGAAAAAATTATACAGAAATGAAGACATATTGGAGCACCTTCTCAAATTTTTTCAGATTTTTTCTTCGCGTCCTTGACTTCAAAAAAAAATCCTGAATTATGTTGTTGCATAGGTCCATTTTACTACATTCTCCCCTATAGTATTGTTATTCGAATCGAGTTACTTTCTTACGAAAAATTAGGATGAAAATTGATGATAATAAAGAGTCATTCATTGAATTAATTTTGAAATAACTTTATTACTTTTATTGCATAACAGAAAAATTCAAGAATTCTCGTCTGTATCTATACATACAGCCCTAGTGAGTTTTTTTTTTTTTTTTTTTTTTTTAAGCATAATTAGTAATAAAAATTAACAGAATTTGTCCTGATGAATTGCCACTGACGTCTCCGTTTCGTGATCGATGAATCTATATGATTACTCGCATCTACATTTATTTTCCCTGCAAGTTCCACCGAGACGTCCCTTGTCTTGACATTCATAAGTGCATCCTTGATTATCGCAGGTTCCACTTGCCACTTGGCGCTTCATCCGAGATTCCTCGGATTTCGGTGCTTCCTCGGCAGATGCATTTGCTGCAATCAAGAGATTTTCAAAATAATCAACACTCCTATCGAACTGAAATGATATTCTTCATGATTATCCGATATTAATTGTTATTATTACGTACCTGTAGCGCAAATCACCATTACCGCAACTATTGTCACCAAAAAAATAGCAGAAACTTGGAATTTCTTCATGATGAATTCTTGCCGGTAACTTTGACAAAAGTAAAACGTTGACTGATTGAAAACTTGTGCAGCGGCACTATATAAGTGCTCAATTTATGCAAAAGACAATAATAATGACAATATATTAGAAATTTTTATTGATTCAGTTAATAGAACTGGTTTTCTTCTCAATTAATTGTCATTTTGAATGATTTATCACCTTGAAACGTTGGAAAATATTTGAGATGGTTCTTTTCTCATGATTCTATCGAAAAGCTGAGGGAATTTTAGATGAAAAACAAGTGCGATTATTAATTTTTTTGAATCCTTTGAGTATTTGATTCTTTCGAGAACATTTGATGGACTACCTCTTTTCATTTGGAGAAAAATTCCCTCTTTTTTAAAAATATTTCTGATTTTATTGGTCATATCGAAAAAATTGCAGGGTTTTATCATATCAGATATAGCGTATTTATTAAAAATATCAATTTATCAAAAACTCTTCCGTCATCTTCGATGCTAATCATACGCTCACTTCTTTTCGTGTCTGATTGAGCGTAAAATTCGCAAAGAAAATTGACTTTATTCATTGTAATGTTTAACAAACTATAATTTTTTTTTAAATTTCATATTTTCCAAAGTTTATGAAGAAATGAAATAAATTCTAGAAAGTAGCGAAATTTTTGCTATTCTTCATGGAATCATTGTCATTAGAAAAGGAGAAAAAAGATATTTCGAAAATTGACTATATATACTATATATTGTCATTTCTGAAACAAACAGGCTTAAGTGCTACTTTCATACAGAGCACTTACGCCCCTTTAACTCTAAAGCGACAATATATACTACATATAGTATCTATAGTATTGTTATTCCAATCGACTTACTTTCTTACGAAAAATTGAGATGAAAATTGATGATAATAAAGAGTCATTCATCGAATTAATTTTCAAATAATTTTATTTCTTTCATTGTATAATAGGAAAAGTCGAGAATTGTTGTCTGCATCTCTATCTACAGTTAATTTATTAGTTTCATTTTTGGAAAAGCATAATTAGTTCGAAAATTGATAGAATTTGTCCTGATGAACTGCCTTTGTCGTCTTGTTTTCGTGATTGCTGAATTATAGGGGTTTTTCGCAATCACAACTACTTCCATGGCAATGTCCACCGAGACTTCCCTTTGATTGGCAACTATAATTACATTCCAGTACATCGCAGGCTGCCCGTTTGGAACGATATTCAGGGGCGTCCATTGATCCCTCAACTTTCAATCCGCGCTTCATACGTGATTCCTCGGATTTTGGTGCTTCCTCGGCAGATGCACTTGCTGCAATCAAGAGATTTTCAAAATAATTAACACTCCTATTGCCCTGAAATGATATTCTTCATGATTATCCGATGTTCATTGTTATTATTACATACCCGTAGCGCAAAACACCATTACTGCAACTACTGTCACCAAAAAAATAGCAGAGACTTGGAATTTCTTCATGATGAATTCTTGCCAGTAACTTTGACAAAAGTAAAACGTTGACTGATTGAAAACTTGTGCAGTGGAACTATATAAATGCTCAATTTATGCAAAAGACAGTAATAATGACAATGTGTTAGGAATTTTTATTGATTTAGTAATAGAACCGGTTCTGATTATAGCAGAATCGAAAGGAAGATCGTTTTCTTCAATTTATTGTCATTTTGAATGATTTATTAGCTTGTCATAGAGTAAAATAATTGAGATAGTCTTTTTCCTGGTGAAACCTTTGAAAGACTGAGGGAATCTATGTTAGGAAATACAAATGAGCATTTATTTCCAGCATCAAAAAGAAAAATCGACTCTTTTCGCTGAAAATTATGGAAATCTAAGCCTTCAGAAAATTGAAAAAAATTCCAATGTTAAGAGCAAAGAAGATATGTAACAGGATTCTCAATATAATTGCAATGAGCAGTCAAAAAAACGTGTATAAGTTCAATATTAGTCTCCGGGTTGGTCGGTCTGATCGGCAAATTCCGCATTTTCGCTCTCTCGATATTCTAATTATGAAAAATAAATGTTGGGGACCATTAGGTAGTGAATCATTCGTGTTCAGGGTCCCATTAAAGCGAATCCATTGATTTTTATATGAAATAATTGTGGTGATCCGCCCAAATCCCTGGCGGATCCATCGATTACTATTTGATCGCCATTCGATTGGGGGAGTCGACTTGTGCTCTCACCTACTCACTAGTCGAGCTTTAGTCGATGGTAATATGAATAACGAGATGACCAACGATCAGCTGAACATTGGGTCGACTGTCGGTCGATCCCAAGTGGAAAACTCGACTCGACTAACGATTGACCACAAAAATTTTTTGAGCACTTTTCGATCATGGATGATAAATGGCTTCATCGATCTGCGTCTGACTATGTATAGAGTTGATTTTTAGTCGATCCATATACCCAAGGGCCTTCAATTGGCGACTGATCAAATAATAAAATTTCTGGAGTGCGTGTCGATTATAGGTGACGGAGTGACCCATCGACCAGCAATCGACTACGTGTTAAGTCGACCACTGGTTGATGATATCAATGAAAGCATCGAATCGACTCTTGACTGACCACTGGAATTTCTTAAGTGCAGATCGATTGTGGGTTATGAATTGTTCCATCGACTAATGCTCGACTAGTGATCAAGTGAGCGCACAAGTCGATCACGTGTAGAAGTCCTATATCAGTCCCCGAGCTAGTGGGGTTCTCCAATTAATACTGGAAGAATCGAAGGATTCTGTGATAAAGGTAAGGAAGATTGAAAATTGCGTGATACACGTTTTGATTAATCAATATTTATTCCAGATTTGAATTGAATAAAATCACAAAAAGTCGGTAAAATTTTGCATTACATACACTGTATAATAAAACTCATGGGAACTTATCAAAGAAAACCTGATGATTTTGAAAGAATATTTATTTGAATAAAATTTCTTTCTTAGCCTTCTCACAAACAGTGAAGATAGGAATTGTTAATAATGATAAAGAGTCATTTATTAAATTGATTTTGTAATAACTTTATTCTCATAATTGAGTAACAGAAAAATTTAAGAATTATCGTCTGTATCTATACCTACAGTTCATTCGTTAGTTTTTTTTGAAAAGCATAATTAGTCGAAAAATTAATGGAATTTGTCCTGGTAAACTGCCATTGACGTCTCGCTCTTGGGATTGACGAATTTATATGATCAATTGCATATACATTCACCTCCTACGCAAGATCCACCGTTGTTTCCAACAGATCGGCAATTACTGACACAATTTGTGCAGTCGTCGTACCGTCTAACACGCACTAGAGCAGGTGCTTCTGCTTCTGCCCCAACCTTCAATTGGCGCTTCATCCGAGATTCCTCGGATTTCGGTGCTTCCTCGGATTTTGGTGCTTCCTTGGATTTTGGTTCTTCCTCGGCAGCTGCACGTGCTGCAATTAAGAGATTTTCGAAAGAAGTAGTATCGCTATGGAATCGAAATGATGTTCTACATGATTATTAAATATTGATCGTTGTTAAAACATACCATCAGCGCAAATCACCATTATTGCAATGGCAACCACCAAAAAAATAAGGGAAAGTTGAAAGTTCTTCATGATGAATTGTGTTTTCCAGTAACTTCGACGAACGTAGAACACTGATTGACTGATTGAAAACTTGTGCAGTGTCAATTTATAATGGCTCAATTTATGCAAAAATTGAGAATAATGAAAATATATTGAGAATTTTTATTGATTTAGTAATAGAACCGGTTCCGGTTGGAAGCGGAATGGCGGAGACATCGTTTTTCTTCAATTTATCATCATTTTAAATGATTTATCATTTTGAAATGTTGGAAAATCTTTGAGATAGGTTTTTTTATGATGAGTCTTTTGAAAAACTGAGGAAATTTCCGTCAGGAAGCATAAGTTAAGATTCATTTTTAGGATTTTTTTCTTCTAAATTCGACTTTTTCAGTCGAAAATTAGAGCTAAAGCCTTCAAAAACCTGCAGAATTTCAGCATTTTCAGCATTTTAATTGAATCATTTTTGAAAAAATGGTTCTCAAGCGGTTCGACTCAAATTTCCATTTTATCCGAATCTTTAATATAATTACTTAAAATTATAATCTCAACTCTGGCAAAAGTTCCGGTAATGCGCGTCGAATACAAGTCACAAATTAATGTAAAAATATGTTAATTTCGACGCATACATCATAATCAATAGCTTCCTTTGTTAACGTTCATTCTTATTTTTCGATACACAACGTTAAAAGTATGAAAAGAAGACATTGAATAATTCACTATGAAAATATTACATGTGAAGACAAGTCTTATTTCTACAAATGTAAATACATTGCATAATTCTTGTTTATGCATGTTTTTCTTATCTCTCATAACTTTATCGAAATGAGTTAATGAGTGACAGTAGTCACGTGTTGAGAAACGAGTCTTCGCAAAACTTATATGCTGTCATGTTTGAAAGAGTTAAAACATAGATTATTCAGAAGAGGCCAACATCGAGGTGAATGTTTAGTACCTTGACACAATTTTTTATGAACATAATTTTTGGGAATTTGTCCTTGACTCAACTCAGTCGTTGGAACGCCATTCGTGCGAAATTGTGGTATAATATAATATTTTGAAGATGAACGTTTATCAATACTTGTGATGAATTAATTTTTTTTCAATAAAAAGAGAAACCCTCAAGGGTTATTACACAAATGATTTATTTATAATTAAGAAAAAAGATGATTTATTTCTAGAAATTTCTAGAATGACGTTTCTTATAAATGTTTATTGTCAAAAGCATGTAGAATAACCCGACCAATAGATAGACGGTTAATATTGAAGTCTATAAAATAGGTAAATCACGTAGAGGAACTGCAGAATGGAGAGATTTATAGAAAAACATAGAATAAATAAAGTAAAAATCAATTAAACCTAAATAATGAAACAATAATTAATGAAAACAGGGAAAAAAGTGGAATATAACTGAAACCCCCAATAGATAGACAGTAGCATTATTCGCAGTGCCATGATTATACATTTTGATCAACTGATATTTAATCAATAGTGCATAAATCTATATGATCTATATAAGTGTTATAATCACAAATGAAAGAGAAAAGTTTAAGGATCACTCAATTATTCACATAATTTTCAATAAAAGGAAGCGTCTATTTTCTTGATAGGTGTCTATCTATTGGTCGTATTACCCCAGATGTTAATTGAATTTCCGTCTCAAATTTTTCATTCAGTGCTGAATTAATTCTGCTTCTCGCTTGATGAAGGTTTTTTCGACACATCACATTCCTCATCGGGTAAACGCTGACAAGTTGGAAGTGGTGGTACTTTGCAGACACATTGTACACATACAGAATTGTAATCTGTAGCTTGATCGAGTTTATCTCCAAGCTGCATTTCCAGTTCACCAAATCGGCATGTCTTCTCTTTAGAATTCTTTTCACTACTTTGCGCTGAAAATTACGATCAATGTCGATTATAAATGCCCTTGCATTTAGTCTCCTCACATTCTTTATGTGGGGAAAAATAAGTTTTACGTTCAGAAACTGGAGAATCTCAGGAATGAAGTTTGTTTTTACCTTCTTCCATGGATATTGCGGGAACGGCCGTTAAAAGAAGAATGTACAGGAATAAGTTCTTCATTTCCATGATCAGTAAAACATATGCAATTTTCGATTCTACCTTTTAGGTAACACCTTTCATAACTGTTGGAGTTATCAAGTTTAGGGGAAGAGGGAAGCACTACTAGAGTGCAACGTTCATCGCTAAATGGCGTGTTTCTTATCGTTGTAATTATCCATTGACGGAATCCAACTGTTTTTTGTTGTTTTTTTCAACGTCACTCTATTTATGCTAAAGCGTGAACTCTTCAGCAATGGGAGTTTATGTTGGGTCAATACAGTACTCGCTTGCGCATTCCATATTTTTTCGGAAATTTGATTCCTCAACAATTTTTCATGATCGTTAATAATTGCTAATGGCTTGTATCGATCTTTAGAGATCAAAATTCGCAAACTCAGAACACTTGAGTTGCAAATTCGTCACTCTGCCGATTGAGCCAAAGCTTCACATATTGACTTTTGCTTAATAATATCTCGATGATGGACAATTTTTAATGCTCGTGAAGAAGGAAATGTTCAAATGAAAAAATAAACTGCAAGAATTATCAGACAACCAATTTAATTCTAGCAATTTCTTAAATTACGTCTATTATAAATGTCTATTTTCAAAAATATCTAGATGCTAAGAACGTTTCCTTCTCGATAAATCCTCAATTAAATCATGGATTCATCTGAATTCTGATGAAACGGAGGATGTTTCGTCACATCGCATTCTTCATGAGGTAAACGCTGACAAGTTGGAATTGGCGGTACTTCGCAGACACATTTAACACAAACAGAATTGTAATCTGTTGCTTGATTAAGCTCATCTCCAAGATTCATCTCGAGTTGACCGAATAGGCACATCATTCCTTCAGAATTCTCTTCTTTGATGTCTGCAGATTTTTTCTCTGAAGAGTTATTATCGACGATTTCGTCCTTGTCATTTTCTGTTGATAATAACGATCAATATAGGACATGAATGAGATGAAAAATTGAATGATTAGATTTTGATTTAATGGAATTTTTGAGCTCACGACATCTGGAAAATACGGAACAACCGGTTTGCGGAGATTGAGAGCTGTAATAAACCGGTGCACAATTGTTGAAGACGTCAGAAGCATGACGAAATGTAGGTGAGCAGTAAGGATGCTTTGGAATTGCGCAGAAAGGCTCAATTAATTCACCTAAAGGAGCAAAAGGATTAATAAGAATTGATGAAGAATTTCATGATCATAGAATCATTTTCTTTATGTGATTTCTCTTACCTTTAAAACCGTCCTGACAAACACAATTCTTGTTGGGATCAGCAGGATCGGAGAAATAATCTCCATCTTTATAGATCTTTCCTTCGATTTCGCATGTAGCTCTGTCGTTTAGATCCTCAGCTGCACAATAAATTTGATGTCCAGAGATAATTTTTTACATGATTATCGAGATATTCTGCAGTTATGTGTTAATATTGCACTTACGACAAATTTCTTCTTCAGGACAGCAGGCAAGAGGACTTCCTTTCCTATAGCAACCTGGTTTGACTTCTCCAAAAAAGCAATCAACAATAGCGCAATTGAAAGAAGCCCTGAAATAAGAAATAATGAGAATTCACACAATCATTACTGTTTAATTCAAATACTTACACTCCTGATTGTTCCCTGCATGTACATCCTATGTCACATGGATTGGCATCTTCTTCCTTTAAGCTTTCACCAATTTCATAGCTTTTTCCATTGACATAGCACTTGTCCTTCGATCTGCTCTTCAAATGATCGCAGTTGTATTTGGTGGCACAACAGTCCCCTGAATTTTTATAAACTGGCGTGCATCCTAGAGCCTCGTAGTATGCCAAGGGGCCACTGCATTTCGTCTTATCACATTCTTTAGGAGGGAAAAATAAATACGTTAAGAAACTGGAATGATTTACGTAATAAAGTTTATACTACCTTCTTTCTCGGAAACTACGATAGCTACCGTGAAAAGGAGAGTGTACACGAATAAGTTGCATGTTTCCATGATCGGTAACAAGCTCGCAATTTTCGCTTCTATCTTTTGAATAGTACCTTTCAGAATTGTTGGAGTTATCAAGTATATGGGAAGTAGAGAGGGAAGCGCTATTGCAGTGCAAAATTTCTTATCTACCTAAATACCCCTTTGAAGTAATCCAACTTTTTCCTTTAACGTCAGTATATTTATGCTAAAGTGTTTGCTAATCAGCGACAGGGGTTCATAGTTTGCCAATACAGTAGTGCTTGTATCAATTGGTAAAAATCAACTTTTGAATGCAGATCGCTTAATTTTTCAAATCCATCATTCTACCGATGAAGAAAAAAAAGCTAGAATATCAGTGGGAACTTGGATTTTCGCGAAAAATATTATTTTAACGAAAAAAGCCGAAGTAAGGTCGGTGTAGGAGGAATAAAAAAGGCTTTACACATTTACCTTTGAATACGAAATTGCTTTTATAATATGTGTTTGATGAATGATTTTCAATACTTGTGATGAAGGAAATGTTTGAATGAAAAAACAAAATACGATAATTATCACGCAAGGAATTTAATTTCAGAAATTTCTTAAACTACGTCTGTTATAAATGTCTATTTTTTAAAATATATAGATGCTCATGGAGTTTCCTTCTCGATGAATCCTTTATTCAATCGTAAATTCATTTTACTTCGGATCAAATGAGGGATGTTTCGTTACATCGCATTCCTCATCGGGTAAACGCTGACAAGTTGGAATTGGTGGTACATCGCAGACACATTTTACACAGACAGAGCTGTAATCTGTTGCTTGATTGAGCTCATCTCCAAGCTTCATCTTGAGTTTACCAAAATTACACGTCATTTCTTCAGAATTCTCTTCGCTACTGCTTGCAGATTTGCTCTCCGAGGAGGTGTCTTTCCTGATGACTTCGTCCTTGTCATTTTCTGTTGATAATTACGATCAATTTAGAAAGTAAATGAGATGAAAAATTGAAAGATTAGGCTTTAATTGAATTAAATTTGAACTCACGACATCTGTATGCTACTGCACAACTGTCTTGTGGCGATTGAGAGCTGTAGTAAACCGGTGTACAATTGTTGTGGAGTTCGTAGGCATGACGGAATGTAGCTGAACAGTAGGGATGCTTTGGAGTTACGCAGAAAGGCTCAACAAATTTACCTGAAGAAGAAAAAAAATTTATGAAGCATCACAATGATACTAAAGATAGCAGTCTGACAATTTTACGGTTTTTTTTCGAACAAATGAATTATTACAAATGAAAATACTTGAAAAATTTGAACTCATAATTTTTTGAATTTTCTACGTGTGCATATTTTTCATCTTTTTGAAAATAATTCAGTAGTGAAGAGGTAAAACAAGATAAGTCTCTTTTTTTCTCATTAAGTTTTTTGAAAATACCTTAGAAAATAATCGAGAAAGAACAATTTTGCCCTGAAAATCTTTTGTAACTCTTCAAATTCTCTACAAAAACAGATGAGTAATATCACCCTATCTCGCTTAGTTTCCGAGATATTTTCTTCAAAATGACCTCAAAGATAAGTCGACTTATCCTGTTTTACCTCTTCACTACTGAATTTATTTGTAGGGAAAAAAAGACTCAAAATTGTCGGATATCTGATGTTTTTTGTATCATAGAATTTCACGATTATGAAATCATTCTTTTTAGGTAATTTCTCTCACCTTCAAAACCTGGCATACAGATACAATCCTTTTCGGGCTCAGTAGAAACGGAGAATGATTCTCCATCTTTATAAACTTTTCCTTCAACTTCGCATGTAGCTCTGTCCTCTGGTTTCTCAGCTGCATATTAAATTTAAGTTGATTTATAGGATTTTCATTTCCATATTGATGATAATTGATTCAAAGTATCATGGGAAATTGGGAGCTTTTTTTAAAAACAATTTAGTATTGTTTTTTTTTAAAAAAAACCTTCCAATTTCTCATGATACTTTAAATCAATTAAATTTAACGTTCATAGATTATTTTTCGAATAATTTTCAAGATATTCTTCGATTTTTCTGTTGATACTGTACTTACGACAAACTTCTTCACCAGGACAGCACTCAAGAGGACTATATTTTCTGTAACAGCCCGGTTTGGCTGCTGGTTGAAAGCAATCAACAGTGGCACAAATAAAAGTAGCTCTAAAACAACAAATAATGAGAATTCACATGATTGTCCTAAAAAAAAAGCAGACATCCAACAATTTTCAGGTTTTTTTTTCTCCGCATAAAAAAATTATTTTCAAAAAAAGAAAAATATGTAGGGGAGAACGGGGTAAAATGGACTTCTGCAACAACATAATTCAGGATTTTATTTCGAAGTTGAGGACTCGAAGAAAAAATCTGAAAAAATTTGAGAAGATGCACCAATATGTCTTCATTTTTGTAGAATTTTTTCAAATTTTTTTATAGAGCTGCCTATTCTCTGGAAAATCCCAAATCATTCTAACAAACAGGTCCATTTTGCCCTACTTTCCCCTACTTGTAGAAATATTCAAAATCTACAAGCGCAAATTTTTAAAATATTAAAAAAAAATAATTTACTTGTTTAAAAAAATTTAAACAATTGTTACATGTCTGGTATCTTCAATATCATTAATTCCCAATCACTCCTGTTCATTTCGAATACTCACACTCCTAATTGTTCCAGGCATTTGCATCCCACGTCACATGGATTGGCATCTTCCTCCTCTAGACTTTTTCCAATGTCATAACTTTTTCCATTGATGTAACACTTGTCCTTCGATCTACTCTTCAATTGATCGCAGTTGTATCTGTAGGGACAACAGTCCTCTGGATTTTTATAAACCGGTGTGCATTCGAGATCCTTGTAGAATTGCATGGGACCCTTGCATTTAGTCTCTTCACATCCTTAACGAGGGAAAAATAAATTTTACATTTAAAAAATTGAATTTAAAAAAAATTGAATAATCACCGGAATTGAGTTTATTTTACCTTCTTTCACGGGGACTGCGAGAACAGCCGTAAAAAAGAGAGTGTACACGAATAAGTTGTATGTTTCCATGATCAGTGATACACAAGAAACTGTCGCTTCTGCCTCTTCAGCAGCACTTTTTATAGCTGTTGGAGTTATCAAGGAGATGATGAGGAGAGGGGAGGAAGCTACTGGAGTGCAACATTCATCGCTAAATTTTTTGATTCTTATCTCTGTAATTACTCATTAATGTGTTGAATGAATCCAACTGTTAACACAATGATTTCATAATTCACGATTTTGAAAAAAATCAGTTTTATTCCAAACAATTTGAGATTTAAACAGAAATCTGGAAATTTCGAAATTTCTAGACTTTTTGCGATTTTTTCGATATTCTTGGTGAATTGTAGGGGAGAGTGGGGTAAAATGGACCTAGAAGATTAGATGACTCGAGATTTTTTTAAAAAGCAGCGATTGCTTCAAAAAATCTGAAAAAATTTACAAACAATATAGACATGCTGGAGGATTTTCTCAATTTTTTTCAGATTTTTTCGTCAAGTCCTTCATTCCGAAAAAAATTCCTTAATCATGTTACCATGAGGGTCCATTTTGCCCCACTCTCCCCTATATTTTTCCAAGTTTCTCTCGAAATTTCTCTTTGCCACTCGAAACATTGAATTATTTAGTATTAAATCATTAAAACCTTTTATTCATTGACAACAATATAATCTATAACATATGAATTTCAGCAACAATTTAGGAATGATGGAAATAAAATAGCATTGGTTTAAGGATTTTATTGATGTCATACAATTTCATGTGATCGATGAATCAATTAATTATGAAGTCCTGCGAATTGCTCATCTGCATTACATTCATCGGCAGATAATTTCTTGCAAGTTGGAAATGGTGGTACATCGCAAACACATTTAACGCAAACAGAACTGTAGTCAGTTCCTTGATTGAGTTCGTCACCAAGATTCATCTCAAGATCACCAAAGTGGCATTTCATATCATCCGATTTTCCTTCAATTTTATCTGACTGACTTGCTGGAATCTCCCTCACAAGAATTTGATCTTTGGCGACTTCTATTGATTGATAAAAGAGGTCAATATAGAGTATTAAACATAAAATACGATATTCTATTAAAAATGAAGTGATTGGCTCCAGATAAACATTTGAACTTACGGCATCTATAGTCTATAGGACAGCCGGTCTGTGTGGATTGACCATCGTAGTAAACTGGTGCACATTTACGATTAATTTGGTATGAATGACGTAATTCAATTCCACAAGGAGAGCGACTTTGAACTTTGCACCAAGGCGCTTTGAATTCGCCTGTAAAAAGGAATAATTGATAGTCGGATTCAATTCCATATGGATAATGATTCCTTTAGAATGTCATAGCGAATTGGAAGATTATACAGAGAAAAATGTTTTCTTAATTTAAGAATGTGCAGTCACTTAATTTAAGAATGTGCAGGTCACTTGAATTAAGGAAGAAAGAGTTACTTGATTTAAGTGAGAAAAGTCACTTAATTTAAGTGACTTTTACTTTTCTAAATTAAGAACGAAAAAGTCACTTAATTTAAGTGAGGAAGACACTTAATTTAAGTGACTTTTACTTTCTTAAATTAAGAAAGAAAAAGTTACTTGATTTAAGTGAGAAAACTCACTTGATTTAAGTGAGAAAAGTGACTTGATTTAAGTGACTTTTACTTTTCTAAATTAAGAACGAAAAAGTGACTTCATTTAAGTGAGAAAGACACTTAATTTAAGTGATTTTAACTTTCTTAAATTAAGAAAGAAAAAGTGACTTGATTTAAGTGAGAAAACTCACTTGATCTAAGTGAGAAAAGTCACTTGATTTAAGTGACTTTTACTTTTCTAAATTAAGAACGAAAAAGTGACTTAATTTAAGTGAAAAAGGCACTTAATTTAAGTGACTTTAACTTTCTTAAATTAAGAAAGAAAAAGTTACTTGATTTAAGTGAGAAAACTCACTTGATTTAAGTGAGAAAAGTCACTTGATTTAAGTGACTTTTACTTTTCTAAATTAAGAACGAAAAAGTGACTTAATTTAAGTGAGAAAGACACTTAATTTAAGTGATTTTAACTTTCTTAAATTAAGAAAGAAAAAGTTACTTGATTTAAGTGAGAAGGACACTTAATTTAAGTGAGAAAAGTCACTTGATTTAAGTGAGAAGGGTCACTTAATTTAAGTGACCTGCACATTCTTAAATTAAGAAAACATTTTTCTCTGTGTACGTAATAAAATACTAAATGATTGTAAATTCGCGATGTTTCGCTTATAATTTAAGCTTCGAAGCTTCCACTTTTCCATGATACTTCAAATTAAAAGAAATAATGATTCGAAACAAAAAAATGATCATTGCTGATGAAGCTTATTATTCACCTGTGAATCCTCCGCTGCAGTAACAATCCATTTTAGGTTCAGATGAAGGTGAGAAATATTCTCCAGCCTTATATGTCTTTCCCTCTACTTCACATTGAGGCACATCCTCCGGTTTTTCAGCTGAATAAAAAATTAATCATTAAAGATTACACTGAAAATAGCAGTAATCTGATAATTTTCAGTCTTTCCAAAATATTTTTCATTTCTAATTATTTACTTGTTAGCAAAAAATGCAAAAAAAATTGTGAAATGTCTGTCTTCAGTATTATACATTGAAGATCTTGTATAGATTGAGTTAATTAACATTGAACTTACGACAAATCGTTGTTCTACAACAATCATTGGCATTTTTGGTCTGATAACAGCCTGGCTGCATGCGATCAGAGAAGCAATCAACAATAGCACAAACGAATGAAGCCCTGAGGAACAAAATAAAATAAACCATCGATAATTCCTCTCTAATAATGAATAAAATTCAATTAATTAAATCATCACAAATCAATGCAACTAACGTTTCTCCTCGTTGAGCACAGAAGCATCCTTTATCGCATGGCTCAGCATCCTCATCCCTAAGGGATTCATCCTTTGCGTACTCATGTCCATTAGCATAACACTTGTCATTTTTCCTATCCTTCAGATGATCACAGTTGTATTTGTGGGGACAACAAGCCTCTGGGTTCTCAAAAATTGGCTCACATCCCAAGTCTTTGTAGAATTGAATCGGTCCCTGGCACTCAACTTTATCACATCCTTCAACAAAAAATGAAGAGTCGGTCGCAAAATCAGTAGTGAAGTGGTAAAATAAGTTAATAAGTCGGAAAATGCTAAATTTACAGGAAAAGTGAAAAACTAGTTTTATTTATTATATTTAAACGAAAAAAATTAAACTTTTTGTTTAATTGAAAATCTACAAAAAGGTCAATAGAAACACGCTGTTTCAAAAAATCAACACGATTTTGAGTATTATTGTTAAATTCTGATACAAAAATAATTGAATTCCACTTGAGGAAGTTCAAACATAAACGTAAAAGAAACTCACGGTTTTTTTTTCCACGTGGCTCACGAATTCGGAAATATATCGTCACATTGTAATGTTAGGAAATAAAATTGTGATAACATTAGAAAAATATTTACATAATTTTTTATTATTTCCGTCCAGGAAAATGATTTTAACTGTTCGATATGCGGAAATATTTCAAGCTATTTTGGGAGATAACCATTTTTAATATGTACCGAAGCATTTGAAATTTTATATTTTTAAAAAACTTAAAAATTTATTCTAAAAAATTCAAAAATTTTATTTTTAAAATGATTCTTTGGAATCGATGATTAGTTTTTAGTTTAATGAGCCTAAGATCTTGAAGCTGATTGTGATGATTCATTCTGACGCTAAGTTTTTGAAATAATTTCTAAATTTTAGAAATTGGAAAACAAAAAAGTCAGAAATATACATTTATTTCTAATATTTTTGTTGTTTTTTGAGCCTAAAAAAAATCGCAATGCGGAAATTTCATTCAATATTACTGCATTGAAGGATAGGAATACCCGAAGAACAAGGATGAATTTTGTTCGTGAGAACGAAATTGAATTTCGTTCTTTGAGAATTTTCGTTTGCAGTCTTCTGAATAAAATTATCCTGAATTTCGTTTCCGTTCTTTTTCGTCCTTGAGAACAACAACGAAAATAACGCATTCTTTACCACTTCACTACTGGAAATAGGGGAGAGTGGGGCAAAATGGACCCTCGTGATAACATGATTAAAGAATTTTTTTCGGAATAAAGGACTTGATGAAAAAATCTGAAAAAATTTGAGAAAATCCTCCAATAGGTCTCTATTGTTTGTAAATTTTTTCAGATTTTTTGAAGCAACCGCTGCTTTTTGGAAAAATCTCGAGTCATCACATCTTCTAGGTCCATTTTGCCCCACTCTCCCCTATTAAATAAAACTTAATGAACTCACCTTCCAGAGGAATTGCCAAAGCACCTGAGAAGCTTAGAGCACAAAGAAATAAATTGACATATGTCTTCATGATCACTATTCTCTGAATAATTGTTTTGCGCGATTTTCCGCGTCTCTTTTATATTCGATGCACTTATTGACGGTGGGGGAATTACGAGAGTGTGATATTGATGCGCGGATTCTTATCTCTCAAGAATGACATGACCAATAGTTTTGTACAAAGTATCGATGCAATATTGTTATAATTGATTGGTTTTTCCTCAGATTAACAGATATTAAACAATGTCAGACAATGTCATGGGAAATTGTGATGATTTTTCTCATTGATACTTCAACTAATTTATTCGTTAATTGCAGTATAAGAATTAAATTTACACTTTTATTCAGAAATTATGCTCAGGCTGCAATTAATTTTAACAATAACAATGATAATCATATAGGAGGATGGAACAATGTAAAGAAGATTGTAATTACGTGTGAAGTCACGTTGAAGAGGAAGAAAAAAAAACAAGGTAGAATACAAATACATTCTTCGTTGAATGAATCAAATTTATTTGCTAATATTAAATACAGAATAATCATTCATCATTTATACAAAAAAGAGCGCTTTTTTTTAGCCTCGATTACATGTACCGGCAGGTAATTGGTTGCAAGATGGAAATGGTGGTACATCGCAAACACATTTGACACAAATAGAACTGGAGTCTGTTCCTTGATTGAGTTCATCACCGAGATTCATCTTGAAATTACCAAATTACCCCTCAAAAATGCTGAAAAATATCGAATTTTCAAAAAAAATCGGAAATTTCCTCAGCTTTTCAATGGAATCATCAAAAAAAATTCATCTCTAACCGTTTCATTATAGTGTCCATTTTGCCCCACTCTCCCCTATATCATACAAGTTCATTCATCGATGAATCAATTAATTATGAAGTCCTGCAAATTGCTCATCTGCATTACATTCATTGGCAGATAATTTCTTGCAAGTTGGAAATGGTGGTACATCGCAAACACATTTAACGCAAACAGAACTGTAGTCAGTTCCTTGATTGAGTTCGTCACCAAGATTCATCTCAAGATCACCAAAGTGGCATTTCATATCATCCGATTTTCCTTCAATTTTATCTGACTGACTTGCCGGAATCTCCCTCACAAGAATTTGATCTTTGGCGACTTCTATTGATTGATAAAAAAGGTCAATATAGAGTATTAAACATAAAATACGATATTCTATTAAAAATGAAGTGATTGGCTCCAGATAAACATTTGAACTTACGGCATCTATAGTCTAGAGGACAGCCGGTCTGTGTGGGTTGACCAATGTAGTAAACTGGTGCACATTTGTGCTGAATTTCGTATGCATGACGTAATTCAATGCTACAAGGAAAGCGACTTCGAAGTTTGCACCAAGGCGCTTTAAATTCGCCTGTAAAAAAGAATAATTGATAGTCGGATTCACTTCCATGTTGATAACGATTGATTCAAAGTGTCATGGAAAATTGGAAAGTTACATAATAAAATACTAAATGATTGGTCAATTCGCTACGTTTCGCTTATAATTTAAGCGAAACATCGCGAATCGACGATAATTTAGCATTTATTGTATTATGTAACCTTCCAATTTCCTCTGACATTTTAAATTAAAAGAAATAATCATTCGGAAAGAGATAATCATTGCTGTGAAGCTTATTCTTCACCTGTGAATCCTTCGCTGCAGTAACAATCCATTTCGGGTTCAGATGAAGGGGAAAAATATTGTCCAGCTTCATATGTCTTCCCCTCTACTTCACATTTAGGGACATCATCCGGCTTTTCAGCTGTATAAAAAATTAAACATTGAAAATTATACTGAAAATAGGAGAAATCTGACAATTTCTAGTCTTCTTTTCTTTACAAATAAATTATATTTTTTAAAAACTTAAAAAATTGGAAAAACTTTAAGTGCGAATTTTTCAAATATTTTTTTTTGTATTTATTAGCTTGTTAGAAAAAATTCGAAAAAATTGTCAAATGTCTGCTATCTTCAGTATCATCCATTAAAAACCTTGATTGAGTTAATTAGCAATTTGCACTTACGACAAATCGTTTTTCTGCAACAATCTGTTGCATTCTTGACCTGATAACAGCCTGGCTGCGGCTGTCCAGGGAAGCAATCAACAATAGCACAAAGGAATGAAGTCCTGAAGAATAAAATAAAAATAAACCATTAATAATTCCTCTCTAATAATGAATAATTGCAATTAATTAAATCACGACGAATCAATGCAACTAACATGCCTCCTCGTTCACTACAAAAGCATCCTATATCGCATGGCTTAGCATCCTCTTCCCTCAGGGGTTCATCCTTTGCATACTCGTGTCCATTAACATAGCACTTGTCACTTTTCCTCTCCTCCAGATGATCACAGTTGTATTTGTAGGGACAACAAGCCTCTGGGGTCCTAAAAACTGGTATACATCCCAAGTCTTTGTAGAATTCAATCGGTCCCTGGCACTCAGCTTTATCGCATCCTTTAAAAAAAAAATGAAGAGTTGGTCGAGAAATATTAAATAAGAATGTGTGAAAAGATGAAAAAAGATAAGTCTATTTTTTCTCACTTAATTTCTTGTAAATACCTCAAAAAATAAGCGAGATAAAGCAATTTTGCCTCGAATTTTGTCCTAAAGCTCTTTGTGACTCTTTGAAATTCTTTATAAAAAAAAAAAAAAAAAAAATGGGTAATATCGCTTCATCTCACTTCGTTTCCGACATATTTTCTTTAATATGATCAGGAAGATAAGTCGATTTATCCTGTTTTACCTCTTCACTACTGAATTGATGAACTTACCTTCTTCCCCAGGAACTGCTAAAACACCTGAGAAGCTCAGAGCACAAAGTAATAAATTGACATATGTCTTCATGATCACTGTTCTCTGAATAATTGTTTTGCGCGATTTTCCGCGTCTCTTTTATATGCAATGCAGTTATTGAAGGTGGGGGAATTACGAGAGTGTGATATTGATGCGTTGATTCTATATCTCTCAAGAATGACATGACCTATAGTTTTGTACGAAGTGTTGTTGCAATATTGTTATAATTGGGCGGTTTTTCCTCAGATTAACAGATATTAAACAATTTCAGACAATGTCATGGAAAATTGTGATCACTTTTCTCATAATACTTCAACTAATTTATTCGTTAATTGCAGTATTAAAGAGTTGCAGAATTAGATTTACGTATTTATTATAGGGGAGAGTGGGGCAAAATGGACCCTCATGGTAACATGATTAAGGAATTTTTTTCGGAATGAAGGACTTGATGAAAAAATCTGAAAAAATTTGAGAAAATCCTCCAACATGTCTATTTTGTTTGTAAATTTTTTCGGATTTTTTGAAGGAGCCGCTGCTTTTTATAAAAATCTCGAGTCATCTCATCTTCTAGGTCCATTTTGCCCCACTCTCCCCTATAATAATATAATATATAATTAAATTATGTATAAGAATTACATTAATTTTAACAATAATAATTATAGGAGAATACAATAATTTAAAAAAAATTGTAATTACGTGTGAAATCACGTTGGAAGTAGAATTGTAAATACCTATTTCTTTGGATCATCCTGGGGAAAAATACGGTGTAGAATGAAGATTGATTTTCAGACAAATTAATAAAATTTATTTGCAAATGTTACATACGGAACAATCATTTATAATCTGTACAAAAAAAAGTGCGCTTTCTTTATTTGATCAATACAATGATTTAGTGAAGACGATATAAAGTACAGAATATCAATTTCGGTAACAATTTGAGAATTATAAAAAAAAATAGTATTGGTCCAATATTAATCAGATATCATACAAATTTATATAGGGGAAGGTGGGGCAAACTGGACATCAGGGATAAAATGGACACATCTAAATTTTTAGGCCAATATTATGGAAAACTCTTGAAATTAATAGAAATATTGGCGGTAGATTGTTTTTGTTGATTTCATTGGAAAGCTGAGGAAATTTTAGGCGGGAAACAAGTGCTGGAATTAATTTCTTTGAATTTTTGGCGATTTTTATTTTTTGAGCATTTTCCTTTTTTTGAAAATTTTCAGTTTTTTGAGAATATCTTCAGTTATATTTGTCGTAGCGTAAAAATTCCGATAGGAGGTGAAAGGTGAGATCATTTTCCATCAATTCATAGCATTTTCAATTAAAAAATATCGATTTTTAAGATATTTATGGGCATTTTTGTGAAACAGTTTTGTGAAACAGTTTTTGGCCTGTAACTGTCCCAAAAATTGATATTTTTGAATTCAAAACCCCATAAATCGATGGGAAATGAGCTCACCTTTCATTTGAGACTAACCCCGAATTGCTGCGACCAATAGAACCAGAGATATTCGCAAAAAACTGAAAATTTTCAAAAAAGGAAAGGCTTTTACCCCTCAAAAATGCCAAAAAAAATCGAATTTTCAAAAAAATCGAAAAAATAACATCTGACACTCGTTTTCCAGCTGAAATTTCCTCAGCTCTTCAATAGAATCATCAACAAAAATCCATCTTTAACCGTTTCATTACAGTGTCCATTTTGCCCCATTCTCCCCCTAATTAAGCAATCGAATAATTGTGAAGGGCTGAAAATTGCACAGTTTTATTACATTGATCGGCAGGTAATTGCTTGCAAGTTGGAAATGGTGGTACATCGCAAACACATTTAACACAAACAGAACTGTAGTCAGTTCCTTGATTGAGTTCATCACCAAGATTCATCTCGAGATCACCAAAATAGCACTTCATATCATCCGAAATTATTTCACTCTTTCTTGATTGATTCTCCGATAATTCCCTCCAAAGAATTAGATCTTTGGGATTTTCTATTGATAAAAAAAGGTCAATGGACATGAATAAAAAATACATAGGGTAGAAGTACTGTTTGCGGCCACTCTATCTTTTTTTTTTGATAAATTTATATTTAAATTTGGATATTAATCATTTCAGTAGTGAAGAGGTAAAACAAGATAAGTCTATTTTTTTCTCATTTAGTTGTTTGAAAATACCTTAGAAAATAAGCGAAATAGAGCAATTTTGGCCTAAAACTCTTTTTTAACTCTTGAAATTCTCTAAAAAAAAAGATAAATAATATCACCTTATCTCGCTTAGTTTCCGAGATATTTCCTCTCAAATGATCGTAAAGATAAGTCGACTTATCCTGTTTTACCTCTTCACTACTGAATTTTATAAATACAATAACACTATAAATTAAATTCGTGTAATTACGAAAGTTTCAAAATTCCATAAAAATATTTTTCTGATTTGGAAATGTTTTTTTTTTTTAATTTAATTTGAAGTGCCTAAAAAAGGTACTTATATCCTATTCGATCAGGAATAAAGTTATTGGCTTTATATGAATATTTGAACTTACTGCATCTATAGTTTATAGGACAGCCGGTCTTTGTGGATTGACCATCATAGTAAATTGGAGCGCATTTTCGATCAATTTCGTGTGCATGACGTAATTCAATTCCACAAGGTGAGCGGCTTTGAAGTTTGCACCAAGGCGCTTTGAATTCACCTGCAAGAAGAAATGATTATTCAAAAAGAGATGATCATGGCTAATAAAGCTTATTCTTTGCCTTTGAACCCTTCGCTGCAGTAACAATCCATTTTGGGTTCAAATGAAGGTGAGAAATATTCTCCAGCCTCATATGTCTTCCCCTCTACTTCACATTTAGGCGCATCGTTCGGCTTTTCAGCTGCATAAAAAATAAAACATTAGAGATCTTATATGGATTGAGTTAATTAGCATTGCACTTACGACAAATCATTCTTCTACAACAATCAGTGGCATTCTTGACCTTATAACAACCCGGTTGCCAGGGCTGTTCAGGAAAGCACTCAACAACAGCACAAGAGAATGAAGCCCTGAGAAAAGAAATAAATAAACTTCAAAAATAGGGGAGAATGGGGCAAAATGGACCTGCGGATCAAAATGATTTGGGATTTTTTTTAAGAGTGAAGGGCTCTTAAGAAAAATTTCAAAAAATTCACTAACAATGTCCACATATTGGAGCATCTTCTCAAATTTTTTCAGATTTTTTCGCCGAGTACTTCACTCCGAAAAAAAATCATGAATCATGTTACTCTGCAGGTCCATTTTGCTCTAGTCTCCCCTAATTAAGATAAATATAAGGATTGTTAAATTTAATATTGCTATGTTACATCTTAATAACTTGATTTCTTGTGAAAAATTGTATTTAGATCATTTAAAAACATAATTTAAAAAAAAAAAAGCAACTAACCCGGCTCCTGCATCAGTACAGGAACATCTTACATCGCATGGCTGAGCATCCTCTTCCCTCAAGGGTTCACCAAGCTCATACTCATTTCCATTAACGTAACATTTGTCATTTTTCCTGTTTTTCAAATTATCGCAGTTGTATCTGGAGGGGCAACAATCCTTCGAGTTCTCAAAAACTCGAGTACATCCCAATTCTTCGTAGAATTGAATTGGTCCCTGGCACTCAATTTCATCACATCCTTCAGCAAAAGATGAAGTCTTGATCGAGAAGTATATGGACTCTTCTTTTACAGGAATTGCCAAAGTACCTGAGGAGCTCAGAGTACAGATAAATAAACTGAAAAATGTCTTCATGATCACTATTTCGATAATAATTGTTGAGCGCTGGTTCAATCGGCCCTTTTATATTCAAGGCAGTTAGTAACTGGTGGGAGAATTACAGGAAAGTAATATTGAATATTAAAAATGTTGATCCTTATCTCTCAAGAATGACATGACTAAAAATTTTTAACAGAGTCGTGATGTAATATCGATTTGCTTTATTTGTTTTTCTTAGATTTAACAGATGTTAAAATTTTTTAGATAATTCCAGAGGAAACGGTGATCACTTCCCGTATGAAAAAAATGTAGGGGAGAGTGGGGCAAAATGGACCTAGAAGATGAGATGACTCGAGATTTTTTTAAAAAGCAGCGGCTGCTTCAATAAATCTGAAAAAATTTACAAAAAATACAGACATGTTGGAGGATTTTCTCAAATTTTTTCAGATTTTTTCGTCAAGTCCTTCATTCCGAAAAAAATTCCTCAATCATGTTACCATGAGGGTTCATTTTGCCCCACTCTCCCCTATATGCAAAGATCGAGCGAACAAATCTGAAGGAAATAAAAACAAGATAGAATGAAAATAGGCTCTTTAATGAATAAATAAAATTTATTTGCTAATTTTGAACCTACTGGAATAAACATGGAATAGATAAAAAAGAAGCGCACTTTCTTTAACCCCGATCACATGTACCAGCAGGTAAGTTCTTGCATGTTGGAAATGGTGGTACTTCGCAAACACATTTAACACAAATAGAACTGGAGTCTGTTCCTTGATTGAGTTCATCACCGAGATTCATCTTGAGATTACCAAATTGACACTTCATATCGTCAGATTTATCTTCACAGCTATTTGATTGGCTCGCTGGACATTTACCCTTGATGACTTGATCTCTGGCATTTTCTATCGACAAAAAAGGTAAAAATAGAATCTCAATAGAAATATATATATACTCGTCTTAGAATCAAAGAGGCGTAAGTGCTATGCTTATTATACAGCACTTACGCCCCTTCGTTTCTAAGGTGACGATATACGATTTCAGTAGTGAAGAGGTAAAACAAGATAAGTCTTTTTTTCGCATTAAGTTTTTTCAAAATACCTTAGAAAATAACAGAGAAAGAGCAATTTTGCCCCAAAACTCTTTTGTAACTCTTGAAATTCTCTACCAAAAACAGATGAGTAATATCATCTTATCTCGCTTAGTTTCCGAGATATTTCCTTCCAAATGACCTCAAAGATAAGTCGATTTATCCCGTTTTACCTCTTCACTACTGATTTAGAATGGAGTAATTGGCTCCAGATGAAAATTTGAACTTACGGCATCTATAGCCTACAGGACATCTGCTCGGTGTGGATAGACCATCGGAATAAACTGGTGCACATTTTTGAGAAATTTCGTATTCATGACGTAATTCAATTCCACAAGGAGCGCGACTCTGAACTTTGCACCAAGGCGCTTTAAATTCACCTTTGAATCCTTCACTGCAGAAACAATCCATTTTGGGTTTTGTTGAAGGTGAAAAATATTCTCCAGCCTGATATGTCTTTCCCTCTACTTGACATGTAGGTACATCCCCTGGATTTTCAGCTGTACATAAATTAAACATTTGAGTATGGATGTGCGAATAATTCAAATTTACCTTTTATTTGTAACGAATCGGATAATTCGAAACTTTAAATTATTCGGAAATTCGAGTTATTCAATTCGAATTTCGAATCGCACATAATATTCGATTATATCGTCATCTCAGAGTTAAAGGGGCGTAAGTGCTATGTTTATATATATATAGCACTTACGCCACTTTTTTTCTAAGGTGACGATATATAGTAGGGGAGAGTGGGGCAAAATGGACCCTTATGGTAACATGATTAAGGAATTTTTTTCGGAATGAAGGACTTGACGAAAAAATCTGAAAAAATTTGAGAAAATCCTCCAACATGTCTATATTGTTTGTTAATTTTTTCAGATTTTTTGAAGCCACCGCTGCTTTTTTAAAAAATCTCGAGTCATCTCATCTTCTAGGTCCATTTTGCCCCACTCTCCCCTATATGATATTCAATTTGATTCAAAAGCTATTCGCAAAGTCTATATGGATTAATTTAATCCATATAAGATCTTTAAATCTTATATGGATTAAGTTATTTAAGATTGCACTTACGACAAATCGTTGAGGCACAACAATCGGTGGCATTCTTGGCCTGGTAACAGCCCGATGGCACATCTCCATGGAAGCAATCGATGATAGCACAATTAAATGAGCCCCTGAGGAAAAATATCACTAATTAATCACCAATAATAAATTAGCACAATTAATCAAGGCATCACGAATTAATTCAACTAACACTCCTCTTCGTTGACCACAGAAACATCTATCGCATGGATTAGCATCCTCTGGCCTCAGGGATTCCTCTTGAGAATATTCATGTCCATTAGCATAGCATTTGTCACTTTTTCTGTCTTTCAAATTATCGCAGTTGTATTTGTAGGGACAACAAGCCTTTGCACTTTTGAAAACTGGCTTACATCTCAATTCTTCGTAGAATTTAATCGGTCCTTTGCACTCGCTCTCATCACATCCTTTAAAAAAAAATGAAAAATTGTTTAAAAAAATGAAGAGTTCGACAAGTATTTAAATAGGAATTAGATGCACTCGAATATTGAAATTAAACTCATTTTTTAAATATATGTAAATAAAAAAAGCTAAAAAAAAGTTTAATTTGAGAAAATTTCGGAATTTTTTTTAAAAGTATTTTAAAATTTTTTAAAAAAGCGCGAAAATTAAGATAAAACTGATTTTTTCTTCTTACCTTCTTTTACAGGACCTGCTAAAGCAGCTGAGAAGCTCAGAGCACAGAGAAATAAACTCAAATACATCTTCATGATCGCTATTCCTTTAGTGATTGTCACATACAATTTTCCACGTCTCTTTTATATTCGAAAAAAACAGTTAACGACAAGTGGGGGAATTACTGGTGCGTGATATTGATGCGTTGCTTCTTATCTCCAAAGAAAAGCATGACCCATCATTATGGACAGAGTGTTAATACAATATTGTTATAACTTATCCGTTTTCCTCATGTTCGCAGATGCTAAACAATGTCAGACAATGTCACAAGGAACCGTAATTACTCATCTCATTAATTTGTCAATTAAATTATATTTTAATTACATCATAAAAATGATATTTACTCTTTTATTGACACTGAAGAAAAAAAAGTTGTTGCAAGAAAGTTAACTCATTTTTTTAAATTTTTATTAAACTTTTGAAGCCTATTCTCAAAGTTAACTCACTTGTAGAAAATTTATTTCGCTCTAGAAAATTTCGATATATATAGATATAAAAATTGCGAGGGAAAATTTAATTACGAAAAAATTTTCTCGCTACAAGAATTTTTTCTTTTATATTGCAGAATTCGAGGTCAAGATCTGTTAATTTTAATAATAATAATAATAATAATAATAATAATAATCGTGAGAGAACATAACAATGTAAAAAAAAATAGTGATTGCATGTGAGGTCACGATGTAAATAGAATTGTGAATCCCTTCTCTACCTCGTTTTGAGGAAAAAGAAGAAAAACGGTAAAATGGAAATGGATTCCCCGACAAGTTGATAAGATTTATTTCCCAATGTTACACACATACTAATATGTATGATTCATAATCTATACAAAAGAAGCGCGCTTTTTTTATTTGATTAATAGAATGTTTAATCGAGGAAAGCATTGCGTTTGGAAATATCGCAAGTGTCTCCAGGCAGAAATTGACACGTGGGTAGAGGTGGAACGTCACAGATACACTTGACGCAAACGGATTCATAAGCTGTGTCTTGATTGAGCTCATCACCAATTTGCATCGTGAGATTTCCAAATTTACAGGTAATGTCTTCTTTTCCTTCAGGAATCGTCTCCTTTTTAATCACCTCATCCTTATCGTTCTCTGAAATTAATTTCGGAATAAAAAATGTGAAGGAGAGAAAAAATTGTATTAGAACTTACGACATCTCCAATCAAAATTGCAATCTTTCTGTGGTGATTGATCAGTTCTGAAAACAGGAGCACAATCCTTTTCGAGTTCTGTTCGATGAAATAGCTCGGTTCCACAGTGTTCTACTTCGTAAAGATTATTAGAGAAATTTTTGCAGTAAGGCGCTACATATTCACCGTTGAATCCAGGACCACAGTAGCATCCTTTATTTTTATCATTTTCTGGTACAAAATAGTCACCATGTTGAAGAGTTTTTCCATCTACTTGACATGTTGGTATGTCCTCTGGTTTTTCAGCTGAAATTATATTTTTAGTGAGTACTAATTCACCTTCTTTAACCACTTTCCTAGAAAAATGCGCGGATAAATGGAGTCTTACGACATATCTGAGGCCCAGGAAGACAATCAGTTGCATTGCGTTCGCGATAACAGCCAGGATCAGTCAATGGTTCTGCATAATCAATACTGGCGCAAGCAACCTGTGTTCTTCAAGACAAAAAAAACACTCTTATTAATTTTCACATTCGTAGACGCAAAGATATCGTCACATTGAAGGCAAAAGAACGTAAGTCCTGTGTATACACAGAGGAAAATGTTTCTTTAATTTAAGAATTCGCAGGTCACTTAAATTAAGAAAGAAAGAGTCACTTGATTTAAGTGAGAAAAGTCACTTAATTTAAGTGACTTTTACTTTCTTAAATTAAGAAAGAAAAAGTCACTTGATTTGAGTGAGAAAGACACTTAATTTAAGTGACTTTTACTTTCTTAAACTAAGAAAGAAAAAGTCACTTGATTTAAGTGAGAAAAGTCACTTCATTTAAGTGAAAAAACGCACTTGATTTAAGCGAGAAAAGTCACTTAATTTAAGTGAGTTTTACTTTCTTAAATTAAGAAAGAAAAAGTCACTTGATTTGAGTGAGAAAGACACTTAATTTAAGTGACTTTTACTTTTCTAAATTAAGAAAGAAAAAGTCACTTAATTTAAGTGAGAAAAGTCACTTCATTTAAGTGAGAAAAGTCACTTCATTTAAGTGAAAAAACGCACTTGATTTAAGCGAGAAAAGTCACTTAATTTAAGTGAGTTTTACTTTCTTAAATTAAGAAAGAAAAAGTTACTTGATTTAAGTGAGAAAAGTCACTTAATTTAAGTGACTTGCACCTCCTTAAATTAAGTGACTGCACATTCTTAAATTAAGGAAACATTTTTCTCTGCGTAAGCATAGCACTTACGCTTATTTGTTTCTATGATGACGATATACTCCGAAGAGATAAAACTCACATATTTTTCCAATTGTCACACATACACATAAAATCACATCTTGATATTTCAATGAGCTTTTCTCCAATCTCATACTCGCGACCATCAGCATAACATTTGTCCGGTGATCTATTTTTTAAATGTTCACATTCGTATTTTATCGCACAACAATCATCAGAATTTGCGTAAACGGGTTTGCATTGAAGATCTTCGTAGAATTTTACTGGTCCAGGGCATTTGACTTCAACACATGCTGAAAAAAAATATAAAAACGTGTAATTGTCAAAAAAAAAAGGATTTAAACTTTTAGAAGGCTCTTACCTTCTTTCGTAGGATATGCAGCAATAGAAAAGAGGCAAAAAGCCCAATGAAGAACAGAAATATATCCAAACATCATGATATTCTTATTCACACTAATAATTAAAGCACAATTGCAATTATTTATGTTATTGTTAGAAGGAATGATGACGATCGAAGGAAGTTGTATGTTGAAGACTGAAAAATTCAAATCTCGTCACGAGATTAAATAGATTCCCTCCACGAATCCATGTTTACGTAATATTTTCGTGATGAAAAAACATGACAGCATCAGTTTCAAACGGAAATGCCGACTGCGATATGGAATATGACCAATTCCGATCTGGGTCAATGGCATTGGGGAAGAAAACTGGAGAAAATAATAGAAAGAATAATCAAGTTCACAAGAAAATGTTAATGGTATCAGTAAAAATGAATGAATGCGGCTAAAAACATGGAATAATGATGGAAATTACTGTTCAAACTAAAATGCATTACCGCCTCTTCACTCGTGAATAATTATTAAATGGAAAAATTACTCGGGTCACAATTATCTACTTGTAGCATCAGTGAATGACTTCAGTTTTTTATTCTACAATTATCTCTCGTAGATACAACTTCAACGTCTATCAAAATCATTGGAGATTAATACTTGAAGAGGAAATCAATCATAAATTAATTCGACAGATTCCTTCTATTTCTTATCGCATCAGTTATGAGACGCACAATGAAGAAATATATTAATTCGAAACCGGACATCAGGCTGAAACCAGCGAATAATCCAAGTAATCCTCCAAAAGAAGCTGCAATTAAAATTATTTAAAAATTGACAATTTCATCGATAATTTAAGTAATCAGTCATACCGAATAAATTACGCCAATCGTAATAAATCGCTCTGCGATACTGGGTCGATACTAAATCACTGAAAAATATATGTACCATACTCTGTTTTTCTATGTTCACATTTTTGCTGTAAATAGAATTTAAATCTTCATTCACAATCTAAACTGAAAAGTGTCAGAATTAAAAAAAAAAAGTATGTTAAATGGAAATGGACTCCTCGACAAGTTGATAAAATTTATTTTCTAATGTTACACACATATTAATGATTCATAATCTATACAAAAAAAAAGCGCGCTCTTTTCTTATTTGATTAATCGAATGATTAATTAAGGAAAGCATTGCGTTTGGAATAATCGCAAGTATCTTTAGGCAGAAATTGACACGTGGGTAGAGGTGGAACGTCGCAGATACACTTGACACAAACAGATTCATAAGCTGTGTCTTGATTGAGCTCATCACCAATTTGCATCGTGAGATTTCCAAATTTACAGGTCATGTCTTCTTTGCCTTTAGGAATTGCCTCCTTTTTAATCACCATATCCTTATCGTTTTCTGAAATTAATTTCGGAATAAAAAATGGGAAATAGAGAAAAGATTGTATTAAAACTTACGACATCTCCAGTCAATGTTGCAGTCCTTCTCTGGTGATTGATCAGTTCTGAAAACAGGAGCACAATTCTCTTCGAATTTCGTTTGACGCAATAGTTCAGTTCCACAGTGTTCTACTTCGTAAAGATTATCAGAGTAATTTTTGCAGTAAGGTGCTACATATTCACCGTTGAATCCAGGACCACAGTAGCATTCTTTATTTTCATCATTTTCTGGTACAAAAACATCACCATACTGAAGAGTTTTTCCATTTACTTGACATGTTGGTATGTCCTCTGGTTTTTCAGCTGAAATTATATTCTTAATGAGAACTAATTCCCCATATTTAACTATTTATCTAAAGAAATCTGCAGATAAATGAATTCTTACGGCATATCTGAGGTCCAGGCAAACAATCAGTTGCATTGCGTTCGCGATAACAGCCAGGATCAGTCACTGGCTCTATATTATCCGACCACTTGCAAGCAACCACTGTTCTTTGAGACAAAAAAGAAAATTTTTATTAATTTTCACATTCTGAGACACAAACATATAGGGGAGAGTGGGGCAAAATGAACACTGTAATGAAACGGTTAGAGATGGATTTTTTTTGATGATTCTACTGAAAAGCTGAGGAAATTTTACCTGGAAACTGAGTGTCAGATGTATCTTCTTCGATTTTTTTGAAAATTCGATATTTTCCGGCATTTTTGAGGGGTAAAACCTTTTATTTTTTGAAATTTTTTAGTTTTTTGCGAATATCTCTGGTTCTATTGGACGTAGCAGTTCGGGGTTGGTCTCAAATGAAAGGTGAGCTCATTTCCCATCGATTTATGGGGTTTTGAATTCAAAACTATCAATTTTTGGAATAGTTATTGGCCAAAAACTGTTTCACAAAACTATTCCACAAAAATGCCCATAAATACCTTGGAAATCGATATTTTTAAATTGAAAATCCTATAAATCGATGGCAAATGATCTCACCTTTCACCTACTGTAGGAATTTTTACGCTACGACAAATAGAACCGAAGATCTTCTCAAAAAACTGAAAATTTTCATGAAAAAGAAGGGTTTTACCCCTCTAAAATGCTCAAAAAAGCAAAAATCGCCAAAAATTCAAAAAAATTAATTCCGACACTTGTTTCCCGCCTAAAATTTCCTCAGCTCTCCAATGAAATCATCAAGAACAATCTACCGCCAATATTTCTATCAATTTCAAGAGTTTTTCATAATATTTGCCTAAAAATTTAGATGTGTCCATTTTACCCCTGATGTCCATTTTGCCCCACCTTTCCCTACTACAGACAAATAATACTCACAGACTTCTCAAAGTACTACATATACATCGATAATCACATCTTGAAATTTCACTGAGCTCTTCTCCAACTTCATATTCGATACCATTAACATAACATTTATTCGGTGATATATTTTTCAAATGTTTGCATTCGTATTTTATTGCACAACAATCATTGGAATTTTCGTAAACACGTCTGCATCCAAGATCTTCATAGAATTTCACTGGTCCAGGGCATTTTACTCCAGCACATGCTGGAAAAGAAATAAAAACTTGCAATTGTCGAAGAGAAAGATTTAAACATTTAGAGGCACTCACCTTCGTTCGTAGGATATGCAGTAACAGAGAAAAAGCAAAAAGTACCGAGAAGAGCAGAAATATATCCAAAACTCATCGTAAATTCTAATTACACTAATAATTAATGGATTATTGTCAAAAGAAATGATGATAATCAAGGATAGGTGACTGCTGAAGACTGAAACATTCAAATCTTATCACAAAATTAAATAGATTCCCTCCATAAAGACGTTTATATAATGTTTTTGCAACTGATAACCATTACAGCATCAATTTCTTAGAGCAATTGCGCCTTTGATTATTGAATTAATCAATTGTGCTTGAGGTCAATGTTATCAAGGGAGAAAAGTGCAAAAGAGAATAGGAAAAATAATTTATTTCACAAGAATATGTTAATGGCATTTGTGAATAAATAAATACTGCTAGCTAGAAATATGATATAATAATGAAAATTGATGTTCAAACTCAAATGGAAAATTTACTTAAATTGATAAAATTTATTTTCTAATGTTACACACATACTAATGATTCATAATCTATACAAAAGAAACGCGCTTTTCTTTATTTGATTAATTGAATGATTAATTGAGGAAAGCATTGCGTTTGGAATAATCGCAAATATCTTTAGGCAGAAATTGACACGTGGGTAGAGGTGGAACGTCACAGATACACTTGACGCAAACGGATTCATGAGCTGTGTCTTGATTGAGCTCATCACCAATTTGCATCGTGAGATTTCCAAATTTACAGGTCATGTCTTCTTTTCCTTTAGGAATTGCCTCCTTTTTAATCACCTCATCCTTATCGTTTTCTGCAAATTAATTTCGGAATAAAAAATTTGAAGTAGAGAAAAAATTGTATTAAAACTTACGACATCTCCAGTCAATGTTGCAGTCCTTCTCTGGTGATTGATCAGTTCTGAAAACAGGAGCACAATCCTTTTCGAGTTCCTCTCGATGAGCCAGTTCGGCTCCACAGTGTTCATCATTATTAGAGAAATCTTTGCAGTAAGGTGCTACATATTCACCATTGAATCCAGGACCACAGTAGCATCCTTTATTTTTATCAGCCTCTGGTACAAAATATTCACCATCTTGAAGAGTTTTTCCATCTACTTCACATGTTGGTATGTCCTCTGGTTTTTCAGCTGAAATGATAGTCTTAATGAGAACGGATTCCCTATAATTAGCCACTTCTCTAAAAAAAATGCGCAAATAAATGAATTTTTACGGCATATCTGATGTCCAGGAAAACAATCAGTCGCATTGCGTTCACGATAGCAACCGGGATCAGTTGGTGGCACGAAATAATCAATACTGGCGCAAGCAAACTGGGCCCTTCAAATAAAAAATATTCTTAATTTTCATAGTATGCAATATAAAAACTAAGATGTGTCCATTTTACCCCATCTTCTTCTACTCTACAGGGAAAATACTCACATATCTTTCCATTTGTCACATATACAGCTGTAATCACATCTTGAAATCTCAGTGAGCTTCTCTCCAATTTCATACTCACGCCGATTGGCATAACATTTATCCGGTGATCTATTCTTCAGATGTCCACAATCGTAACTTCTCGCACAACAATCATCAAAATTTACGTAAACCGGTCTGCATTCAAGATCTTCATAGAATTTCACTGGTCCAGGACATTTGACTCCAACACATGCTGAAAAAGAAAAAAATTGTTAGTATCGAAAAGGCACACAGAGAAAAATGTTTTCTTAATTTAAGAATGTGCAGGTCACTTAAATTAAGAAAGAAAAAGTCACTTGATTTAAGTGAGAAAACTCACTTGACTTAAGTGAGTTTTACTTTCTTAAATTAAGAAAAAAAAAAGTTACTTGATTTAAGTGCGAAAAGTCACTTGATTTAGGTGAGAAAAGTCACTTGATTTAAGTGAAAAAACTCACTTGATTTAAGTGAGTTTTACCTTCTTAAATCAAGACAGAAAAATCACTTGATTTAAGTGAGAAAAGTCACTTAATTTAAGTGAGTTTTACTTTCTCAAATTAATAAAGAAAAAGTCACTTGATTTGAGTGAGAAGAGTCACTTAATTTAAGTGACCTGCACATTCTTAAATTAAGTGACTGCACATTCTTAAATTAAGAAAACATTTTTCTCTGTGCAGATTTAAATTTTTAGAGGCACTCACCTTCTTTACTAGGATATGCAGCAACAGAGAAAAAGCAAAAAGCACAGAGAAAAACAGAAATATATCCAAACATCATCATACTCCTCGTCACACTAATAATTAATGTGTTAATGTCAGAAGGAATGATGATAATCAAGGAAAGGTGACTGCTGAAGACTGAAACATTCAAATCTCATCACAAGAATAAATAAATTCCCTCCACAAAGACGTTTATATAATGTTTTTGTAACTGAGAAAATATTACAGCATCAATTTTCAACGGAAATTCCAACTCTAATATTGAATTGACCGATTGTGCTTTAGGTCAATGTTATTGAGAAGAGAATAAGACAAAATAATTGATTTCACGAGAAATATGCTAAACGCATTAGCAAATAAATGCAGCTAACTAGGAAAATGAAACGATAATGTAAATTAATGTTTAAACTCGAATGGAAGATTTACTCGGCTCACAATTATCTACTCGTAACATCAATGAATGACTTCAGTTTTTTATTCTACAATTATCTCTCGTAGATACAGCTTCAACGTCTATCAAAATCATTGGAGATTAATACTTGAAGAGGAAATCAATCATAAATTAATACGACAGATTTCTTCTATTTCTTATCGCATCAGTTATGAGACGAACAATGAAGAAATATATTAATTCGAAACCGGACATCAGGCTGAAACCAGCGAATAATCCAAGTAATCCTCCAAAAGAAGCTGCAATTAAAATTATTTAAAAATTGACAATATCATCGATAATTCAAGTAATCAGTCATACCGAATAAATTACGCCAATCGTAATAAATCGCTCTGCGATACTGGGTCGATACTAAATCACTGAAAAATATATGTACCATACTCTGTTTTTCTATGTTCATATTTTTGCTGTAAATAGAATTTAAATCTTCATTTACAATCTAGACTGAAAAGTGTCAGAATTAATGATACTCACAAAAAACCGTTTTGATCGAATGTATTCAATTTGTCGAGAACACCTTGCGATCCTTCGAGTGGATAACGATATAATGTACAGTCGGGTTGACAGTTACAAGGACGATCGAAATCATTTTTTAGAGTTGATGTAGTAAATAATTTCTGCCGCGACACTGGAACTCCTGGGAATGACGTATCGAACCATTCTGTAAAAACCCATGTATTATTTCTTTTTTCATTCACAAGTGATGAAGATTGAATCATCTTTTTGATACTAAAATAGGCAGAAATATCATAATTTTTAGATTTTTTTTTCTTCAAAAAAGCAAGTCATTTTTTAAAAAATTAAAAAAATATACATTCGGCCAAAATCGACCTTCGAACAAAATTTTTGATCGAGGATTTTTTTTCGAAATGAAGGACTTCACGAAAAATTTCGAAAAAATTCAAGAAGTTGCTCTAATATGTCTCAATTGTTGATGAATTTTTTTGAATTTTTTCGAAGAAGTCTTCTCCTTTAAAAAAAATTTTTTCATAAATATTTCTTCTTTATGATAATTTATTAGTTTAAAAAAATCAAAAAAATTATTAGATGTGTGCTAATTTCATTATTATTTATATTAATCCTCCTATTACCTGAATTTTCTCTCATACACTCGATATCCCTCAAATTGCAGACTCTCGTTTCTGAAATTATTCATAAAACTATTAATTCATTATTTATCTTTCTAAAAAAAGAAAAAAAGTGCAAAAAACTGAACTAACGATTTTGTGGATAATAGTAAGGAATACATTGACACTTAGTTTTAATAACACTAGCACGACATTCTGCGAGACAATTGACGTAGGAATAAGTGGCAAATTTTAAATTCGAAGTATGACGATTAGCAGCATAAGTTTTTGGGGCTTCATCAGTAAAAATACAATTTCTAGTAGTAATTGCCAATTTTCGTATTTCTGGAATCGAGTAAGTTTCTTCTGGTGTTATACTGAGAAATACTTGATAACCAGGAGCAATTAGCTTATTTTCAGCACTGTGACTTGGATAATCGTATGGAAAATGCACTAGTATCTATAGAAACAATGAAAAACTGTCTTATTACATATTTAAAAAAATATTTTGTAATGAAAGTGGTTTGAAGAATACCTTTACACCATAAGACCCTAAAATCGGTGCTAAATAGTCTTCTGGTTCAGGATTTACGACAATTGTCAAACCAGTCTGATATCCACATGCAGTAACTCTTTGGGAATGCTTTCTATTAATTGGAATTTTTTTTTAGAATTTTTAGGAATTTTCGAAAAATTACACATTGGTTCGAAAATTTAACAGCAAAAATAACAAAATATTTTAAAAAAAATGAAATATATAAAAATTATAATGAAGAAATAAAAAAATCATATGAAAATTATAATGAAGAAATGAAAAAAATGATATAAAAATTGTAGTGAAGAAATAAAAGAATTATATAAAAATTATAATGTAGAAATTAAAAAATTATATAAAAATTACAATGAAGAAATTAAAAAATTATATAAAAATTATAATGAAGAAATTAAAAAATGATATAAAAATTATAATGAAGAAATTGAAAAATGATGTAAAAATTCTAATGAAGAAATAAAAAAATTATAATATAATTTTTTAATTTCTTCATTATAATTTTTATATTATAAAATCTCTAATGAAGAAATTATATAAAACATAAACATATTATTATTATAATGAAGAAATTGAAAAATTATAGAAAAACAGAAAATTCTGTAACTTTGCTAATAAAAATCAGGCAAAACTAATAGCCAAAATAATGTAAGGGAGACTGGGGCAAAATGGACCAGTTGATTAAAATGACTTGGCATTTTTTTAAATAGTGAAGGCCTTTTCGCAAAAATATGAAAAAATTCACTAACAATGTCTACATATTGGAGCATCTTCTCAATTTTTTTGAGATTTTTTTATGAAGTCCTTCACTCTGAAAAAAAATTCCTGAATCATGTTGCTAAAAAGGTCCATTCTGCTCCAGTTTCCCCCAATTAAAAATACACAAAAATGCATTATGGGAAGGAAAGTCACGAAAAAAAATGAATCTGTTTACGTAGCTATTTCCGCAGGTGTTCGAATGTAATTGAAACTGCAGCAAAGACCATCGCGAGAAAAGCTCTCCTCAAATAATTTGATGCACGGAGTAATGCTCCCCTTCCATCTGCACTTGAGAATTAAACTGGAGCAGTTCTGCGTTACCTGATAATGAATTTCAATGAATTTCAAGAAATGAAGTGAGTTAAAATCTTTTCCATAAAAATATTTTTTTTGTTTTTTTTCGTTTTGTTTTTGTTTTTTTTTAATTTTCCATAAAAATAATTACCAAGTTAATTACTTCCTGTACAGTTATTTTATTATTATCGAAAATATTCTGCAATTGACTGAGATTCGATCTGATATCTTCATCGAAAATTCTTGGATAAAGAAATCCTAATAATAATTTCATTTGATTAACGACGTAATCGTGAGTTACATTTTTTGGTAGTTTTCTGTGAATGAAATAGTTTCTTATTTTAAAAAAAGTTAGGGGAGGAGATGGGGTAAAAGGGGCACAACGGGTAAAACGGAGAAATCTTAGTTTTGATGTTTTATGTTATGAAAATCACTCAAAATCAATGAAAATATTGAAGATAGGTTTTTCCTGATGATTCCATTGGAAAGCTGAGGAAATTTCCGATGGAAATCGTATGTCAGAATTAGTTTCTTTGAATTTTTACAAAATTTCGATTTTTTGGGCGAAATTTGAAGGTGAAAACCTTTTCGTTTTTCGAAAATTTCTCTTTTTTGAGGATATCTCTAGTTCCATTGGTTGTAGCGATCTGGGGTTGGTCTCAAATGAAAGGTGAACTCATTTCCCATGGATTTACACAATTGTTTCAAAAAAATTTCGATTTTTTAAAAAGTTTCGGGGCAAAAACGAATTTTCAAAAAATGTCCTATAAAAAATTAAAAAAACAATTTAAAAAAAATTGAACTACATAAATCGATGGGAAATGAGCTCATCTTTCATTTAAGATCAACTCCAGATTGCTACGACCAATAGAACTCGAGATATCCTCAAAATAGTGGATTTTTTCGATTTCGAAAAGAGTCACTCCTTCAAATTTCGATCAAAAAAATCGAAATTTCGAAAAATTCCAAAAAATAAATTATGACACATGTTTTCCACCTAAAATTTCCTCAGCTTTTCGATGGAATCATTAAAAAAATTCTATCTCTAACAGTTTCAATGAAATTTCCATTTTCCCCCATTTTTCCCTAATTACCCAGGAAATAATAATAATAATAATAATAGCAAATAAATAAAAACATATTTTTACAACTGATGAACTAATTGATTAGCTCGATTATGCGAAACACGATTGAGATTGCAAATAGTAACTGCTGGAAATGGATAGTTCCATATCCCCCGATGTGTAGATTCAATAACCGTCAATGTTGCTCTTGATGAATTGTATTCCCATGCGGTGTGCATCAGTACAGCAGCACATGACAATGCAGTGAATACAGTAACTCCCCAAACAATTCTGACATACAATTGAATTAATCAATATTCAATTAATCATCACATAAGTATCAAGATCATTACCTTTCAGCTTTAGAACGTTGATTATGTGCCATATATTTGTATCCATGAATTGCAGTTTCTACGCAAAATTCAACAGCTTGTTTTCTAAAAATCCCAAAAAATCCCCGAAAACGAGAGTTTCCCGCGTATTTTCGCGGCATTTTGCTACTAAACTAGATTTCCCTCAAGTATTTGAATATTAACACAAAGCTACTAATCCAGAATTCATAAAATATTCAATAAATTACTGTTTACTTCACACGCAATGTGATAATCTCACCGGATAATTTCAAAATTGATTAAATAATTCTGTAACATTAAATAATTTTAATAAAAAATTATTTTTATTGTCTTCTATACAAAACATTTTTTCGTTATAGTTATATAAAAAAATTATATCGTCACCTTAGAAGCAAAAGGGCGTAAGTCCTATGTATAAGTGCTATTTGCTTATATATAGCACTTACGCCCCTTTATTTCTAAGCCAACAATGTAATAATCACTGTTTGAAAATAATGCACTTAACAGATAATATTTTTTAATTTTATAAATTTTATATCACAAACAGTAAAAATTTCAGACAAATGCTTGCCATCCATGAAACAAACGGGACAAATTAACCGGATCTCTCGCCTGTTGAATGAGTCTTTCTACTTGTCCTGAAATACTCGTTGCAATGCCCTCTTCAGTTCCTTGTAGCTTCTGTTCTATCCTAAGCAATGCTCTTTCTGCCATTTTATTCGTTGTTTTTACGTCCTGCTGACTAGATTCATTGAATCGGCTTGAATCCTCGCTCTGCATTTTGAAGGCTTTGTATGGCGAAATACTCCAGGAAAAAAGAGGATCATATATCAGAACTTGTAAAAGAGTGATTATCATCTCTCGTCTGTCTCTCAAAACTGTCATGGTTTCCTCGCAGCATCTTCTCATGACTCCTTCAACTCCAGAAACTCCCATAGCCGCTTCCATATCCCTAGTCAGCCTGAATGGAATAGTCTCTGGTATAGGCAGCACCTTTCCCTGTTCGAAAGCAATACCGAAATCAATGTGCACGACTTCCGCAGTTATTTGATCGATCAGAATATTGCTGAGATGTCGATCACCGAGTCCAAGGATGTATCCGACCATCGAAGTCGTTGCCACGCTTCTAACATAAGCCATTCGCCGCTCGAACCAAGTCTCCGGTGAAGGAAATTTTTCGAGGAAGAAGTATTGAAAGGCGGGATGAAAATTCTCGCAGCACTTTAGGTAAACCTTCAAACGAACATCATTCGATTTGTCGACATTCTTCGATATCAGGGAACGACATTCATCGGAATTCCAGTCATTTTTATGGTATTTAGCGTGAAGTCCGATGTCCTTTTTCTTGTTTCCCAAAAGGATCATCGACATGGGACTCGTGTTATCGCACCACTGTAATACTCCAGATTGTTGGGACAACGAAACAACTTTGTACGTTCTTATATTTAATTTTCTTCTTTTAGTCTCCTTGCTACTTTGGAACAGAGAATTCATCACAGTGAAGACTTGCTGCATGATACTATCGGTTTTGATGTCCGGATCGACTTTGATGACTTGAATTCTGTGGACTCCGTCAATTCCAACGCAGACAATTTTTTTTGGTGCATTAACTCCTCCCAAAGCTTCGAAGGTATCCTTGAATTTGTGAATTCCGACGATATTCTGGTAATCGCCATCTTGTCGGACGTCCAAATTGATCGTTGGAACCATGCAGTTATTAAAATTTTGGATTCGCAGGATCTGCTGGGTTCCAGGGATTTTGTGCTCCGGTTTTTTCGCGTCGAATTTGTAATAAGCCAGCATCATTAACGCTTCTGCAGTTCTCGTCATCTCTTCAATGATCTTCCGAATACTCGTTTTACTCAATTCATCGATGATCCTCCTTGCCGCAAGGACTCTAACCGGTGGATCCTTTGATTTACGCTTCAAATACTCGTCGTCCTTGTTCGTATTTCGAAGCGCCAGAAGAACCGGAAGTACATGATGCGGATGTTCAGTCGCGCATCTTTTAACAAGCTTATTTATAGTTTGCGCGAATACTTCTCTCTCAGTACTGATATGAGGCGCTAATTGCGGGATCAAAGGAATGAATTTGTAGCTCGGAATGTCTCCCAAATACTGATTGAGGATCTCGTTCATGTCCTCGTGCTTCATATTCTTGAACCAAAGGGAAACCAATCGGAATATCAAAAAATTGTTAAAGTCCCCGTCAATTAAAGTAACGCAGTAATACTTAGTCGCCAAATTAAGATACATATTCTGTTCGCTCTGGATTTTCTCGTACTCGACAATATCATTGGTATCTGTTTTCTCGTTTTTCAGCATTGCAGAGCGAATTTGTTTGTCACCTTTAAATGATTTCGACTGCAGACTAGCCCCCTCCCTCACGAATTTCGCGGTTTCCTTTAAACTCTCAAATAAAGGCGTCTTCATGAATTCCGTTGTGTACTGATACTGAGCGTCAGCAAATTGCGCCAATGCAGCATGAGTGTCGTTCAAATTCTTCAAATCCTCGAATCGTTGATTTTGAATTGAGTTTATGATTTCTATCGATTTTTCGTAGTAACTCCTTATGACCTGCGGTGTTTCCGATTTGTTCTCCGCCATCCAATTGCCCCAGAACTTCAATCCTTGCGATAATAAGCGAGGATTCAAGTCTGATTTGTTGATTAGGTCTCGGAGGAGGAAACGAGCGATGTCCTGATCTCCTCTCGCCCAAGCTAAAAGAGCCTCGTGATAATGCAGACGATCTTTCATTTCTTCAGACAGATTTACGGTTCTTCCCAGTGACTCCAGTGCCCTGTGCGCTATATGAAGATATCCCTGTTGTTGCGCAACTCTCGATAATTCTAAGTATGTTTCTACAACCAAATTTTTCATATTCAAATTGTCGTTAAATTGATGCTTAATCTTGAACATTACTATCCTCTGCGATAGTATCGGTTCAATATAAGGAAAATCGTTGATATCCGATGAATTCAACTGCTTCCAATCCGTTATAACATCTATCCAATCCTCCATTCTCTTATCATTTAGCTCTTCCACCTCACGTAACATCTGTAGTTTCAGCAATTTTGGATAAATCGTTTGACTACACTCGAGGCTCGTATTTCTCAGTGACTTGATAATGCTTATTCTCGCATTTTCAACGGCACTACGAGCACCAGAATTGTCAGTCTCGTGCAAACATTTGAGCGAGTGATAATGATAATACTCGTAATCATTATTCATGATATTATCATTATCTGATGTTTGGTAACGCGTTAAAATACTCCAATCAGCTAAGCGCCAGGCCATTTCGTACGTGTAATCTTCGATATTTTCGTCTTTTTTTATGGTTGTTAAGAATTTGCTCAGTAGATGATCGAGACCAGTGTGTTGAAGCGCGTTTATCATGCCACGTGAGCATGAAATTCCAGTGCTTAATTCGACGTCCTGTGCAGTCATGACTTTATCCCATTTTCCTAATTGGATGTAGTGCTGAATTCGCGATGATTGCTCGCGCAAATGCGACAAACCGCATCCATGAATTGCATCTGGATCCCCAATTTTTGTGTAAGCTTCGCGCAAAATTTCTTGAAGTGGTTTACCCTCGTCTGATTTTGTCTCGCACAAGTGATCGATTATCGAAATATTATTAGGAACTCTTCCTAAAGTTTTCTTGGATGTTTCATAGGAAAGTTCGGCGTAAAGAAGTGACGTGAAATAAGCGGAACAGTACTGTGCAGCTTTGGAGATATGTAAGTAGTTGAATTTTCCTTGAAAATTATCGCCTGATTGAATTCTTATGAAATTCACAATATTTAACATACATTTAACGGATTGATGGCTGAAAGATTGGATCCTCTGTTCACCACTCGAGATGGATTGCTCCGGATTACTTGCGGCGTGAAAGTAATTAGCGAAAAATTTATTTATGCACATGCAAACATTGTTAAGAAGTGCTTTATTCGTAGAAATTATGAGATAGATCAATCTGGGAAGAATTATCTCGCAGAATTCAACGTTTAATCGACAAACTGGGATCAATGAAGCTGTGAAAAATCCGGTAAAGCAATTCAAAATCGTGCACGTTAGATTTTTGATCCAGACAGTGTAAGAATCGACTCTTTCGCCTTTCCAAACGTTATTTCGTGGATTGCAACAGTCGATGCAGTTCTGCTCATCCAATTCGACTGCGTAAGACCTTGACGACGATTTTATCAAGAAAGGCCGAGAGTTTTTGAGGATCATGAGCAGATCATCGCCTCGGAGGTCACTTCCCAAGTGCCTTTGATACTGTTTTATGATCTTTTGACCCCAGGATGAAGCGAAAACGTGGTAGAGAGCTTCAGCCGATGCTTCGCGAAGCGACAAATCACTCTCGATCAAGTAATCCGATAATTGGGAGATCACTTTTTGTGTCAGCATCTCAATCGCTTCACCTTCCTCCTGCAAGTGTCCTTCTTCGGGATGCAAAATCATTGTTGTTAAATCCGTTGGGCCCAATTCACCGAGACACTTTGATGCTGCTAAAGCAATGTTCATGTTCGATGACTCCGTTAATTTGATCAAACGATAGATCAATCGATGCAGAGTACTCGAAGTGCAGTCTTCAGCAAAACCTCGCAGCTTTTCCAAGTCATGGTACATTTTTCGCAACTCCTCTCGATGCTCTGAAAGCTCTTTTTTCAAGTGCAGCAAGCCTTCTACACTGCAACTCAGCGTTTTCTCCTGTCCAACGTTCAAAAAATGCTCCATTTCGTCTTTCAACGTCCAAGCAGTGTTCTTCGTTTTTTTAAGACGATTGTAGACATCTCGGATCTTGTCGAATGATTGAGAATTCGGAAATGCGTCTAAGTGCATTATCGATTCTGTGAGAGAGTCCTCGCCATCGACAATCAAAAGCTTCAGAATCTCCAGCGGTTTTCCTCTTTTTCCGGATTGAATAATCGATATTAAGCTTGTTACTAAGTAGTTTAGGACTGTAGACAACTCGGATGATCTCGAGGGAAGGGTTTTCTCGAGGAATTGATGAAGAAAGTCGGATAATATGCTGGAGAATAATTCATCACTGTCTTTTAGCATGTGAATTAAATTGTACGAAATTTCTCGGATTATGAAAGTGGACATTTCATTGAAGAACTCTTCAGAAATTTCAGAAATTAACAATTGGCAGAAATAAGCATAATGATGGAAGACTTTCAGCTTGTTTTCTAGAATTGTTTGACTATGAATATTGTGAATCAGAGTTGAAAGAATTTTTTGGACGACATGAGGACGTTTTACTATCAGATATTCAATAAAAGTGTCCCTCGAATTTTCTGTAACGCAAATTTCCAATTTTCCTAAGGCTGCAGCTATGTTCTTCTGTTTGAAATTCGGAAGTACCATTTTTGGGAGATAAACATTCACCTGGAACATCTCGCTGAAGTGTTCTCTGTCGTGGAGCCTTTGAATTAAATCCAGGATAATATCAGGCAATTTTTCATCGAGAAGCTCAGAAAAATTCTTTACGTTTGTGAATTCATGTGAATTTCTTCGCAGACGGGAATAAACATTTTCGATGTAATTATGAAGTTCTTGATTATGGGATTTTGACAATTCAGCGAGAATCCACGAGACAATTGATGGAAAATTATTTTCAATAGCTTTTTCAAATGGATATTCCAAGTTTCTGCATAACACTTCGATCTGATCCAATTCACCGAATTCTAGTTTGATTAGTATGAAAATTCCGATGTAAGCTTCGTAAAAATCGACTTCGGAAGAGCATCTCGTTAGTTTCCAAAAATCTCCGATAGAAACTTCTTCGCTAATTCTTGTTTTGATTAAGTCATAGAGATTATTTTCAATCAGAGCAATTCTGTCGTTATTATTATCCTTCAATACTGCAGAAAGGATCTTTTTGATCAGCTCGATGTCCTTTATCCTCTGTTCCTGCAGTTTTAACACAAGATTAAGTGCTTGTGGTTGAAAAATTGCACTCGCATGCATAACTGTCCCCAAAATAAGAAGAGCAGTCGCAATTCTGTTGACTTTCTCATCCTCAAGTGTTGTCTCCGGTATTTCTCCACTGGCAAGAAAAATATTCTCTTCTGGATGCATCATAATGTCCTTTATTTTATCGAACAAGTTCTTTTTCTCCATGATATCAATGTCCTTCGACGAAAACATGAAGTGAAGAATCTTCAATGATTCGAGACGAACCAAATAATAATCAGAGCATATATAATTGAAAAGTACATCAATTTTCATGAGTTGAAGTGTCAAAATCGGTTTGAATTCCATGATTTTGTGGATAGAGTTCAAAAATGTTATTTGAACGGTTGGTCCCATGTATTCTCGAGCCAGCAAACTCCTCAAGGACTTTGGAATATTCAAAAGACTCTCGTAATCAATCTGGGACTTTGAAAAATACTCAACAAAATCGGGAATCACTTCCAGAATTCCTTTCATACCATCCACGTCTTTTTTCCATATTTTGAACAGTGCTACGATGAATTCGCCGATCTCTGATAGTACATCGCGAGGAAAAATATCACTTCCCCTTCTCAAAATTGATTTTAAAAGTGCCAAACTCTTCCAGAGATTAACGAGAAATTTTGCATTATAAATTTCTGCTTTCAACAGATTTTTTAATACTTTAATCTGTCGATCTGTGATCAATGTTCCAGTGTCCATGAGACAATATGCTGTTAATACTTGATGAGTTCCACTTATTATTACGCTGTGATCTTCGAGTCTTTTTGTACCGAATAAAGAGTCTTTCTGAGCAAACCAGACAGATGTCCACAGATCAAAAATATTTTCGTAGTATTTAATTCCCATATTTTTGAAGGGATATGGATCATTCTCCTCCTCGACGTTCAACATTTCAAAAAGCTTTCTAAGCATGTATCTCGTTGCATTTTCCACGATAATCGTTCCTATTCTGGGATGATACTTGATGGAATAAAGCGTAGCAAGTGCACGTAAAACATGAATTATGATTTTATGATTTGTCGGTTTCAACACCTTTTTGTGCTCAAATAAATCACAAACTTCAACTGCATATGCTGTGAAAGTCTCAATTATTTCGTGCAATCTATCGCAATTTTCTATTTCAAGCTCTAAAAAATTGGACAAACATTTGCCAATAATTGCGAGTCTGAAGACGAAAACACTGATGTCATCAGGAATTTCTGTTGGAATTTCCATCATTTTTGAGATTATTTCAAGGACTAAATTCAAATTTTCGGTTGAAACTGAAGGTTTCAATACAGTCTCGACTTTTTCCGCATTTTTCTGAGTTTTCTGATCGAATAAATCGACTCTGAAGTCCAGAGATAAATGGCACTTCTTCATGTTCTCAATGAACTCCAAATTCTCATCACCAAGGACTGCAAAATCGTAATCAAAAGAGGAAAATCGATTTTTCGAGAACTTCCTGTCCCAGGATTTCAAAATAAGACCGGTGATGATTCTGCAGATGTCATCAACAATTTCTGGACCCAAAATCTTGACTCCTGGGATGTTTAAGCACCATCTGATGACTCTTTTTCTATCAGACTCTTCAGATCTCGATGAATTCGTCTCTACTTCATCCAAAATTAAGACATTACTGCATAGAACCAGCAGAGTTTGTACACTCGGTACAGACCACTTGATTGCATTCGTAAAATAAAGATTAACAAATGCATTTACATTCTGAATTCCTCTATACTCTATCAACATTTGCAGTAATTTGTGTCCCTCAATCTCATTCTGTCCCATTCCCAAAGTAATCAATACATTATCAAATATCTGATCCCAGTACTTATTAGTACACTCATACTGCACCAAATCTCTCTTCAAATTTCTCTCAATTTCTATCAAACTTTTGCCCAATTGACACAAACTGTCCATGATTTTCGGCTCTTTCGTAGCAGCATCAAAGTATTCACTGGTTGTCTTAAGCAAAACGACAAAATCATTGGATCGTAGAATCTGCGGATATTTCTGCAGCAAATAGCTCAAAATTTGGAACATTGGCCATCGATTCTCTAGATTATTTTTGCTGAATTCGATACTGAGAAGATCTAATGGTGACTGTATCATCATATCCAGCCTCCTTCTTTTTGCTCTTTGTGCCTCATCCGTATCCCTCCTCTCATTGTCATCGGCAGCTCCAAAAGACGAATCAGATATGAGCTGATGCACAATTTCAACAGTTACTGCAATTAAACTATGCGATAATTGAACAGGATTTAGATCCCTGAGTATTCCACTCTGGATATTCATGATGCTGCGTCTCCAATGATCTCTGTCATGTGCATAAAAAGTGTCGTCCCTCATCGTTGCTCCATTGGGATGATGCAGAAGAATCATGTAATAAAAAAATTCATATTTCCCATCAATTCCTCCCAATGTCCCAAGAATTGTTTGGATTCTCTCGGTCAATTCGCAGAGAAATCGACGATTTTCGGTTCCTATTTGTTGAATAACAGTTACAGCGAGCTTGCAAGCTGATTCAGTGAGTTCTGAGCTATCTCCAGAGATATCATTAAAGACTTTGTCCAAAAAAGGCAGTAAAAGCTTGACATCCTTGTATAAATGACACGTTAAACAGCCATAATCAAGTATTTTTTGAATAACATCAACGAGAAGACTTTTGATGGATGGAGAGTGTTTGTAGAGCTTTGCACAGGTTTTCAGCAGATTTCGCCAGTCTTGTGGTGTTATTTGGGCTCTGTACAAACGATTTGAGAGAACATCGTTTAATAATGACTCTACATAAAGAGTGTGGCATGCCTGATGAGCTAGGTTCGTCAATATCTCGAGGATCACTTCCATCAGATTGACGAATGTCAAATAAACTGCAGTCGATGAGCTTGCGGATTTTATTATCAGTGCCATTATAGAACAGCAATAGTCTCGAGTTTGAATCTTTGGCTTTGTCTCTTTTGCTCTGACGCTTTCGCTGAAGCTTATCAGCAACTGATGACAGTGGATGAGAAGAGAATTCCATGTTACACTTGGATTGTCCTTTGATATTGAATTTTCGGTTATACTGGATTTTACGTCCTCGCCGTTTAGAAGATTGTAGAGATCCTTGATTGCTTGCTTGAGGAAAGAAAAAAAGAGAATGGAGATTAATTTTTGAATGGTTTTTTGCAGGGAATAGGGGATTATTTAGTTGCCTTAGGAACAAAGGGGCGTAAGTGCCATGTATTAGCATAGCACTTATGCACTCATAGCATAGCACTAATGCCATGCACTTAAGCATAGCACTTATGCATGCACTTAAGAATAGCACTTATACATGCACTTAAGCATAGCACTTAAGCATAGCGCTTAAGCATGGCACTTAAGCATAGCACTTAAGTATAGCACTTAAGCATAGCACTTAAGAATGGCACTTAAGCATAGCACTTAAGTATGGCACTTAAGCATGGCACTTATGCCTGCACTTAATCATAGCACTTATGCATGCACTTAAGCATAGGACTTATGCCCTATTGTTTCTAAGACAACGATTTGAATTATAAGGCTAGAGGTACAGAAATGTACCTTTTTTCGTGTTTTTAAGATGTTTTTTGAGTTTATCTTGAATTACCATGGTGGACCCAGTTACCGGACATACCCCAGTTTACGGACGTATCGACAAGAAATGCTAATAATTAATATTCAAGTGATAAGACCAGATTTCTCAATACTTACAAAGTGTCAAAATAGAAAATCAACTGAATTATTCGATTCACTTAAGTGAAATTTTTTAATTTATTTTAATAATTGAATTCTCTACTGTCCGGATACTAGTGCCATTCTCTTGACTGTCCGATAACTGGTGCCTTCATGATACGTACACTTTAATGACACTTAAAGGCACTAAATTATATCGTTGGCTTAGAGTTAGAGGGGCGTAAGTGCCTAAGTGCTTATAAATAGCACTTAGACCACTTTCTTTCTAAGGCAACATACGAAAATCGATTTTAATGCATTTATTAAAGGTATTTGAAGTCTGTACTTCTAACTGTAATCATTATTTGAAATATGTTAGAGGTTATAATCTTACCGACTTCTGAGTGAGAGTTCCTTCAGATGTTCCTCTCAAAGTGCTCTCAAGATTGTAGAGTAATTGTGCCATTTTGGGGGAATTTTTGAAATAATTCATTCACATCTTAAATCACAAATTTTTTGTTTCGTTCAAAATACGGAGGAAGAAAGACAATATACGAGAGAGTTTTTCTCTCTTCTGTCGCAGTGGAATTTGGCGGGAAATCAAAACTTTCAACTTTCACCACTAGAGGAAATTAAAAAAAAAACACAAGGAAAAAAGGAAAAGAGATTTTTTTTTATCATTGTTGATTGAATAATTCAATAATCGGATTTATTAGTGGAGAATGAAACAGGTGAAATTATTTTGGAGGTAAATTATTATGAAAACACACAAAATTCGAAAGTTATTTATGTAGAATAGACATTATTTTAGATAATTATTTGAATTTTTTTTTATTCTAGTTGGAATTTGGTGAAAATCGGTTGAAATCAGTTGAAATACTTGAGATAAGATATTTTTGATGATTTCATTGGAAAGCTGAGAAAATTTGCGATAAAAAACATGTAACAGAATTGTTTTTTCGATTTTTGGGAAAAATTCTACTTTTTTCGCCTTCAAAAAGGGTCTAATCCTTCCAGTTTTCGAAAAAATTACACTTTTTCGAGGATATTTTCGGTTTTATTGGTCGCAGCGATTTGGGGTTGATCTTAAATGATAGGTGAGATCATTTCCCATCAATTCAAGTGGTCGCAACCAAAAATTATCGATTTTATCAATTTTTTTAGATAGTTATGGAGCAAAAATTGATTTTCAGAAAATAGTCTATAAATATCTTGAAAATTGATAATTTTCTTCTTAAAAAACCTCATAAATTAATGGCAAATGAGCTCACTTTTCATTTAAGATCAACCCCAAGTCGCTACAACCAATAGAACCTGAGATATTCCAAAAATACTGATTTTTTTCGAAAAAGGAGAGGAATATCCTCCAATTCTCGTCCAAAAAAATAGAATTTTCGAAAAACGAGAAAAAATCAATTATGACACATGTTTTCCACGTGAAATTTCCTCAGCTTTTCGATGGAATCATCAAAAAAATTCTATCTTCAACCATTCCCCCAGAATTTCCATTTTTCCTCCTTTAATGCATTTTTTAAAAATATAATCAATTAATGAAAAAGATTGATCATTTAAGAGCACAACAATTTTATTGAGCAATTTCAAAATTGAATTTTGTTCTGGAACCATCCAGTAGCCATTGATTAATTTAGTCCAATTGACTCAAGCAGACTAAAGCAGACTTAATAAAATTGAGTGATTTATGAGTGAAAAATCCTCTATTCTCTTTCCATCTTTCTTCTTCTTGAAACTTAACGATGATAAAGTCTTTCATTTAACGAAAAATTGAAGCAGACAATCTCTGCTTCATGAATATCGCTTGAACAACAAATTGTACAATCAATTAAGGGCTTACACCACTGTAGATTTTTCGAAAAATCTATTTTTTTTCTTGCTTTAGAAATTGGCCTTCCAGAATACGAGTAAGAGAAGTTATCACCTGAAACCCATTATTTCACATGAAATTTTGAATTTTTCCCAAGGTATTTCTTCATATTCATAGCCAAAGTCAAAACTTCAATCGTGTTTTTCTCGAAACATGATTTTTCAAATTGGCACGCAGCATAACTCCAATAATTTTCATTATTTTCATTTGAATTTCCCACAGCATCTTGAAAACAATATTTCAAACAGAAATACGTAGGGGATTTTCAAAAAATTGATTTGCACATTTTTTATTGACAAAAAATTGCCGGTTTTTCGGCCGAAATTTGAATTTTTTCATTCAAATGGTCACCAATCCCACAAAAAACAATATTTTTGAAATCCCTACGTATTACTGTAGCTATATGTATCTAGACTGAGCCAATTTTTTTTTTTTTTCAATTGAAATTTGCACCAGTTACACTGCGTGCCACAGAGTGTTTTAAATTCGAGGGGCCTCGCAAGAATGGCTCTTGTGTCGTCATTTTTTCATATTTTTTGATGAATGTTTTCTCTGAAGATTCAAATATATGCTCAATCACTCCCTCAAATATCATTATTTCATTGCCTTTTTTGCTATAAAAAAAAAAATATCAAAAAAACGTCTTTTTTAAAGGCTTTTACAGTGGTGTCACCCCTTAATATATTCATATATTCCAGATTCAGCAACATTATTGGAGTGTAAAAAGAGGGAAAAACCAATGGAACGTTCCAAAATTCGAAATTCATCGAAACTGCCGAGTCCAGAAGCTTCTTTCATCAATAAATCACAGATGCTCCATCTCGCCAGATCAATAAAACAAAACAATATCATTGAAGTACAATGAGAAGACTCTATCTCTCATTCATAAATGAAAAGAATTGGCCGAATTAAAAAATTTCGTCTCCCACGTGTCTTTCAATTAATTTAACGATCACGAAAAGACAAGGAAAGAAGAACTCTCATCAGCATTAGAGTGGGGTAAAATTTTCTCTTATTAAAGCGCATGATCAATTGAATTGTCAACCATTTGCGCACGAGTTATCAACGTTTCACCATTGTAAAACCGGTATTTCTATGTTTTCTAGCACATTTTGTCTAAAATAATTATAAAATTTTGTTCAGTTTCTCAATAATTCCATTGAAATACTTCCATTATTTTTTTAATATCATTTTTTCTTTTTCGTCAGCACTCGAGATAATCAGGCGATTAGATATTGGGTCTATTGATAGGAAAAAAACTATAAAAACCCAGTTGACTAAAGAATTTTTCGAGTTTCTGTGATTAAATTGGAAATCATCGAAATGGCTCCTAAAATCGTTGTTAATTCACCGAAATTAACGTATTTGGAGGATTTTATCCAGGCTGAATACGATTATCATACTTCGAGGGTGGAAACTGGTGGAGAAAATGGAACCATGACTGTAAGATTTAGCAATTTTTCTTTATTTTATTTACAAAAATTACTATCGAACGAAAAAAAGAAATTCTCTTTTACGTGACTAGGCAGAGAAAATTTCATTTCCAACACTTTTCCACTTTTTTCTTTTTTTAAATCTTTTTTCTAAGATATAAGCAGTTAATTTGATTTGTTTGATCCCCAGGTAACCCCAGAATCGACTACTTTGCTCATTCGAACTGCATCCAAAGTCCCAAAGCTCGGAGTAATGCTTGTAGGATGGGGTGGAAATAATGGCACGACAATAACAGCAGCTCTACTTGCCAATAAATTAAATCTCTCTTGGGATACAAAGGATGGTATGAAGAAAGCCAATTGGTATGGCTCACTGACCCAATCATCGACAGTTTGGCTTGGTAATAATGGTGGAAAGGAAATTTATGCACCCATGAATTCACTTGTACCAATGGTAGAACCAAATGATATTGAGATAGATGGATGGGACATATCAAATTTAAATCTGGCTGATGCCATGAAAAGAGCAAAAGTACTGGATATTAATCTTCAGAAACAATTGGTGCCTCATATGGAGAAGTTGAAGCCGAGGAAGAGCGTTTATTATCCTGATTTCATCGCTGCTAATCAGGTTTGTGCAAAAGAATACAGGAAAAACCAGGTAAAAATGGATTTGCTGCTCCAAAATGATTTGGGATTTTTTTTGAGGGTCAAGGACTTCACAAAAGAATCTGAAAAAATTCACCAACAATGTTCACTTATTGGTGCATCTTCTCAAATTTTTTCAGATTTTTTCATCAAGTCCTTCCCTCTGAAAAAAAAGTTTCTAGTTCATATTGTCGCTGAGGTCGATTTTGCCCTAAAAATTCACCTAATTCATGATTTTTGTTAATTTTTCATTCTAAAAATTTTTCAGGAGTCCCGAGCTGACAATTTGATACCTGGAACCAAGCTGGAGCAATTGAATTCCATCAGAAAAGACATTTCTGACTTCAAATCCTCGAGAAATCTCGAAAAAGTGATAATCTTATGGACAGCCAACACCGAGCGATTTTCCCAAATACTCCCAGGAGTCCACGATACATCTGAAAATCTCCTAAACTCAATCGCCTCAAATCACGAGGAGATAAGTCCAAGTACTCTTTTTGCAGTGGCAGCATCTCTCGAAGGATGCACTTACATCAACGGTTCGCCCCAGAACACATTTGTCCCAGGAGTGATTGAACTGGCAGAGAAGAATAAAACGTTCATAGCCGGTGATGACTTCAAATCAGGTCAAACAAAGCTAAAATCCGTTTTGGTTGAATTTCTGATATCAGCTGGCATCAAGCCAGTATCAATTGCAAGCTACAATCATCTTGGTAATAATGATGGATACAATTTATCAGCACCACAGCAATTTAGATCAAAAGAAATATCGAAGAGTTCAGTGATCGATGATATAGTCGAATCGAACAGGATTTTGTATGAAGAGGATGAAAAACCGGATCACTGCATTGTCATAAAGTATTTGCCTTATGTTGGGGATTCGAAGAGGGCAATGGACGAGTATGTCTCTGAAATAATGCTGGGAGGACATAACACAATTGTTGTGCATAATACATGCGAGGATTCGCTTCTTGCTAGTCCAATCATCCTCGATCTGGTCATTTTAGCTGAATTGTGTTCAAGAATATCGATTAAGCCAAAGAATGATGATAAATGTGATTTTGAGAGCTTCAACAGCATTTTATCAGTTTTATCGTATCTCTGCAAGGCTCCACTTGTTCCAAATAACACTCCAATTGTAAATGCACTTTCTAGACAACGAACTGGCATCGAAAACATCCTCAGGGCCTGTTTAGCACTTCCTCCCATCAATAATATGCTACTTGAACACAGGATAAATCTTAAAAAGGCTTAATTTTGAATATTGGAAAAGACACAAGTTAATGTTTTTCGCTATTTTTGTGAGTAAGTAAAAGCTAATGTTTGTATACCTGCTGTGCATTCGTCAATCCATCTTTTTGTAGATGAAAAGAATTCAAAGATTTTTATGAAGCACGAAATGAAGCAGTTTTGTGATTAAGTGGAATAGAATTTTGGATAATAGTTTGATTGGGAAATTTTAGGAGAGATGTAATTTGTAATTTTTGGATAAAAATGCTAAATGTTCCACTTAATCACAGAATTTTAGTGCATTTTTCATAGCGAAATAGATTAATATGAGAATTTATAAAAATTGAAATAATTTAGAAAAAAATGTAGATCAGATAAATTTTTTTTTGTTAATTTTCAAATTATATTAGCTTTTTTTTGGTATTTTCATGAAATTTTGGAGATGGATTGATTTTTACTTTAATAAGTATTGATGAAAACAGTATATTTATGTAAAACATAGATTATATTTTCGAACGAAAAGTTTTGAAAGAGAAAAATTTAATATTGAACACATTTACTACAATGAACTTGTAAAAAAAAGAGACCAAATAGAATTCTTCAATTATTTAACAAAAAGCAAGGATAATAAAACTGCAGTATTATGTAGTATTTTTTTACTCTTTTTCAAACGAAAAAATGAAAAATAAAAAAATAAAGTACATGAAAACTACAAATCTGTCTACAATTGAGAAAAAAATCACACATTTGACGAATGAATTAGCAAAGTATATTTTAGGAAATCAAAAAAAAATTGAATTGTAGATATTTATGTAAAATTTTTGAGTGTGTCTGTTTTGATTAAATAAGAGTTTGATGTGTTCAAATAAAGGAGAAAAAATTTGAAATGTTGAATGTAAATCATGCATTTTTGACTAATTAGTTGAATATAATTCAAATGAAAATGTATCCTATTTTTTTTTTAATCCTAAAAACTAGATTTTATCAGTAAAATCAGTATTTAAATACTCCCGCCCATTCTCCCCCCCCCCTTCCTTTCCCCATCCAATGGGCGAATTCCTTTACTCCAAAATTCTCTCCCATTAAAAAAAAAAAAAAAAAAAGGCAAGTCGAGAACTAAAACCTCGAAAGTATTTTAAACAATTTATTCTCTTAAAAAACGTTAAAAATCAAAGTCAAAATTGTTTAAATTCTTTCGTTAAACACATAGAAACTACCCCACATTCCTCAGCTCATTTCTCCTCTCACCCCCCCCCCCCTTATATAAATCCCCACTTCCAACCCTCCAGTGAGAGCTAGGGATGTTCGATGCTTGAAAAAAAATCGATTTTCTAATAATCGATGTTTTTTGATGTCGATGTTTCTTCATCGATGCATAGAAAAGAATAATGGAATTTTCGATTCATCGATTATTAGCGAAAAAAAAAAATTACGTTCCATTTTTCTTTTTTTTTTTCAAATTATTATTGAGATATAATTTAATTATGAAGAGTGAAACAGAAAGTATGAGATGAATAAAGAAGTACAAGACATAATTATTTTTTCTGTAAATAATTCAAATTTCATGCATGATAAAGTATAGATATAGAACGAGTGTATTGGATTGTTGGTTCAATCAATATTGTTCATTTGACACTGAGTTTTTGAGATTTAAAGGTAAAATCCTTGTGGCAGGTTCAAAAGATCGCTTTTTATTTATTTTTTCCTTTTAGTTATTGTAATTACTATCACTATTTCGATTTTTCAACATTTTACCGATACTAGAACAATTTCCAAGATGATAAATTGTTAATAAACAATATTATGAATATTCAATATTGTTCTGCATTTGAATCACGCTGTTCCAGCATCGAGAACTGTGATTGGAGGATTCTCGGATTTCAAATACCAATATTCCCGCCAATTGATGTTTTCATGCAATTAATTGAATTAATCGTCGCTATATGTCTGGTAACATGGATTTTTCATTATTTCAAAAATTAATACACATTCTGACGAACAAAAAACATATAAAGTTATATAAGGAAAAAATACGTCTGTGATCATGAATTTTCGCAGTGAAACTGAACCTCGCTTATGGAGTTTCAATGTTAATTTAATTATCTTCAAAAATTAATTTTGGCCGTATTTGTCGGGTGACATGGGGTAAACTGAATTTTAAAAAAATCTCCTCATTCTATCGAAAGTGAAAAAAAATCGAAAAGGGCAAATATTAAAATTTCGTCGATGTGTGTTGATTATTTGAAAAAAAATAATCGAAAAATTCGATGAATCGATTAATATCGATCCTTAAGTGAAGAGCTATTTTCGAGCTATCGTCCACGCTAAATCCCCCCTCCACAATCTCCGGCACTGCAAAACCAAATAAACCAAGAATAAAAAAAAATCCACAATTCCAAAAGATCAAAGTTAAAATCCCTCGATAGCTCGTGTCTGTGTGTGTGTGTGCGTGTGTGGTGTGTGTGCTATATATGCGCCAATCTCTCTCTCTCTCAGAGCCGGTCTCAGTATTCCCCAATAATCTCTCATAAAATACAAACTACACACTGAAAAAAATGTGAAAGAAAAATTTCACTAAAAAAAAAAGAAAAAAACTGAATAAACATAAATTTCAATTGTGTTTTATTCACAAATTCACAGTGCAACTGTGTGTTAGTAGTGAATGTGGTGTTAAAGTGAAGTAAATCGTTATCTTTCCTAACCTTTTTTCTAGCTCAAATATCATTCCCAAAGGTGTTTCGACCAAAGTTATAAAAACACTATATAGGATAACATTTTGTGCACACATTTGACAAAAAATTTATGAAAAAATTCCTATTTAATAAAAAAAAAAACGTTAAAGTGTAGGAAAAATTTAAAAAAATACAAAATTTTGGGATTTGAGTGGACATTTACGTGCTTTAATCACACAAATAAACAAAGAAGTGTACATTTTTAATGCCTACATTTAATTAAACTATTAATTAATAATGGAATTATTATTAAATGAGTGTAGTGTCTCGTAGCAGGTAGCCAAAGTGGCCACGAGGTTTTTTCGTGAATGGGCATCAATGGAAAATGTGGCAGGTGCCGCCCAATGGAGGAATCTAAACACTCTAATAAAATTAAATCTTGATAAATTAATTTTTTTTTTATCATAAAAATTAAAATATAAAATACTTCAATTAATTCTATCAAATTGTTAATATTGTTTAACGAAGGAGAATTTTTTTTTTGAAAAAAAAAAAAAAATTGTATTGAAACTTCAGTGTTTAAAAGTGCAAAATTTTGTCGAAAAGAAGACAATTTTCTTGTGATAAAGACTTATTTGTTGTGAATTTTTTAATTTTATTCATCAAGAGTCTTTTTTTATAAAAAAATAATATTTTCTTATATTTAACACATTAAATTGTATATTTACATGATAAATATCATGTAAATTTCGCCAGAAAACCTTAATTTTGGCTTGATTCGTTAAAATTTTCTTTTGATTTGGGTGTTTTTGTGTGTGTGGGAGTCAGTGGAACTGTGTGTGTGTGTGTGCTTTTTTTTATAATGGCATCTAATATGGGTATACAAATTGGCAATGCCTGGTTTCAGAGGAAAATTAACCTCAGGCCACAGCATAGGGGCGTTCACCTTGTCACTGAGGAAATACTCAGACAGGTGCCTGAATTACTCCAATTTTCTGTTGGTCTATGTCACATACAAAGTAAGATTTATTTGTTTTTATTATTATTGAAAAAAAAAAACACTTGCAAATGTCTTTGGGGGGTTTGAATTTGAATTTCGATGAGGCTAGAGGTCCAGAAGTGGCTTTTGAGTATATGTTGAATTATTTACACTTTAGGTGCACTTAAATAACACTTGAATGACACTTAAATGACACTTGAAGACACTAAAATTATATACAGAATTTAATCCATTTATTAAAGGCACTTCTGGACCTCTAGCATTGTCCTTCTTATTTTTTTGGAGTTTTGGAGCATTTATGGGGGTTAACTGTTTATTTTTATTTATTTTTATTTATTTTTATTTATTTTGAAGAGCAAGTATTTAATTAATTATTTTTGTTAATTGTTTCTAATTATTTTTGTGTTTTTTCTTGGCAGTTCTACACACATCAGCAAGCCTGGCATTAAATGAGAGCTGGGATCCAGATGTCAGAGATGATATGGAGATGATGCTGAATAAAATAATTCCTGAGGAAATGCCATACAGACACAGTTGTGAAGGTCCTGATGACATGGTAAGATCAATGAAAATCAGGAGAATTTGAGGAAATGGAATGATACTGAAGATAGCAGAGATATCTGACATATCTGACAATTTTTAGGATTTTTTTGAACGAATAAATTAGGGGAAAATGGGGTAAAATAGATATTCCGATTGAACGGTTCGGGGTTTAAATTTTCTGATGATTCCATTGAAAAGCTGGGGAAATTTCAGGCTGAAATCATGTGTCAAATTTTTTTTTCCTCAATTTTTGGAAAAATTTACTTTTTTGGCCAAGTTTTGAAGGGGTTTCCTCTTGAATATCGAAAAAATTCACTTTTTCGACGATATCTCCGGTTCTGTTGGTCGTAGCGACCTGGGGTTGTTCTCAAATGAAAGATGAGCTCATTTCTCATTGATTTATGTGGTTAAAATTTTTTTTAAATCAATTTTTCAAATATTTATAGGTCATTTTCTGAAAATCAGTTTTTGCTCCATAAGTACTTGAAAAAATTGATGTTTTTCTTTTTAAACCCCATAAATCGATGGGAAATGAGCTCACCTTTCATTTAAGATCAACCCCAGATCGCTACGATCAATAGATCCAGAGATATCCTTGAAAACTCCAAATTTTTCAAAAACAGAAGAGTTTCACCTTCAAATCTTGCTCAAAAAATGAAATTTTTGAAAAATTCCAAAAAAAACTTCTGACATATGATTTTCATGGCAAATTTCCTCATCTTTCCAATGGAATCATCAGAAAGAACCTATCTCCAATATTTCCATCAATTTCACAGTATAAAATATCAAAATCAACTCAATTTTACACCTTCTGTCCATGAAAAAAAATCCAAAAAATTGTCGAATCTCTCTATCGTGTGAAAATTCATATTTTTCTTCTTTTCATGAAAATTAAATTAATTTTTTTTCTTTCTTCACAGCCAGCACATGTGAAAGCATGTTTTCTCGGTTCTTCCCTGAGTATCCCAATAACTGATGGAAAATTGGCACTTGGTACGTGGCAAGGTGTTTGGTTTTGTGAACACCGAAACAATGCTGGTAGTCGTAAGTTGGTAATAACATTAACTGGTTGTCTGAGAGACTCAGGACGTAGTCCAATGAGTCCTGTTAGTCCTATTGCATCAACAAGCAGCTAGGACCACTCTCACCCCCAACGGCGTGGCAAACGTCAGCTGCGCATATCGACATCAAGCGAGTCGAGCTAGCAGCGAGTATAAATATTATTTAGAAATTTAAAAATTCAAAAAATTTTTAATAAAAAAAAGGAGAATAATTTAGTAATGTCTCACGTATTTTTTCATTCTTCTCAGAGGATATATCAGGGGGGTGAGGAGAGGAGGATACTTTATCTGTTGATTATTGAAGGCAAGATGATTGAAAAATTAGATGATTCATGTTTTTTTATCACAGATTTCAATGAAATCCTAATACAAAAGAATTTACTTCTTTATTCAGTTTTTTTTTCTTTTCTTTTTTTTTCTGTCGATTGTGAATACAAAAGCAGAGTAGAAATTGAGAATGCAAATTATTCAATTGAATTACTATTTTCATGCTGCCAGTGCAGAAAATTGTCATTCTGCTTATATTACTGTTTCTAATGAATATAAAAAAAAAACGAAAAATTCAGAGATAAATAGTATCCTAAATTTACTTTTTTATTCTATTACTTAGAGAGGAAAAAAAAAATTTAACGTGAGATTGAGAGAATAAAAAATTGCATTACAGCATTATGCGTCCAAAAACACCGAATTTAAATTATCATAGCTTTATTCGGAAAATACCCCTTTTTTTCATTTAAAATGTGGTTTTCATTGCATTGAAAAAAAAAATTAAGATAAATTTTTCTCGAGAAAATGAAGCAGAAAAAAAATCATTAAACTCTTTTTTATTTGTACTCAAAAATTAGAAAAGCACAGCATCCTAAACGAATAAAAATCACTGCTTTGTTATAGGCTAGTTCGTTTATCAAAATGAATAATAAAAAGATTTAAAAAAGGAAAAAAAAAACAATGAAAAAAAGTGGAAAAAATAAGAAATCTATAAAATAAAAATAAAATACAAAAAAAAATTATAAATTATAAATTAATGCTAACTAAAACGCAAAACGACGTTTCCATTCGCATTACGGGGGTGTAAATAGAACTTTAACAATAAAAACAAAAAAAGAAAATTATAATAAATGACTAAATTGTAATAATTAAAAAAGAATAATTAAAACTTCTTTGCTGTGCTAAGAGAAAATAAATTAATAAAAAAAACAGAATTAATTCCTGCAGATGAGTGGAAATAAATGACAATGTGAATTTGTTTAAAAAAAACACAGTTATTTTAAAAAATATGAAAAAATTGATCTAGCCATCTGTAAAATTCTTTAAAAAAAATAGTAAATTACACTCATCTGCAGTGAATAAAACAAGTGGAAATAATACTGTGTGACGAAGCCATTAAAAAAAAAGGGAATATAAAAAATAACAATTTATAATAAACTAAAAAATAAATAGGATTAAAATTAAAAGTCCCAGGTAATTCAAATAATCTAAGCTTGTCATGAGCTTTCAAAACGTATCTAAACGTACCATTTAAGCGAAGCAGTCGGTGTTAGCTATTTATTCCTCTGAATAGTTATAAATTATCGTCCAATAAACACTACTGGAAAGAAAAAAAAAATAATAAAAATTAAGAAATTAAAAGAAAAAACATTTAAATAATGAATGAAAAAAAAAATTTAAATTAAAGCTTCAACATTAAGTACGCTAAACCAAACAACTTCATATAATGTTTAATAATAAATGCGCTCAAAACTATGGATACGGCTAAAATGAGAGAAAGAAAGAAAGAAAGATGAATAATCATTATTTAATGAAGATAAAAAATATGAGAAACAGTACAGTACAAGGATTATTAGTGTGGAAAGTGGTCTCTTGTCCAAAAAAAATAAAAAAAAAATTGTTTATGAAACATACTTTAAAAATATGAACAAAATAGAACAAAAAATTGTATACCAGATTGATGCACATTGTTGTTAAGTAATTCACAAGGGGGAAAAAAAATTTATTTAATTTTAAATTTAATTTGAACTAATTAAATTGTTGAGGGAGATATTCATTAAAAAAAAGAAAAAGTGTTCAGTACGAATAATTTTCACGTTACGAATTAACATTTATCTTTTTCCTTTTTTCTTCTTCTTTTCTTTGAAGTAATTTATTGACTGTAAAAGAAAATAAAGAAATAATTATTATTATAGAAATTTAATGCACAAAGGCAATCGCGTCATTACTTAAAAATTAAAAAAAAATACATGCCCACAAATTTAATGAATTTAACGATTAAGCAACGATTAATATGAATTATTTATATTCATATCCAAAAAAAAGATAAACAAGAGAATAAAAATTATAAATCTGTGAAATTAATTTTTCGTTCACGTTGCGACATCCATTGTATGTATGTAAATAATCGTAATTTTTGAAATTTAATGAAAATCAAGAAAATAATGAGGCAGAATGACGTGAAAATATGTAAATGCCAGTGTCATTTTGCCCATTTTTACATTAAAAAAAAAAACATCTAGTCGACAATGATTTCATGAATTTTTTGCCATTAATAAATTTTTTCATAATATTTCAATCGTAATTGTAATGAGAAGAAATTTAAAAAAATTGATAAAATAAAAAAAGAAATGGAAAAACATTGCTGTGCAATGTTACGTCGAGACTCATTGCCACAAGAGTAATTTTAGTGATTTTGCAGAATTTAAAAATGAAAGGGACAAAAAAGAAACAGGGAAAATAATTGAAATCAAAGTACATTTGGGAATGTGATTTAATTCTTCGGGATTTGATATTTTTTAAAGTAAGTTTACTTTACTCTCCTGTTTAATTTAATTAATTCCTTTTTTTTTAAATTAAATTCTAATATTATGCTTGATGTATATACAGATATTAAGGGTAATTATAATCATCGAATATTTCACTTAAATAATTAATTTCTCCTCTTAAAGAAAAAAGCATTGATAAAACTAATCATTACTGCATTTTGATTTCCATAGTTTTAAATTTAAAAAAAATGAAAAAAACTGTGTTATATCGAATAATTCATGAATGCAAAAAAATGATGGAGAATAATTAAATGGAAAATTCGCAGCACATGGTTAATTAGCACGGGCAATGAATCAGAATAATTAAATATTAAATCATTAAATGTGAAAAAGGACAATTTCCAAAGGAGAAACCCAAGAATCATCTTTTTTTTCGCATGAAAAATACTTAAAAATTATAAATTTCGTGTCTCATCCACTAGAAAAAAAAGTTACATTTACCAAGCCACAACACTGCGTACAAATGATGTGAGATCATGATTTTTATTAAATAAAAAAAATAATATTGAATAAGAAATAAAGAGTAAAAAAAAACTTTTTGTATCTTGGCTTCAGTCGTGCCTCCCCAAATGAAAAAAAAAATGAAAAAAAACGTCGCAAAATATTTGAGGATTATATTTTTTCTGCGAGAGTGTTTGAAGAGGTGAAAAAGAAAGAAGAAAAAAAAATAATAATTAAACTCGTTATGTGAGAATTGTGTATATGTGCAACTTCCACCACACGAGTCTTCAAATCTTTTACATTTTAAATTTCCATGTGTGTCCAATAATGAAGAAAATGAAGAGAAAAACAAAAGTAATTGTGAAATAATAAATTTTTCAGAATATTGGCTTAGGCATTTAGTAATTGTAAAGAATGAAAAAAATGAGAAAAAAAAATATTAATTGATTGAATAATTTTTTCAATTAATTGCAATGAGGATTGAATTAAATTTTTTTGTCTTAAATCACTTTTATTTCTGTTAAAAAAAAATTTTCATTAAAAAAATACTTTTTTTTTCATTGAACTATCAATTCATCTCCTCATTAAAATTAATTGAAAAATTTTAAATTATCTATTCTATAATTAAGATATTTAATGTACATTAGGGCTTATAAACGGCTTTGATAATGCTTGGATTTATACAGAAACCTGAAAAAAAAGGCACAAGGATAAAGTGATTTGGTGTGCGCTTATTAAAACCAAAGAGAAAGCAACAAAATTCTTTGAAAAAAATTATTTGCTGTCATTCTATCGAATTTCCTTTTATTTAAACGAAATTATGATGATTTATTTGAATTTTTCGAGGTCGAAAGGGTAATGGAAATTGCATGAAAGCAAAAATTGCAAAATTGAAAGGAAATAAGTGAAATTAATGAATTAATTAGTTTAAAGAAAACGAAAAAAAGCCGAAAGCCCAGACTGTTTCCAACGTCCTATCAAGAAAAATGATTTCTTGGAACCAAAAAAAAGTGAATAGAAAACAAAATGACTAATTAAAAACGTTTAAACGTGGGTGTTTTCCCTCCCCGAGATATACGGAAGATAAAAAATATTAAAAAAATTGATTAAAAAAAATACAAAACAAACTGCCTTTCACTCAAAACCATCCATCGCCTTTGAATTCTTAATTTGTAAGTGTGCACATCAAATTTTATAAGAAAAAAAAAGCATAAAAACTTTAAAAAAAAATTTAAAAAAAACGAATCCTCACCATCACGTTGTATAATTAGGCTTAGTATTTAAATGGGGCTAATGAGAAAGGAAGTTTAATGAGTGAAACATATTTAAAAAAAGGGAAAAATTAATGCTGTAATTAAGTGGAATAAGAAAATTTCGAAAATATTCTCAATCGAAAAAAATAAATGGGAAAATTCACGATTTAGTATTTAAAATAAATTTCTTATTCCATTTAATAACAGAATAGTTCGCTTCTATTCTACGAAATTGATTGGCATTTAGTACTTTATCATGAAAAAAAAAACTTTTTGTACATTGCGTGAAAAGAAAAAAGAAAAAAAACCTTTAATCCAATTCCAAAAATGAATAAAATAGCAAATAAATTAACAACCAGATTGATCCACTGGCTGGAAAAAGAGAAAACATAATACATTGAATAAAATGAAAAGAGAGAAGAAAAAAAAAATTTGAATAAAAGAATGTAATCTAAATATATCAAGTATAATCCAATGAGTGGAGATAAAAAAAAAAAAAATTAGTAAATATGTAGCATATGTATACTTAGGTAAGATGTGTAAATAGTATGAAAAAATACTAATAATATTAATAATAATAATAATAATAATATTAACAATATTGAAATTGCGATGAAAAGAAAATAACAAAATATGGAAACGAATCTAAATACTAACTTAACGTATGAATTAAACCAAAAAAATGTTCAGAACGAATGTCATAAGATTTATTGATGAAATAAGTAAATAGATAAAAAGAAAGAAAAAAAAAAACATTTGTTGACAGGCGACAATATGGAGGATTTAATTAATTACATTTTTATTTATTAGTTTTTTCTCTTAAATTCAACTCTTTTCCCCAAAAGAATTTATTCAAGAATATTATTTAAAATTTTATATATTTATCCAATTTTTTTAAAGCCAATAGACTTATTACAAAAAAATCTAATCTAATTATAACATGAAATTACAGCTAACATAGTTGTGCCATAAAAATAATACTAAAGAACAATTATAAAATGCAGCCAATTCAAAGGAATTAGAGAGATTTTTCTTTCGTCTCATTTTTAGGGGGAGGAAAATAATGAAAAAGGAAGTAGGAATGAGATTAATAAGTATTGGGAGATTTAATACGATTTGAGATGGCTTATTATTTCCGGTATATGTCCAGCCTCATTTTTCGGCGTTTCATCCATCTCCTTGTAATTTTGTGGAACAGGATGCGGGCCTGGATTACTCAAATCATTGGCTTTTTCCTGGACTTCTTTGAATGATGCCTTAATATTGTCCAATGCAGCACCAAGACCAGATTTAATTTGATTAAATTCCTGAGTGACGAGGGAGAGTCTACCGAGAAGATAATTCAGATTTTCATCGACTTCTGTCATGCGTTTCGTGATTTCACCGACCTAAAACAAGGAATTGATGATTAATTGATGAAAAAAAGCTTTGTAAAATTATTTTCACTTACTTTACTCTCCATTCCGCCCATCGTGGACGTTGTGCCATTAACGTACGCCTCATTCTGCTGATGAAGCTTGTCCAAAGCCTTGGCACTCTCTGTCATCTGCTGATACATCACATTAATCTGTCTCCATACCTAAAAAACAAAATATTCATTAATATTTAATTTTAAAAAATATTCCAACGATTTTACTCATTATTATAATAATTTTATTCACTTGATTCATTTCCTGCTCCATTTTTGTAGTCAAATTGGCAAGTGCACCATTCTGATTGTCCATTATATCACTGGAGATTCCATCGAATCGAGAATTTAGTGTATCATTAATATTAATACTCTGGGCTTTAACTAAATCCCCAACTTCTAATAGAATTTGGTGTACTCCATATTCAACTCTTTTTTTCGTGTCCAAAACGTGATCTGCCATTGAGACCATCACTGATTGCCCTTTTCCAAGATCGTGGAGCTCTTGGTTAACACGATCTGCATTATTTGCCAAATCCATTCTGTAATTAATTAATTAATCAAATTTATGGAAGATTTATCTCAATTTATCGAAGATTTATCTCAATTTATCGAAGATTTATCTCAATTTATTGTGGATTTATCTCGATTTATCGAAGATTTATCTCAATTTATCGTGGATTTATCTCAATTTACCTTAATTCATTGATTGAATTTTTCGTTTCTTCATTTGTTTCATCGACTTTTCCACCAACTCCACTCATTTCGTGGACAATAGCATCTTTAAGTGAGTGTTTCGTCTCCTGAAGAGTCGCTTGAGTCTCGTTGTGAAGAGCTTGCATGTCTGAAACCCTGAAATATCCCGAAATTTTCAAATTATTTATTATAATTATTTGTTATAACCGATTCTGGAAGTAATTGGGAGTTAAACTCACATGGGAAGCTGTTGAATCCTGTCGGAAGTATCTTCTAAAAGCTCTTTCAGCCTCATTAAAGCCACTGCCTGCTCCTCGAGGGCAGGATTCGAGTCTGCGGGCTGATCTTTCATGCCTTCTTGGAGTTTTTCGGTATTTTTCTTTAGGACCTCGAGGGAGGCCTCGATGTCACTTATTCTCGCTCCAATACCCTTCATCTAGAAGTTCAGAAATTCAGAAAATTGAATAAAAGTTAGGGAAATGTGGGGTGAAAAGGACATGAAAGGGGAAACGGATACATTTTTGTTTTAATGTTTTATATGACGAAAATCGCTGGAAATCTGTGGAAATATTTAAGGGAAGTTTTTTCTGATGATTCCATTGAAAAGCTGAGGAAATTTACATCGGAAAATATGTGTCTAAAGTCATTTTTGAGGATTTTTTGAAAATTCGACTTTTTTAACGAAAAATTAGGGCTTTAAGCCTTTATAATATTGAAAAATTTCACTTTTTTGAGGATATCTCCGGTTCTATTGGTCCTAGCGACTTGGGGTTGGTCTCAAATGAAAGGTGAGATCATTTTCCATCGATTCATGTAGTTTTTAAAAAATAATCATATTATTTTAGACGATTTTTGAGGCATTTACGCGCTATAAACTGATTTTCATAAAAAGACGCATAAGTAGTTCAAAAATCGATAATTTTGCTTTCAAAACCACATGAATCGATGGCAAATGAGCTCACCTTTCATTTAAGATCAGCCCCAAGCTGCTACGACCAATAGAACCGGAGATATCCTCAAAAAAGTGGAAAAAATCGAAAATAGAAGGCATTTGACCCCTCATTCATGCTCCAAAAAATAAAATTTTCAGAAAAATTCAAAAAATTAATTTTAACGCATGTTTTCAACCGTAAATTTTCTCAGCTTTTCAATGGAATCATCAAAAAAATTCCATCTCAAACGATTTTATTAAAATTTCCCTTATACCCCCATAATTTTCATTGAATAATTAACTCAATCAATTAAAACTAAAAAAAAATCAATTAAAACTCCGGAAGTACCTCTTCTGAAACAGTTTGTATTTGTTGAGTCTTGTTGACAGTTTCTTCATCAAATTTATTACCAATAGAATCAAGTGCAAACTCCAATCGTGCAACTTGACCACCAATAGATGATTCAGTGTTATTGAGTTTTGCTATTATCTCATCTGACTTATCGCTATTTCTTGGTAACTCAGTTGGACGATTATTAGTCTCAACAAATTTACTGTCAATATCTGAAAACCAAGCATCCAAACGACCCTCCAACAGTTCAATACCATCTGCTGTCTTTTGATTCTGAATTCTTTCTCGTTCATCTCTCTAAAAAAAGGTAATTAATTCAATTAATTAACGAAAGTTTGATCGATCAATTAAACTCAATGATTAATTAATTAATTATTTTTTTTTAATAATTTAAACAAAACCTGCGATATTAATTGCTCTATTCCTCCGATTCTCTCGTCCAATTTATTTAGATGCGTTTTGAGTCCATCAATTGCTGAAACTCTTTTAGATAAAAGACTAATGGCCTTTTTAACTTGTTCACCCAATTGACGCTCTCTTATCTCGTGTCTCTCTAATTTTTCTGTATTTTCTCGCATCATATGGACAAGACTGAGCATTGCATCTTTGATATCCTCGTGTCTTCATTAGAGAAAAGAGAAAAAAACAAGTGGATAATAGTATTGCTTTCCAACTGATATAGCTTTTTCTGCTGATACTTTGGCAATATGCTTCCGAATGGAAGTGATACAACTTTTTTCAAACCATCATCGAAATATCAAATTTTGGAAAAATTCATTAAAACGCCAATAACTCGAGAACTAATCATGCTAATAAGCTCAAAATTTACAGGCATCTAACTGATACGATTCTCGAGATAATAGGGGAGAATGTGGCAAAATGGACACTGTAATGAAACGGTTAGAGATGGATTTTTTTTGATGATTCTATTGAAAAGCTGAGGAAATTTTAGCCGGAAAACGAGTGTCAGATGTATTTTTTTCGATTTTTTTGAAAATTCGATATTTTTTTGGATTTTTGAGGGGTAAAAGCCTTGTCTTTTTGGAACATTTTCAGTTTTTTGCGGATATCTCTGGTTCCATTGGTCGTAGCAATTCGGGGTTGGTCTCAAATGAAAGGTGAGCTCATTTCCCATCGATTTATGGGGGTTTAAATTCGAAAATATAAATTTTTGGTATAGTTACAGGCCAAAAACTGTTTCACAAAACTGTTTCACAAAAATGCCCATAAATACTTTAAAAATCGATATTTTTAAGTTAAAAACCCTATGAATCGATGGCAAATGATCTCATCTTTCACCTCCCACCGGAATTTCTACGCTACGACAAATAGAACCGAAGATATTCTCAAAAACTGGAAATTTTCAAAAAAAGGAAGGCTTTCACTTCTCTAAAATGCTCAAAAAACTCAAAATCGTCAAAAATTCAAAAAAATTAATTCCAGCACTTGTTTCCCGCCAAAAATTTCCTCAACTTTCCAATGAAATCATCAAAAACAATCTATCGCCAATATTTCTATTAATTTCAAGAATTTTCCATAATATTTGCCTAAAAATTTAGATGCGTCCATTTTACACCTGCTGTCCATTTTGCCCCATCTTCCCCTATATGAGTATTAATAACATCAGTTGAATAGTTTCCAGAAATTCCATTAAAAACTGATTTTCGAAAAATGAATATATCTCAAAAAGTAACGATCGGATTCTCTTCAAATGAAGCTTAAAAAATAGACTTCGTCGAGAGGAAATTCTCCACAAAATATGAAATTTCTCTATAAAAACGTTTTGATGTAATTGAGACGTTTATGCACATACAGATATACATACACACAGACATGCGATAAAAATATCATTTTCTCTCTATTTACATCATTTCAAGTATCTTCTATATAAAACAATTACAATCGAAAATTCTGATGATTACATAGCTTCCATTCGAAAGCAAAAAAGGAAATCATTAAAAATATTTTTTTTTTGGGTATTTTCGATGTAATTATATTTTCAAACGAGTTAAATTATTCATGACCCTTCCATTCAATGAATCTGTCCACTGACAATTGAGACAAATGTCGAATAAAGTTTTATAGCCATCCATTATTAATAAAAAAGTTATAAATCATAATTCATAAAACTTAACATTGTAATAAAGATTCGTAAGTAAAATTGAACATTTACACATTTTCGTCTGAATTTTCCGTGCAAAATCCCGGTAATTTCAAAACGAGTCACATTTTTACTGAAATTTCAGATAATTACGTCATTGAAAAATGAACACATCATTGATTTTCAAATAATTTCATGCCTAAAAATCAATGAAAGTTTCAAAATTCAGTTTAATTGTTTCTTAAAAATTTACTAAAAATAGGAAAAATTCAAAAAAAATTGGAAAATTCAAGTAATTTTCATTCTGAATGTTCATGTTCAGTTGAAAATTCAAATAAGTTGTAGAATTTTCGTCTTAATTCTACTTAAGACTCACAGATTCCTTTGAATTTCCTCTGAAACTCACAGATTTCATAACTATCTTCCCATCAAAAAAAACATTCAATATCACGTTTATGAAAATTCCCATCAAATTGTCTATGAAATTTTAATTTTTTTCAGTCAATCTTACGTGATTTCTCTGGCTTCAATTCCATGAATAGAATAAATTGTTAGAAGTAGTAGTAAGAACGAAATGTCCAACAGCCTCATCCTCTTTGAATGACTCTGTCACTTTGTTTTTCAATTACTAATGTTTTATTTTTCTCCTCTCAACTTGGATCTTCGTTCTCTGCCCCTGAAAGACGAAAAACACTTTGTCTATATATAATCGTCGAATATAAAATTAATATTAAATTTTTTATAAGTACAGATGAATAACTATTACAACGGTCCATATTTCATAAAATTATTTAGAAAACTCAATTAAAGTTAAAAGTTAATCCACTTCCAAAAGTTCTACACATTAATTGATGTCCATAATTCCCATTAAACGTTAATAATTTAAAAAAAAATTTTTTATAAGGATTTGAAACTTTTTTTTATGAAGAATTGGAACTTTTTTATAAAGACTTTATAAAGTACTTCGATATGTCTATCCACTAATAAAAGACAGAGTTTGTCTATTTCTCTGTAAATTAGTTTGGATCATCTTTGTACGCGCTTTGAATTTACTTGCGGCACACAAATGAATTTCAATAATAATTTAATAACCGCGTGGCCTAAGATAAGAGTGATATAAAGGGGTCAGTTAAGATGACCTCTTCTCCTTTTTTTTCCCAGGAAGAATAATCGCGATAAATAATTCAATTTAATTTGGTAGCGAAATGGTAAAAGAAGAGGAATTGATTACAATTTCGTTCAGTGTGCTCGAAAAAAAAGGATTTCTTTTTCCAAAACGAAGAGAAAGCTATGGAAAATAAAGGAAACTGCGATGGAACCGGTTTCTGACACTTTAGAGCTAGTTTCTGACAGCAAAAATCGAAGACAACAATTATTTGGTAATTAAATGTAATTTAATTATATTAATACATCGTTGCCTTGGAAACAAAGGGGCGTAAGTGCTATGCTTATACGCAGCACTTACGCCCGTTTGTTTCTAAGGCAATATTTTTCCATTTTTTTATGGATATGAGATAATTTCAAAAAAAAATTCGAAAAAAAAATTCGAAAAAAAAATCGAAAAAAAAAATCGAAAAAAAATTTGAAAATTCGGAAAAATCTCAAATATTCAAATAAAACTGTTTTTTCCTTCTTATGCTGTTTATAAGCATAGCACTTACGCCCCTTTGTTTCTAATGCGATATTTTTCAACATTTTCTATGAATATGAGAAAATTTCGAAAAAAAATCGAAAAAAATTTCAAAAAAATTCAAAAAAATTTGAAAAAATTTAGAAAATTCTGAAAAATCTCAAATATTTAAATGAAACTGTTTTTCAACATTTCTATATATAACTGAAAAATTTGCAAAAAATTGTTAGTTACTGGAGCACTTTCAGAAACTAGAACCACCACGTTATTTCCTTGAAAATCATACTTGATTCAGCTACAAACTAAAGTCAAGGTCTTTGCCCCCTCGTCAAATCGGTTTGGGCGGTACCAAGTTCAACGTGCAACCCAAAGAAAATCATTCGTTTCTGTATTGCACTTCAGTTTCTCATAAATGAGTTAGTCTGTTACTTGAACCGTTAAAATCAGATTGAGTTGTTGAAGTAAGGGGGGGGGGGCGGGTGGGGGTTCATGGACTCTAAAAAGCCATCAGCTACATCACTAAACCCTTGTATAAATATCTCCTTTTTTTTCCTTTAATCTCATGTATATTTAGAATTTTATCCCCATAGACTTTTTTTTCGAAGAGTATAGAGGCAATAGAAGAAATAAGAAAGGATATACACATTGCGATATGCCGATGTTTCTTTCGTATCTTGAAAGAAGTGGAGTTATTGGAGCCATGTGGCTCATCCCAAGGAGCCATCTGTTTTTGCGCAATATAACATGGGCAAAAGAAGAAGGAGAAGAAGAAGTCGAGTGCATTTTTTCAAATTTCATTACCTGAGTTTTTTTTTTTTTTTTAATAGTTAAATCCTCTTTTTTTCGCTAATTTGCGAGAAAAAAAGGAAATAAACCAGAAATCGGCAAAAAAGTTCGCATTTTTAATTTTTTAATTTTTTTTATTTCTGTAATTTCCATCGAAAAAATTTTAATTACTTTCTTAATGAAAAATTTGGATTTTTAAATTTTTCATTAGTTTGAAAATTAATTTTTTTTTTTTAACAATTTTGATTACTATTGTAATTACAAATTTGACTGATGCAATTTTATAATTCTTTTTCTTATTCGAAATTTTGATTCTTTCTTACTTATTAATTGATTGGAATAATTAATTTTATAATAAAATCAACGCTACTATGTTTAATCTTCCCAAATATAACCGTCTTTCAGACAAAAATTTTGAATTGAGAGTGTTAACTAAATGTAACACAAATAAGAACTTATAATTTAATCCAATCTAAATGACGCTTATATGACATTTATAATTCAATTTAACTAATAAAAATATTAATAAGTTTAATAAAGAAAATAATTATGAAATTCCATCAGTCAAATTTTAAATTACAATAGTAATCAAAATTGTTAAAAAAAAAAATTAATTTTCAAACTAATGAAAAATTTAAAATCCAAATTTTCCATTAAAAAAGTAATTAAAAATTTTTCGATGGAAATTACAGAAATAAAAAAAATTAAAAAATTAAAAATGCGAATTTTTTTTTGCCGATCTCTGGAATAAACTAAATGAAGGAGAAAAAAGATCTTCTTGAAGGAGAGGATCGTTAAAATAAATCACGAAGAGGGAAGGAGGAGGGGGGAGGGGGGGGGGAGATTAATGATAGGCCACTGACTAATATTATATCCAAATTACCATCATTTTCAGTTATTATTGTCTAATTAAATTCTTTTTTTTTCAAATTATTTCACTAATCGCGGGAAAAAGTGGCATTTGGTCTAATGCCAAGATTTTTTGAATTTCCATGTTTTTTTACTTCTAATTTGAGACTATGGGGTGAATTCGAACCATCAAGACTTCCGGGAATTTCTCTGAAAGTCTTATCATAATCGTAACAGACACTATTATTCTGAATTATCATTTATTAACTTTATTTACTTGAATTAAAGAAAAAAAATACGATATACAATGTATCAATTGATAATTTTCAATGAATAATTACTTCAAACTTTTCTGCGAAACATTTAAATGAGTTTCAGTGAATTTCTTAAATTGCAAAATCTTGGAACATAGAAAAATAATTGAGTTTATTCGGTTAATTACAGAATATTAATATTAATTGAAGAGAAAAGGGAGATGCATCAAATTATTCCCCAGAATTTAAAAAAATTCTATTAAAAAGTTCGAAACATTTCGAAATACATTCCCTTAAATTTGCTAATGGGTAATAAAAATTGTGGTTTAATACTTACAAGAATAGAAATGAAAAATTTTACTGTCTAATACACAAAGATAAATGCAGATGAAGAGAAAAAGACAATTTTATAAGCGTACTGTTTAGCTTCAAGTTGCACAGAGAACTGAAACGCCTTTAGCCATTTAGCTAAGCCTTGTCTTTTCCTCTTTTTTAAAAAATTGTGGGTGCTGCGACTCTTACGCCATCGTAAATTATTGTGGTGGCCTTCTGTGCTTGTCTTTATTACCGACTATTGGCAAAAGGAGTGATGAAAAGAGCGAGAGAAAAAGATACGACCTCATGCAGGCGTTTTTGACGCTAGCGTCAGCGTCAAATCAGGTCACGTGACACTATTTTGAATTTCCCGCTGCTTAAAAAAATTTAGCGATAAGTCGCCGCGTCAAACAGCAGCGTCAACATGACTGTTTAGAGGAGTTTTAAGCATCAGTAGATGATGAAAAATAGCAATTATTGTCCGAATCTATATTTTTGTCATTTACTGAAACATTTTTTAACGTTTACATCATCTGAACTCATTATTTTTAATATTTTATGACGACAATATTGACGCTCCTTTTCCAGCGATAAAGCGCAGATTGTTGAGCTTTTTGCTACTTGTCGCTAAATTTCTCATTAGTGGCGGGAAATTCAAAATTGTGTCACGTGACCCGATTTGACGCTTACGCTAGCGTCAAAAACGCCTGCAAATTTTTTTTTTATATGGAAAAATCAATTTTTCGATTTTTTTTTTTCAAATAAATTCGTATAATCTCACAATATTTTTTTTTCTCTTAAAAAGGAATTAAAATTCGTAATCCTTTATTAGCACCATTCGAATGAATCAATTAACGATAAATAAATAAATGATTAATATCAATTAATTGAATAATAAATCTTTTATTCAAGAAAAAAAAACACTTCATAGAAATGTTTATTACCTTCAACTATCCACCTTCTGCACAAAAATATCATTTTTAATACATAGTTACATACATTATCCACAATTTTTTTAAAATACTTAAATTACAAAATATTCATTTATAAATTCAAGTAAATGAATAAAATAATAGTTTAATCAAAATCCCGAAAGATTTATAGTCTCAATTAAAAATCAAAATTCAGTGAAGAGAAGGACCAAGACAATTTTTCAACAAATAACAGTAGTTCAAAGATGACAATGAAATTAGCACATATTTTACAATTCTTCGTATTTTTTTAAACAAATAAATTATTACCAAAAAAATATTAAAGAACGCACTTGTACACTGAGAGAAAAATAGTTATAAAAACAATCAAATATTTTTTAAAAATAATTTTGAAAAAACTGTTGAATTTACAGGTTTTAGTGCAATTCAACTAGTTAATCTGTTTAAATTAACTAAATTGAATAAATTCAACAATTTTTCTAATTATTTCAAAAAAATATTAGTTAAGTACCAATGGCATCAATATTTGATTGTTTATACCACTTTTTTTCCAATAATAATTTATTTGTTAAAAAAAAATTAGAATAATAATTGTCAAATATTTGCTATTATCAGTATCTCTACATTAAAGCCTTAATCCTCCACAATTTACCCCTCCTCCTTCTTCTACCCCTTCAATTGAACTCCGAGCAAGTAACAGAAATCCAGTCCAACAACATCTTCATCTTCTCCGAGTTCTCATCAAAGCTCGTGAAGCCCTGAATGGCTTCATTGAGGCACTCCGGCAGGAACTTCGTCACAAAATGGGGCCAATCCCTCCGAAGAAGTTCGACACACTGATCGCTGAAGTTCTCGCCACTCAAAAGCTTCTCCCTTAACAATCGCTTCAACAATCTCCCATAAATCCTCCAAACTACAGAATCACACGTTGGCATGATGATCCGTATATTCCTGAAGCTCATGATCCCCTCAAACAGCTTAGTTACGTCATCGAGCTTATATCCCTTCCAAATATCGATAAATTGATCCTCGATGGTCGGAACAAAAAGCGTGGATCCGAACACAATCAGATGAAAGGCATAATCGACGCTCAAAACGTACAGGATCCTCTCCACAAATGCCTCAAGATCCTGCCGCTCCTTCAAAGTTCTCTCCAAATTCCTCAGAATCCTCGAAATCGTAGCCACATTAAGCGCCGACCAGACTCCCCTTTTCTCGATCAATTCCCACATGGATTCTCTAATTTGATTAATGATCTCCGTTGCTGATGGAACCTCCGAATTATGAAGGCGCGTATTAATTTCTTCAGTCTCCTCCTTCGAAGAGGACAAAAGGCACTCAGAATAGATTTTTTTCGAAGCCATAGCGTCATTTATATAGAAATCTAACCATTGATCAATCCTTTCCATCGCTAATCTCAGGCAGATTTTTACAGACATGTCCTTAACGGCTTCATGTGTATCCTCCGGAAGGAGCGATAACAGCGCTTCTTTGCATCTCTTTATGCACATCTGTGGAACCCTTTTGTTACACTCTTCGCGTAGTTCTTTAGTGATATTTGTTAAAAAATCGGTAACTTGAGCTGAATTCAGCGATTCGATGGGTATTTTTCGGTCTTTTTTCTCGCCATTCTGAGTTTTATCCGGAGATAACTTTCTGTGGATCTTGAAATGCTTGGATTTAACTTCTGGGAGGATTTCGCGACAGATGAGCTTGACGCAGTTTGACGCGATTCTTTCGGAAACGAAATCAACGGTTTTCTTCAATGAATCTGACTGTCCATGGAAGAATGCAGCTTCCTGCTGTAGTTGAAGGGTTTTTGCCTTTGTTTCGCTTGACGGTCGCGATAGTTCGCTCGAAACAGGTGTTATGTGACGATTGACCGGGTTATTACTGAAATCACAGTTTCCAGAGATCAATAGTATCTTGAATTCTTTGAGAAATGAACAGCACGTTTGGATCGCTCGATCATCGATCAAATCCAGTTTATCCATAAAATTCTCGATCGAAGTTTTTGATAGATTCTCAACGACGAGTGACGATTCGATGAAGCTCTCGTCATTACAATGGGAAGAATAAGCGGAAATCCTGTCTTTCACCTTCTTTTCGTTGAAATTCGACTGCCAAATGTGGTAGAGATCCCGCGGGAAATTAGGAAGTTCGAATAACCAACCGAGGTTGAAAGTTATTAATAATGCGCCTTTCCTCGTTAAACAGAGCTTTTCTGCGGTTCTGTAGATGTAATAGAGAATTTCGCAGAGTCTCGTGTAGTTGGGAAGTCTGAAAGCTACTGGATCAAGCACTGCCAAGTACTCGACCATCCAAGGAACAGTCAGAACCAATTTCCTCTGAATCAAAGCATCAAAAAGACACTTTTGCAGATTTATCGGAGGCGCAACCTGACTTCTCAACGCAATTTGCGAGTTTATCTCGGTTAGGCTCATTGCCGGTGATTCGAATGGTATTGATACTAGAAAACCCAGAAATTTCGATAATAATCGAAGACTCGAGACGCAGATCAAGTAGTTTTGTCTCGTTGTCTCGTCGACATTTGACTCTGCATTGTCGACCTCACTACTAGCGAATGGAGTCTCATTGAGTTCTATTATCTCCTGGATAAAACAATTTTCAAGGATTGTTGTGAATTTTAGGTTTTTTGAATAGAGCAAGAAGTCGCGGTAAAATTCCTGAATTCCGCGGAATGAGGGGAGGGGAACTGGACCCTCAGATGACAATGGTGTCACCAAACGCTCCTGTAATTGCTTAAATTTCTCGAGATTAACCGATTTTAGAGTGTTTAGTACTCCAAGTGTTCGAGGATCAATTGGTTCTTCAGTCTGACCGAATTGAAGGCACGAACTTAGTAATTGTGACTTGAATAATCTCGCGAGATGATAGTAATTAGCAGCATCATCGTGCAGCGTCAGCATGGAGTGTATCTTTCTTTCCAGTTGAAGGGGAAAGGACCAGTTTGATTGAAGATGCTTGTCCTCCCAGATTTTGAGGGTTTCGTAGAAAAGATCCCGTTGCATGCGGAATTTGGAAAAGGCAACGGTTGACGGGAAATTTCCGCGGTTATCAGTGTCCATTTGAAAGCAAACATTTTCGGTAAGTGCACTTGTGTCCTCTTTGAATCTATTTGATTCCTGCACCTTTTTCTCGTACAATTCATTCAAATAATTCTTCAATTCCGGTTTAAATGCAGCTACATGGTTTCTGTTCAATAGTAACTTGATGGTAGCTCGGTCTAAAACAATCAGCAGATCTCTCTGATTGTTCAGAACAGTTGTCGCAAAATAAACGCAGTTATGAGGAGTGTTTAGATACTTTTTTGAAGCTCCAGCTTCAATCGCATTGGATTGAACCGAAGAATCAGTCTCAGACTCTTCGTTAATACTTTCGTTCAGATCCTTGCAGCCCATCGTTTCCTTCAATTCCTTCAAGGACATTTGTTCGGTGTGGCTCTTAAATTGCGAAGTTATTAGCGTCATCACGAAGTACAGTTCAGTCATTGGATTTGGTACTAAATTCATGTGAATCAAGTTACCGTAGAGATCTGACAATTTGTCGAGGATTTTTTTGTTGTCAATTAGATCTGGGTTTGGAGTAATTGAAGGTAATGCTGCTGCTGATGATGATACTGATGCTGTAGCTGATACTGTTGGTCCTTTTTGTTCTTGGAAAACAGGAAATTCTGCAGTTGCCTCAACTTTAGGCTGTCTTTGTCGTTCCAACTTCAGTAATTCTCTTTCTGCCTTAAAAGAAGCCAATTCCTGAGACTTATCTGTTGTCTTAGCTTCTAAAAACTGAGGATTCTTCGTTTCCGGACGGATTATCACACCAAACACCTCTTTCTCGATGTTTCCTGGTTCATTTGAAGAAGCTTGGAGCATCGTTGGCTTTATTCTTCTTCTCGATCTGTTGTTCTTCTTCTGAACTGCATCAACATCACCTTGAGATGTATTATCGATACTCGCTCCAGATTGATTGTTAGAATTGTTTTTCTTAGATGATTTTGCTGGTTTAGTTACTAAAAAATCTCCTAGGCTCATTGTCTTCTTCTGTCCACTGCTGTTTCGCCTTTTGCTCCCAGAATTGTCGGATTGTCGAATTGTCGGATTTTTTGAGTCATTGAAGCTTCGACGAGGTGTTTTACACGGTTCTCCACTTAGATTAAGTCCTCTGAATGAGTCCAATTCGTTAATCGACTCGTCCAATTTCTTTCCTCCAGTATAAAGAGGAGACATTGGAGCAAATGATGTTGACAATGATAAAGTGCACATGCTTGAGTCAACTGATGCACTCGTTAAACTGCATCTTTTTGCAGATGTCGAAGCCTGTTCAATAGTGTGAAATGAATATTTCTTTGCTATTGGACTTGCTGGGATCAATGGGCTCAGAGTGAGGGACTTGTTCTCGAAGCTGCAGCTATGATTTGCCATTTTTCTCAGTGGTGTACTTGTCAAACAAATCGAGTGATCCTGATTGCTTCCGGTATTGATGGGCGATTGATTCTCACTTTTGAAGGATTCTTCCTCGTTGATTGTCGTGGTTGCAGTGCCTTTCTTTTGGAGCAGTGGGACATTTTCAGCTTCTGCAGATCCATGCTGCAAGACTTCTGAACACTGTTTTCGGAGATAGTCCAAGAAAAAAAGAACGAACTCAGCTCTTGTTGATTCGGTCTGCACGAAATCAGGAAAGACGATGTCCTGGAGAGAAAAATTATGAGAATATAATATTTGAAGACAAATTGATGCAATTTTATGACCAGTTTTAATGGAAATAGAGTGGTAAATAGTGGAGATATGCAACTTTTTTTGCCTTGAGACGGTTTTATAGAGAATTTTGAGAGATACAAAAAAAATCAGTTTTATTCGAATATTCGAAATTTTTCAGGAATTTCGAAAATATATGAAATTTTCATGAAATTTTTATAAAATTTACAGTTACTATCTCAGGGCAAGATCACTCTATCTCGCTTAATTTCCGATATAGATATTTTCAAAATCAAATTGATGATAGACTATTTAATACTAAAAATTTTGAAAATTCTGAAAAAATCTCAAATATGAGAATGAAACTGATTTTTTAAATATGGATAGGGGAGAGTGGGGCAAAATGAACACTATAATGAAACGGTTAGAGTTGGATTTTTTTTGATGATTTTATTGAAAAGCTGAGAAAATTTTAGCCGGAAAACGAGTGTCAGGTGTATTTTTTTCGATTTTTTTGAAAATTCGATATTTTTCGTCAGTTTTGAGGGGTGAAAAGCCTTTCCTTTCTTGAAAATTTTCAGTTTTTTGCAAATATCTCTGGTTCCATTGGTCGTAGCGATTCGCGGTTGGTTTCGAATGAAAGGTGAGCTCATTTGCCATCGATTCATAGGGTTTTCAATTGGAAAATATCAATCTTTGAGATAGTTAAATGCCAAAAACAGTTTCACAAAACTGTTTCACAAAAATGCCCATAAATACTTTAAAAATCGATACTTTTCAATTGAAAACTCTATGAATCGATGGCAAATGATCTCACCTTCCACCTCCCATCGGAATTTTTACGCTACGACGAATAGAACCGAAGATATTCTCAAAAAACTGAAAATTTTCATAAAAAGAAGGATTCTACCCCTCTAAAATGCTCAAAAAAGTCAAAATCGCCAAAAATTCAAAAAAATTAATTCCGGCACTTGTTTCTCGCCTAAAATTTCCTCAGCTTTCCAATGAAATCATCAGAGACAATTTACCGCCAATATTTCTATTAATTTGAAGAGCTTTCCATAATATTTGACTAAAAATTTAGATGTGTCCATTTTGCCCCTGATGTCCGTTTTGCCCCATCTTCCCCTATGGGCAAAAGAAGATTGGTAGAAGTAAATTTGAGAAATTATCAGAAAAAATTTCGAGAAAAAAAAATTCATAAAAATTTAATGAAAATTTCATAAAAATTTAATAAAAATTTCAAAAATTCTAAAAAATCTCAAATATTTGAATTGAACTGCATTTTTTTTTTAATTTGATTTTATCAATTCAGAATCAAAAGGGCGTAAGTGCAATGTATAAGCGTAGTACTTACGTCCCTTTCTTTCTAAGACGACAATTTGATTGAAAACTTCAATATCGTAAAATATTACCCATTTATAACCTATAAATATGAATTTTTTAAAAATTATTTTGTTAATTTAAGTATACAAACATGTGGTTTATCAGTGGTCAGCCAATTAAAAATCTCTTCACACGTAATTTGTTCCTTCAATAGTCCATTCAGTATATTAACAATCATTTTTCGTGATGATAATAGATCTTCATGAAGATTATCAAATGAAAACATCAACAAACCATTTGCAAGTCTATTATTATCGTCTCCAATTGTATTTTTTCATACAAAATTGTTTGGAAAAACGAAAAAAAAAACAAAAAAAGCGCTGAAAGCAAACAATTAGTGTGTTTTTTTTTTTAATTAATTACCCTCGTATTTTTAAATATTTAAACAATTGAAAAATGATAGTCACATTTTTTAAAATTCTGTTTTGGAGTTCAATCATCTGCGGCGTAAATATCCGTCACCTTAGAAACAAAAAGGCGTAAGTCCTGTGTTTAAGCATAGCACTTACGCCCCTTTCTCTCTAAGGCACGAAAATATAAATTCGAGTTCATAAATCGACCGCATGCGTCTCTCTTCACTCCTTCCATGATGCAATAATCATTTTTTTATCTAAAAAAAATGAAAAAAAATCAAGAAAAATTAATAATAAGAACATGAAATTGAAAAAAAAACAGTTAGAAATCATTTTTGGAGATTTATGAAGAAGAAAATCTTTTTTTTTGGAGCAAAATCATTTTTTTTATCTAAAAAAAAGAAAACAGAAGAATTAATGATAAAAAAGATCAAATTTAGAAAAAACCGTTAAAATTCATTTTCGAATTGAAGAAAAATCGTTATTTTTGGAGCAATAATCATTTTTTTCATCTAGAAAAAAAATAAAACAGAAGAATTAATAATAAAAAGATAGAATTTAAAAAAAACCGTTAGAAGTCATTTTTGAAGATTTTTGAATTTGAAAAAAGTCGTTATTTTTGGAGCTCTAATAATTTTTTTTATCTAAAGAGAAAAGAAAAAAGAAGAATTAATAATAAAATGATTTTTTTTTCCTTTTCATTTTATAAAAAAGATAAAATAAAAAAAAAAACCGTTGAAAGTCATTTTATAAGATTTTTGAATTTAAAAAAAAATCGTTATTTTTTGGGTAAAAATCGTTTTTTTATCTAAAAATAAAATTAATAATGAGAAGATAAGAGAGAAATAATAAAAAAAAAAACAGGAAAACTTTTTTCATTAAAAAAAAAAGAAAACAGGAAAATTAATAATAAAAAGATAAAATTTTAAAAAACCATTAAAAGTCATTTTTAAATATGTTTAAATTAAAAAAAAAATCGTTCTTTTTTGGTAAAAATCGTTTTTTATCTAAAAATAAGATTAATAATGAGAAGATAAAATAAAAATAATAAAAAACCGTTAGAAGTCATTTTTGAATATGTTTAAATTTTTAAAAAATCTTATTTTTTGGGTAAATATAGTTTTTTCATTAAAAAAAAAAAGAATTAATAACAAAAAAGATAAAATTCAAATAAAAAACCGTTAGAACCCATCTTTAAATATGTTTAAATTTTAAAAAAATCTTTATTTTTCGGGTGACAACCCGTTTTTTTTTTCCTGTAAAAATAATGAAAATTGTTAATCAAGTTTCCAATCTACAATTGGCATGCTTTCATGACTCACTGCTTCACTAACACATGTCAAAATCTCGTAGTACACACAATCCTCATGTATATGTACTTATATCGCTACCTCAGAATCAAAAAGACGTAAGTACTGTATATAAGCATAGCACTAACGCCTTTTTGTTTCTGAGGCAACGATATATATATGTGTATGTGTATGTGTGAATCCGTTACTGGTTATCCCGGTTGTGTGTGCGCTTCCAATGCGATATATTGAATTTTTCTCATATTCTGCTGTTATTAATACGCAGCTAAAAGAAAAGTTTTTTTTACCCCTAAAAATATTCACGTTCCACACAATTAATAAGCACAAATCAAATTAATTGAAATTTGTTTTTTTTTTTGAGGAAAAAATTGAGATATTTTTTTTTTTCCTTGAAGTATAAACGTGAAGCAAAATGGCAGCAGCCGACTCATCAACTGACGACAGTCTCTATCCAATAGCTGTTTTGATCGATGAATTGAAAAATGAGGACGTACAGGTATAAATTCCTTGACTCCCAATTAATTATTAGCAATTTAATGAAAATTTAAAAAAACCGAAACTGCTCAATGAATTTATTGAATGAATTTTCATTGGGTTAAAGAGGTTACATATACATATAGATATATATATACATATATATATACACAGTGTTGATGATAATTTTGATTGTTAATTAAGACGTCATTGTGTGGATTAAAATGACACTTGACTCAAAAAAAAAATTGAATTATTCAAATAAATTAATTAAATTTCATTGATTAATTGAAGGGCATGGCTAGAGAGACATGAGTTTCTTTTAATAAATTGCATTGAATTTTGTGTGTAAATGTTATGACTGAAAATAGCAGAAATCTGACAATTTTTAGTCTTTTTTCTTGACAAATAAATTATTTTTGGAAAAATTAAAAATGTGGAAATGTGGAAAATTCGAAAAACTGTTGGGGAAGGTGGGGTAAAATGGGGATTTTTATTGAATGGTTGGAGATAGAGATTTTCTGATGATTCCATTGAAAAAATGAGGAAATTTCAGGTGGAAAACATGTGTTGAAATTAATTTTTTCAATTTTTGGAAAATTTTTGCTTTTTTCGACGAGTTTTGAAGGGTTTTTCTTTTGAAAATTGAAAAAAATTCACTTTTTCGGTGATATCTCTGGCACTGTTGGTCGTAGCGACCTGGGGTTGATTTCAAATGAAAGGTGAGCTCATTTCTCATCGATTTATGTGGTTCAAATTTTCTTTAAATTAATTTTTCAAATATTTATAGGTCATTTTCTGAAAATTCAGTTTTTGCCCTTTAAGTACTTGAGAAAATTGATATTCTTCTTTTTAAATCCCATAAATGGATGGGAAATGAGCTCACCTTTCATTTAAGATGATCCCCAGATTGCTACGATCAATAGAACCAGAGATATCCTCGAAAAACTGAAAATTTTCAAAAACAGAAGCATTTTACCTTCAAATCTTGATCAAAAAATGAAATTTTTGAAAAATTCCAAAAAATATCTTCTGACCTATGACTTTAATGGAAAATTTCTTCATCTTTCCAATGAAATCATCAGAAAAACCCTATCTCCAATAATTTCCATCCATTTCTCGTAAATTTCATAGTATAAAACACCAAAATTCAAACTTCCCCTATGCATATTTTTAATTTATTTTTGAAATAATTTATTTATTGAATGAAAAAAGAAAAATCAAAAAATTGTCAAATATCTGCTTATTTCAGTATTATCTGCCATCTTCAGTACCACGTCATGCCTCAGAAACAAAGTGGCCTAAGTGCTATGAATAAGCATAGAACTTACGCCATTTACTTTCTAAGGCAATTATGTAATGTTTTTTTAAGTGTCATTAAAGTTGTACCACGTGTAATTTACCATATTCTCAAAGAGCACGTTAAAAACCCTCAAAACACATTTTCTGTACCTTTACCCTTATCCTCAATGAACTATTCATTTTTTCATCACATCCTTAATTAACTGAATTACCTAATTTTCAGCTTCGCCTCAATTCAATAAAGAAGTTATCGACAATTGCATTGGCCTTGGGTGCAGAGCGTACACGCAGTGAATTGATGCCATTTTTGACGGAGACAATTTACGACGAGGACGAGGTTCTCCTAGCACTGGCCGAACAATTGGGTTCATTTACCCCTCTAGTAGGTGGTCCAGAACACGTGCACTGTCTTTTGCCACCTCTCGAGGCACTAGCAGCAGTCGAGGAGACAGTTGTCCGTGACAAAGCCGTTGAATCATTACGTAATATTGCTGGACAACACAGTCCAGCCTATCTCGAGGATCACTTTGTACCACTGGTCCAGCGTCTTGCATCTGGCGATTGGTTTACGTCAAGAACATCAGCATGTGGCTTGATAAGTGTCTGCTATCCACGTGTTAGTCCAGCTACAAAAGCAGAATTACGTAATCATTTTCGTAATTTGTGCCAGGATGACACACCAATGGTCCGAAGATCTGCAGCATCCAAACTCGGTGAATTCGCTAAAGTCGTGGAAATTGAGTACTTGAAGTCCGATTTAATACCAATGTTTGTTATTTTGGCACAGGATGAACAGGATTCTGTTCGTTTATTGGCTGTTGATGCTTGCGTTAGTATTGCAACTTTATTGCAGCAAGAGGATGTCGAACAATTGGTCATGCCAACTTTGAGACAGTGTGCTGCAGATCAGTCGTGGAGAGTTCGTTATATGGTTGCTGATAAATTCACGGAATTACAAAAGGCTGTCGGTCCAGAAATCACGAAGACAGATCTTGTTCCGGCTTTTCAAGTTTTGCTGAAGGATACAGAGGCTGAGGTGAGAGCTGCTGCTGCCGATAAAGTACGTGATTTCTGCCAGAATTTGGATCAATTCAGCCAGGAAAATATCATCATGACAAATATACTACCTTTTGTCAAAGAACTTGTTGCTGATCCTAATCAACATGTTAAATCTGCACTAGCAAGTGTTATCATGGGCCTGAGTCCAATTCTTGGAAAACATAACACTATTGAACATCTTTTACCATTATTTTTACTACAATTGAAGGATGAATGCCCGGAAGTACGATTGAATATTATTAGCAATTTGGATTGTGTTAATGAGGTCATTGGTATTCAACAACTATCGCAATCACTTTTACCTGCTATTGTTGAATTGGCTGAGGACTCAAAGTGGCGTGTTCGTTTGGCTATTATTGAGTATGTTAATTTTTTTTTAATTGAAAAAAAATTATAACACTTAAAATTTAATTTAAAAGAGACATCTGATGATTTTTAATTTTTTTCTTTTTTGACTTGAAGAATAAATTATTAGCGAAAATGAAAAATATGGACATACAGAAAATTTAAAAGAGAAACAAGTGCAAATTTTCTAAATGTCTTTTTTTATAATAATTTTGTTTGAATTTTGTTTTAAATTTTCAAAAATATGCTAATTTTATTTTACTACAAAAAATTCAATTTTTTTGGATTCTGGGACTTTTTTTTAATGTTAATTTTATTTTCAGGTATATGCCACTGTTGGCAGGACAGCTTGGTGTAGAATTTTTCGATGAAAAACTCAATTCACTCTCAATGAATTGGCTTGTTGATCATGTTTATGCTATAAGAGAGGCTGCAACATTGAATTTAAAGAAATTGGTTGAGAAATTTGGACCAGAATGGGCACAAAATACTATTATACCAAAAGTACTCAATATGTCGAGGGATCAAAATTATTTACACAGAATGACATGTCTATTCTGTATTAATGTAAGTGGTAAAAATAATTTGTTACTAACATTTCGTAAAAAAAATTCAAATAAAAATTAAAATGTATGATTTTTAAATGATTTTTTTTTTTAGGTTTTAGCTGAAGTCTGCGGGCCAGAAATTACAACAAAAATTATGCTTCCCACTGTACTGGCAATGGCCAATGACAATGTTGCTAATGTGAGATTTAATGTTGCTAAAACATTACAACGTATTGGGCCTTATCTCGAGCCAAATTCTGTACAAACACAAGTTAAGCCTGTACTGGATAAATTAAACACTGACACTGATGTTGATGTCAAGTATTTCGCTTCCGAGGCTATTGCCGGAATTGCAGGTGAATATTTGTAATTAAGGATAAAATTGGGTGATACAATCGGGGAAAAAATTAAATTTTTATATAAAATCGTTAATAACAATTTATAGGGAAAAGTGGGGCAAAATGGACCTTCTTTGCATTTTTTTTTGGACTCGGGATTTTTTTTGGGGCTGAAGGAGTTGATGAAAAAATCTGAAAAAATTTGAGGAGATGCTAAAATATGTATACATTGTTGCTGAATTTTTTCAAATTTTTTCGTAGAGCCTGTCATCTTAGAAAAAAATCCAGTATCATTTTGCCTCCTTTTCCCCTAAAAGATGAAATTTTCAAATCTGATTCAGTGAAACTGTGAAGAATGTAATGGGGAATGAAATACGCCCTAGAAAGCGAAAATTGCTTGAAAATTGACAAAATTTAATTATTTTTTCCATTTTTTCAAATTTTTCAAGATTTAGAAGAATGTAAAAAATAATGAAAATTCTTCATTTTTCAATTAATTTTTTGTTTCTACGGCTTATTTTATTTCTCATTACATTCTCTACAGATTCACTCAATCAGATTCGAGAATTTCATCTTGTAGGGGAGAGGGGGGCAAAATGGACCCCCGATTCAACATGATTCAGTAATTTTTTCGGAGGCAAGGACTTTATGAAAAAATCTGAAAAAAATTGAGAAGATGCTTCAATTTGAGGTCATTTTTGTTGAATTTTTTCGGATTTTTACATGGAAGCTTTTGCCCCTAAAAAAATACCAAATTATTTGAAACAGGTCCATTTTGCCCCACTCTCCCCTAGAAATTGTTATTAAAGATTTCACACAAAAATTTAACTTTTTTTCGATTGTACATCCCAATCATCTTTAAATTCCCCTCTCTTTCCACTTTGATTCCACTTTTATTAATCATTTATTCATCTTTTCAGCGTAGGTTAATCGCATCCCCGAGTGCATTTACTCCCTAACAATTAAATAATATATCACAGTAAGAACGACAATGAATCTTTGTTTTGATGGTGAGAAGAACAAAGATATTAATTAAAAAAAAAAAAAGAATTAGATGAAAAATAATGTAAAACACATGATTCAGTCTCTTTTTCACAAATAACCACATGGCAAAAATTTGAAAAATAAGCACTGAAAAATGCTAATAATCATAAAAACTTCATTGAGCTGATGGAGAAAACCCAGAATGAGCTAAAATAAAAAGAGAGTAGTCATGGGAAATTAGAAATTTATGTTAATCAATATTAAAAAAAAAAAAAATGAAAAAAAAAAGCAAAAATTAAACAACTCAAGTTGTATTTGTATATCTATAATATTGTACCAAGTATTGATTTTATCGATATTCAAAATAAGATCATAATAACTTCGTAATATACCTAATTGTCTTTAATAATTAAGGTTTAATGAAAAAAAGCATGAGAATGAAAGAGATAATCATTCCCCCCCAATTCATCTTGATTAGAATTTTCGAAATGAACGAATAATAATGAAAATTTCATTCTCCCACCATTTTTCTGTAAAAAAAAAAGAAACGAATAAATAAATAAAATTTTTTTCTTTCTAAATTAAAATGTTAAAAATTGAATATTCAATGTGGTTTATTTTTTTCAGCGAAGAATAATTTTATTCAGAGATTATTCTGCTCTCGGGTTCATACAATTTTGTATTATCACAGCTTATCCTCTACTCCCGTTTATTATTTAATTTTTAATTATTTTTAATTTTACGTTATCAACTATTTTCTAACATTATTTTTCATATTCATAAATCAGTAATGTTTGAATGCTTAATTAAACTAAAAAATAGAGGGAAAAAAGAAGAACAAAAGGCCCATCAATGTAATAATAATTGAAAAAAAAAAGAAAACATTGATTAATTACAAATAATTCCGGTACTTTTTGTGTAGAGAATTAAAACAATTTCGCTTGAAAAAAAAGGAGCACCGTGTTTAACATTCAATTATTCCAAGTATCGCCTCATTATCATCTAATCACTAATAGAAAAAAAAATACACGTAAAATAAGCTGAATAATGGTAACTGCATCAGAGTAAATTACTGATTTTTTTAGTTTTTTTAGAAAATTCTTTATCGAATTATCTGCCAATATACATTTTTTTAATTAAAAAACTATCCGTTAATCAATAAAATAAAATTCTTTACAATAATTTCAATCCAGTGTGAAGACGAATTTTTTGACAATTTTTTTTTTTTTCTCCACAAAAATCCTTCTACATTAATACTGAAGGTCCAATTATTAGTTTTTTTTCGGGAAATATTAATTAATTAATTAGATAAAAAAAACACAAAGATATTACTCTGATAACATCAATTATTTTTTCTTCGAATTAATCGTAAAAGTTTTTGACAGTCAGTTTAAATATAATATCTTCTCATCAAGAGAAGTGCATTGAAGTTTGGAAGATGAAAGAAACATTACCAGCACTGGTATCATCTTAATTAATGATTAAAAAAAAAAAGACTAATTATGAGATTATCCATGTCTGATTCTACGTCTGGATGATATAAATTGCTAATTTTTTTTTTTTTATATATATGTATAGTAGTCTTAAATGAGATGAGATGAGATGATCAGTGTCCACCTAAGGTCAATGTCTCCTTACAATTAGCAATTGTAAGAAAAAATTAAATTAAAAAATAATAAGTGTGATGTGAAATAATGTGAAGGACACCGGTTTTCTTTTATACAATGAAAAATTACCTAAATTCTAATTTTTCTCATCACTAAAACTCTTTACTTTATCCTTATCCAATTAAAAACTCGAATCATGTCAAAATCTTTAATCAATCACTTGATCAACTAAAAAATACGTCAATCAGATGATTCTCTCTCAATTAATTTCATTCCGTTTTTCAAACCAATCATCGAAGGTAATCAAAGTATAATTGCCTGTAATTATCCTTTAATAATTGATTAAAGTTCTCAATAAATGAAAAGTGTCAAAGGTTCCGCCTATGACAATGACTGATGAATAATCATGATGATAATGATAATCATATTTTTAATGAAAATTTATATTGCAGCACGTTCAGATTTTGGCAGATCAACAGTAACAGCGTTACTGATTGTCGGTACTTGATGATTGACAAACTGGCTATTATCAGATCCAACGATATTGAGTGACGATATTTTGGCTCGTTGATAAGCAACGACTGTATTGAGGCTCAAGAACCTGATGCAGACATAGAGAACAAGAAGTGCAGCACCAGCAGCCAGCATCCTTACAATAGGTCCTTCCACCAGTTGAATAAGGATCCACGCTCCTGCCGATGATCCACACATAGTAGTAACAATAGCAATAGTCTGCAGCCAATGACGTGGCGTCAAACTGTGCTGCCAATCTAGTCTATTAGCATGTTCTACATTGTACTTGCTACCGCAAACTTTGCAAGTCAGACTATCAGCATTCATCGAGCTTTCAACAAGCCATCTTCTCAAACAATCATGATGAACAGTGCTGACATCACCTCTGCACTGACACGGTTGAATCAACGGTCCAGCATCCTGTGTCTCTCCATCATAGCAAATCCAACAGTCCTTACTATTAACAGACAATCCATCTCCCAGTAATTTACTGTCCTGCAGATTTTGCTCCTCCTGAAGTTCGATCTCCTTAGTCTGTTTCGTCTGATCCAGATCCAGACACTTCAAGATCCTCTTTGGATTCAGTATCCACAGTTGTTCTGGGCTCATACAGTTCCAAAGAACACATGGAAACCAAAGTGCCACACCGACTTCGATAACTCGAAATACAACATCGTGCCAATTTCTACTGTACAATGGAACTTTTGTCTTCCAAAAGCCACTCAGAGTCTCGCTGAAGAGAAAACCAACGATTATAAAGAGCATAAATGCCTGGGAAAGCAGTCCAAATCGTGATTGATGCAATTGGGATGTGTTTATTTGCTGCTGAAGATCAACTGGTTGAGCTGATGTTGATGGTATTGGATCGAATAGTTTTGCAGTTACTGGATCCTCGGTTTGGGACTTTTTGTTGTTGTCGGGAGTACGTACGTGCGTTGCTATTGAGGCAATTTGATGATCTCGCAGGAAGCCACCGCGCATTTTGAAGAAAACCTCGACTCCGTAGATGAGAAAGAGGACGACGACGATGAAGAGGAGAACGGCGTAACAGCCGTTGAATATGTGGGTGTAGAAGCTCTGGTCTACTGGTGATTTCATCTGGGAAATTATGAATTCGGTGAGAAGAAGGGAGTAAGTCATCACGTTGAAGACAGCAAAAGCGAGGAAGGATTTTGATAAAAACTGGGGCTTGTCTGTTCGGATGTCGCGGAGATGAAAGACTTCGGCCCAGAAACACACGATCAACGATGATCCTGATAGGAGAAGGGGGTAATATGTCGATGAGAGGGTTCGTGACCAGCCTTCCTTGAATGCAGTCTAAAAAAATGAGAAACTCTTTAATTTCATGTTTATTTGAGGGGTTACACTACTAGAATTTTTTAAAAAATCGGCGTTTTCTGGTTGAAAAAGTACTTTGAACTTTTCAGAGATATGGACAAGATAAGTTATCAACTGAAATTCCATTTTTCTAATGAAGTTTTGAACTTTCACTCGGACATTTCTTCATATTTATAGTATAGGGGAAGGTGGGGCAAAACGGAACTCCCTGATAATATGATTAAGGAATTTTTTTAGGAATCAAGGACTTGACGAAGAAATCTGAAAAAATTTGAGAAAATTCTCCAACATGTCTATATTGTTTGTGAATTTTTTCAGATTTTTTGGAGCAGCCGCTGCTTTCAAAAAAAAACCCGAGTCAAAATGGACATCAGGGGTAAAATGGAAACATCTAAATTTTTAGGCAAATATTATGGAAAACTCGTGAAATTAATAGAAATATTGGCGGTAGATTGTTTTTGATGATTTCATTGGAAAGCTGAGAAAATTTTACGCGGGAAACAAGTGCCGGAATTAATTTTTTGGATTTTTTGACGATTTTGACTTTTTTGAGCATTTTAGAGGGGTAAAGCCCTTTCTTTTTTTGAAAAATTTCATTTTTTTGAGGATATCTTCGGTTCTATTTGTCGTAGCGTAAAAATTCTGACGGGAGGTGAAAGGTGAGATCATTTGCCATCGATTCATAGGGTTTTCAATTTAAAAATATCGATTTTTAAGGTATTTATGGGCATTTTTGTGAAACAGTTTTGTGAAATAGTTTTTGGCCTATAACTATCCCAAAAATTGATATTTCTGAATTCAAAACCACATAAATCTATGGGAAATGAGCTCACCTTTCATTTGAGACCAACCCCGAGTTGCTACGACCAATAGAACCAGAGATATTTGCAAAAAACTGAAAATTTTCCAAAAGGGAAAGACTTTTACCCCTCAAAAATGCAGAAAAAATCGAATTTTCAAAAAAAACGAAAAAAATTCATCTGACACTCGTTTTCCGGCCAAAATTTCCTCAGCTTTTCAATAGAATCATCAGAAAAAATCCATATCTAACCGTTTCATTACAGTGTCCATTTTGCCCCACTCTCCCCTAAGTCAAAATTTTAATCGTGTTTTTCCCTCAAACATGATTTTTTAAATTGACACTTTTTCCACAAAACAAAAAATATCCAAAAAAAGGGCTTTTTTAAAGGATTTTACTAGTGTAACCCCCCAAACTATTGCGTAATTTTGAGGAATTTCAACATACCGGAGAGGTAAAGTAAGCTCCTCTCACTGCAGAAGCCAGAAAAACGATGAAATACAGTACTTTTTGTGTCGTTACACGACATGCTCTCAAAAATGAAGGTGCCTTCATTTTTTGCCATTCAGCAACAATGCACATTACTAATTGCGTTAAACAAACAAACGCAAGTATAAAAAAAACTGTTGCAAATGCTATGTAGTAGCTGAAATTTGGCACGTGACAATCTGATCCATCGAATTGTATCTGAAAAAAAATTTTAAAGGAATTTTGAAATATTTAAATTTAATTTTGAGGAAGAATTTTTTTTTTTTTTTTTTTTTTTTTAATTTAATTATTCTAAACCCTGTTAGGGTTTATTCAGAAATGTGAAGAATTTTAAATGAAGTTAACTTACCTCGCACAAACATGTACCGTTGTGACACTCGCCATGACCAGAACAATTGTCATTACCACAGGTACTATTCCAAGCCATCATTCCAAATTTAACTAATAATGACAGTGGATTTTGTGTACTCAATGCAATAACTTGTTCCATTATCACACTCTAAATTCCGAACTGCACTAAGGCAGTTCCCTGCAAAAAGAAAAAATAAGAGGACAAATCAATAACCTTGAAGCAACGATGTTGTCATGAATTTAAATAAATTAAGAATTAATTTGATTTGATGAATTTTTATGAAATAAAAAAAACCATTTTTTTTAACAGGGAAAAAGTAATTTAATTCAATGAATAATTGTAAAAAAAAAAAATCCATATTCATAGTTTTTTTTTAATTTTTTTTTTGAATTAAAAAAAAAACAGAAAAATTTATTTTTCTTCACTGCTCGTTTTTTTTAAATATCTCGGAAACTAAGCGAGATAGAGCGATTTACCTGGAGACACGTTTTTTAGAGAATTTCAAGAGTTACAAAACAGGATTCGTGCAAAATCGCTCTATCTCGCTTAGTTTCCGAGATATTTAAAAAAAACAAATAATGCAATAAACTCGTAAATTTTACGTTATCCAAAATTGTTAATTAAGTACATAAACATATAATTTCTACTTATCAACCAGTTGCACATCTTTTATTATCTGTCCTAATTAGTTTCGTCAAGATAATTGCGTGTGAGCAATGAAAAAAACCCCACAAACTTCGTTTTTTCTCCGAAATTTCAAGAAATTTTTCGAAAAATCCCAACAAATTAAGGATTAAAAATAAAGCCAAAATAATTAATAATTAAAAAACATTTAAGGTGAATGTTTGACAGTGATATTAGTGATATATATAATTTATATATAATTAATTAATATTTATTATAATTATATATAACTTTAATATAATAAAAACAATTTTTTTTATTCTGTATTTTTTTTTGTAAATTAATATTTTCTAAAAAAACTTTAAAATTGTTAAAATCGTAAAACTTGTAAAATTGCTTAGGACGTTGAAATAAATAAATAAATAAATATAAATTCGAGTAATTAAAAAGCGAAGAACGATGTAATAACTACAGAAACTCCAAAGAAGTCTTATTAAAATTTTGCGAACAAAGGCAACTCGTCCCTCAATAATTAATCATTTCTTATCAACTAAAAAAAAAGAAAAAAAGGAAAAAAGAAGCAAAAATCCAGAAAAATCTAGAATCACTCACCGTTTCACGTTCCACAATGCTCCAAAATAAATTGAATTGAATAAAAAATTGAAATGTGTTTTTTATCCTCTCCTTTTTTTTTCAAATTCACTTTAGTGCAAATGTACTGAGTGAACTCTGGTGCACAAGTACCTGCAAATACGGATGCTACGAATTAATCCACAGAAAAAGAGAGAAAGAGATAAAGAGAGAGAGAGAGAGACGACTTACACTCGTTTCACATTAGTCAGCTGTCTATCTATTCCAAATGTGTTGTTCATTAAAATACACACACACACACAATTACAAATACAGTTTACGATTAGTAGCAATCATCACAAAAAATTCGTTTTTTAAAACAAATTCAAGATGTTATTTTTTTTTTTTTAATTTTTTGATAAACACAACTGTAAAATTAATGATTATTTGGGTTTTTATCAAACTGCGTATTTCCTGTTACTTCTTATCACACATTATATTATCCCCCCCTCTATTTTTTAATGGAGAACGATGAATTGAGAACTGCTGCTGCTTCGCACTTACCCAGTTACTGCTCAATGACGTTCATCCCCACTCTTCTTCCTCGATCATCGCGCGCAACTCGTCTATGTATATAGTTGTACTGAGAGAAGAATCGACAGCCGAGGTGTGCCGAAGCCGAAATTTATGTGGTGGGGGCTTAGGAACCGAAGATAGCCGATGTCGATTCGTTCGCTAGTATTCGCTATATATCGTGATTATATTTTTTGTTCAAAAAATGACAATTTAATCTCAAATTTTGAAATTTTTGAGAAATCTTGATTTTTTTATATGCCATTGATTTATAAAAATTCGATTAATTGATTTGAAAAATTCGATTAATCGATTTATAAAAATTCAATTAATCGATTTGAAAAATTCAATTAATCGATTTATAAAAATTTGATTGATTGATTTATAAAAATTCGACTAATCGATTTGAAATATTCGATTAATTGATTTCTAAAAATTCGATTAATCGATTTATAAAAATTCAATTAATCGATTTGAAAAATTCAATTAATCGATTTATAAAAATTTGATTGATTGATTTATAAAAATTCGACTAATCGATTTGAAATATTCGATTAATTGATTTCTAAAAATTCGATTAATCGATTTATAAAAATTCAATTAATCGATTTGAAAAATTCAATTAATCGATTTATAAAAATTTGATTGATTGATTTATAAAAATTCGACTAATCGATTTGAAATATTCGATTAATTGATTTCTAAAAATTCGATTAATCGATTTCTAAAAATTCGATTAATCGATTTGAAAAATTCAATAAATCGATTTATAAAAATTCGATTAATCAATTAGAAAAATACGAGTAATCGATTTATAAAAATTCAATTAAACGATTTGAGAAATTCAATTAATCGATTTATAAAAAATTTGATTAATTGATTTATAAAAATTTGATTAATCGATTTGAAATATTCGATTAATTGATTTATAAAAATTCGATTAATCGATTTATAAAAATTCAATTAATCGTTCGGAAAATTCAATTAATCGATTTGAAATATTCGATTAATCGACTTGAAAAATTCGATCGATCGATATCGTCTAAAAAAAAAATTAAAAAATCGATCAATCGAATTTCCCAAAATACCCCAGAAAAATCGATTTTTACGAAAAAAAATCGATCTTACAAAGATCGATCAGTCGAAACATCTGTTCTTCTCTCGCGGTCATTCAGAAATTGTCCTTATCAATAAAAAAACAGAGGAAGCGCCCTCAGTGTAGGGAAGAAGACGTCTAGAAAAATCTATACAATTATCAAAATAATCTTCAACTCTACTACTTTTGTGCATCGTGACATATCACGAGAGGCTATTGGAATCAAAGAAAGAAAAGAAAATTGAATTCTCACTGAAAATCGCGTAGTCTCAAGGTAAAATTCTTTTTTCAATTAAATTTATTGAATTAATCGTTAATTTTTTCCTTCATCAATAAAAAAAAAAAATCCTCCATAAAAAACTGGATTATGTAATATTTTTTATTCCGTGTGCGTCACACACACACACACACACATACACACGAATCATTTCACCTGATTTATCCGAGTTATTATTTTTTGGAGTAATATTGAGCTTTTTTTCTTTCATTTTATCAAGATGTCTGCGACAATCGCAAAGCCACAGCTGAGAGGATTTCTTGCTAAGAGAATAAAATTCCATTTGATTGGTGCTACACTCTTCAGTTGTGTTGGTGGGCTTTTATTCAAAATCTTCTATGTCGACAGGAGGAAGAGGCTGAACCGTGAATTCAAGAAGTAAAGGAACATTTGAATTTTTTGAGATAAATTGCATTTTTTTTCAGATAAATCGATTTTATTTCATCTTCAGTTTTTTGAGGATATCTCGGAAACTAAGCGAGATAGAGCGATTTTAGCTCAATCCATTTTTGTAGCTCTTAAAATTGTCTACAAGATGGAATAGGTCAAAACCGCTCTATCTCGTTTAGATGCCAAGACACTTCAAAAGAAAGGGGTTGAAGAAACATTATTCTGATTTAAAAACTAAAATTATAGGGGAAAATCGAGTAAAAGTCTAGGATTTTTTTTAAAAGAGGCGCGACTGCACCAAAAAATCTGAAAAAATTCAAGAAGATGGGAGAATATGCATACATTGTTGCTGAATTTTTTCAAATTTTTTTGTAGCCCCCTTCCCTCTAAAAAAAAATCCCGAATAAATTAAAATTCCCTATTTTTCCAATTTACTAAATTAACGAAAAAATTTTTTTTCCAGAATCTACGACAGAGAGAAGCACGAGAAAGTCATGATCGAGCACGGTCTCCTCCAGTCCATGCCAAATTTCAAGACCTGGGAAGAGTAAATAAGCAAAATTGAAAAAAAAAACTTACAAAAATAAAGAGTAGTACGTAAAAAAAATGATTAACTTCAATTTCGAAAAACTTGTAAAATATTTAAAAAAAAAAAAGAAAAACCTGAGAAATAAAGTATTTGAATAGATTGAACTGCACAAAAATCTAGGGAATTCCTAACTCAAACTTTCCCCTCCTCCCCCCCCCCCCCTTTTTCTCCAACAAAACAGTTTTCCCCAAAATTTTCCCCCTCCACCATTTTCTCTCCAGGAAAATGAAAATCCCTAGTTTCTAAAAACCACCGAAAGATGTCACTAAAAACCAGGATTTCATGTCCTTTACCTCAGAATAAAAAAGGCACTAGTCCTATAATTATCCCTAACACTTACGCCATTTTATCACCAACCAACCAAGTGTATTTGTATATGTGTAATATTTTTTTTTTTTTTTTTTTTTTGAGAGGACCCATGGTGCCCCGCGCGATTGATTTGCGCATGTCTATTGTACGCATTGCAAATGGCGTCTCCTTGTTATTGTTCATGGCGTTTTATGACTTGTCCCTTTATATATTGCCGAATTATGACAAGTATTTTACATGATTAATAAACAAGTGAAAAACAAATGTGTACAGTGTGTTTAATTAATATTAACATTAAATTGTGTTATTAGTTTTGAGGATTATAATTAAAAAATTGTAAAAGTGGTAAAATTGTGTTTGAGTGCTTTTTATTTAACGTAAAAGTAAAGTAAAAAAAAAAAAAAAAAAAAAAGGAGAGTAAAAAAAGGAAAAAAAAGAGAAGAAGAAGACGAAAAAAAAAAAAGTTTCAACTTGAACAGATATACACATACATATATATATAAACACACACACACACACATAGAGTACTAGCCCCTTTCATACGAAAGTTGTGTGTGTGTGTGTGTGTGTGTGGAGGAAAAATTAAAAAAAAACGAAAAAATGGGGTAAAGTTCAAAAAATCCTTTTTTAATTTATCATTATCATTATTATTTAAAAAAATAATTATTTTCTTTTTTTTTTCAAGTAAAAGCAAGTCCAGCTCCTCTCCTCTCCATTTGCTCATTAATGAGCAGAAAAAATTGAAAGAATAATCAATTTAATCCAATTAACTGGCCAACTATTTTTTTTCTTTTTTTCTGCATTTTTTTTTAAATTTAAAAAAATTAATTAAAATTTTTTTTTGCTTCAAATGATCTTTTTTCTGGCTTTTTTGGTGGAAAAACGAGTTAGAGGCTCCAAGTAACATGTTAATGTTCCTGTGAGGTTGATTGTGTGCTATCATGAGCATGCTTGAGCCCACTTCACGTTCGCCTCCCCTGACGTACAAAATGGAGGCCCCCCATTCTAAAATGTTTTTTTTTTCTCTCTTCTTTTCAAGACAATTTATTTATTTAGATAAAATTCATTAATTTAATTTGCCGATGATTAAATGATTATTATGTAAAAAATTTAATTTTATTTATTGCAAAATTTGTGAATTTTTTTTTGAACTCACGCAGAATTGCAAAAGATATTTGGAAAATTTTACGATAATGTTGGTATTTATCCTATAACCTATTTCCTCTCCTCACTCCCCCCTCCCTCCCTTCCCCCTCCCCTACTCCCCCCCTCCTCCTCAAAGTGTCGCTGGACACACAAACCAAGCCGCCTTGTACAGAAAAAAAAAATTAAATAATTATTTTTTATTCAATAGACATTTGTTATTAAAAATGTTCTTTTTTTGAATTTTTTTAAATATGGAATAATCGTTTATTCGTTTGTAATTGTTAGTTATTTAATGATTTATGGGATAAATTTGTGTGTATTTGTGTGTGTGTGTGATGAGTTTAGTTGTGGGGGGGTTCTCTTTTTTTTTCCACTAAAATTTTTCAATTTTTCAATAGTTTAATTAGTAATTGGCAGAAAATTATAACCTATTCAATGTTATTTCTTGAATTTATCATTATTATTTTTTTAAAAACGTCAAATTTCACTGGTTTCAGGTGAATTTGATGGATTTTAACTGTGTGTTGAGTTAAAGTGGCTGTGTATGTGTGTGTGTATGTGTGTTATGCATTTTTCTCATCAGCCAACAAAAATTAAAATTTTATCCTTTCTTTTTTTTCTCCAAAATAGTGAAAGAGGAATTTGAAAATAACACCTGGATATTTGAGTGAATTAAAGGACAATTTTCAAGACCTGGAAAGAGGTGATTTTTGCATCCTGAAAAGTCCCCAGGCTCACCTGGTAGTTATGTGATTGATGATTGGTACGTCAAAAATGTATTAATAATATGCAAAAAATTATAGTGAAAAACAGTGGGGCAGAATGGACCTTTTGTTTGTAAATAATTTGTGATTTTTTTTTAGAGTAAAAGAGTGTATAATAAAAATTTGTAAAAAAATCGTCAATAATGTTCACATATTGGAGCATTTTCTCAATTTTTGTCAGATTTTTTCATAAATCTCTTCAATTCGAAAAGAAAATCCCCAATAATATTGCTCAGGAGGTCCATTTTGCCCCATTTTCCCTAAATAAACATGAAAAAAGCCCCAAAAATGGCGAAAAAAATTTATTCAATCAAATAATTAATTCAAAATCCAAAAAAAATAATTATCTCAATGATTTTCCACATTTTTTCATCTTCTTTTCTTTTCATGTTCTTTCTAAAAAAAAAAAAAAAAAATGCAGTCATGGCGGCAGACAGTGATGGTGATTTGATCGAGACGGTGGTAACTTGTGAAGGTGACTTGTGTGATCCAAAATTTCCTGAAAAATTTAAACAAATTGTGGACAGTTTAAAATACATATTATCAAATGAAAATGGTGATGATTTACGTGTTAATAAAATTGAACCATGGAATTCAGTTAGAGTAACATTTTCAATACCACGTGAAGCAGCACTACGTTTACGTGAATTAGCAAATGAAGGATCACAAACATTGACACAACTTGGTATATTATCAGTACAAGTTGAGGGTGATCAAGTTATATCATTGAGAATAGCTGGACGTTATGGTAGTGAATCCCAAGAAATTGTACTACATACAGATACAAATGATGATGATGATAACAACAAAAATATAAATGATAGTAATAATAGTAATCAAATAATTGATAATGAACGTTCATTACCAGGTACAAGTAAATCACCACAATTTCGTTCACCAAATGTCGTTGCACCAACTGACTGTGATCCAATACCATCATTTTTAACAAAAACAATACAATCATCAAGTGGTAGTACAACGTGTATTAATCAATCGATTAATCAAACAAATACAACATCAACAAATACATCATCACGTAATAATTACAATGGTCCATTTCCATTTGCTAGTATGACACATGCTGCACAGGCTGCCCAAGGTATACACAGTCGTGATACAAATTCAACAAATTCAACAACACAATATAAACACAATCAGCCACCACCGCCTTATCCAACACATCAAAATCAAGATACACATGGTAATAATTTACACATTAATACAAATCAATACAATCCATCATTGAATAAAACAATTGGTACATCATTGTTAAGTGGTAATCAAGTTGCATTATCAAGTCCATTGCTTGTTAATTTACTGCAAAATGATGGTAGTCAGCATCCAAATACGAGTGTACAAGGACCAAAAATACAGCCACCAGCTGTTGATACAGGACCAGGTACAAGCCGTATTAAACCAGTTAAAAAGCCAAATGTAAGAAGGAAAGAGTTGTCTGCAATGACACAGGAACTTGATGCAAGTGGTGGTAGCAGTAGCAGTAGCAGTAGTCTTGATGCTTTACGTACTGAGGATTTAATTGGTACAGTACCATCAACACCATCATTACCATCAGCCTTTGCTACAGTACCACAGGGCAATTCAGCTATACAAAATCCACAAACACAAGTACAAATGCAGCAAAAATTCCCAATTAGACAGGAATTAACATTCAGAGGGAATCAGTTAATAAATACGAGACATTCGCTCAATGGCCAGCCAATAAGAACACCCTTGCAGCAACGTCAATTGTTGCTTCAACAGCAACAACAACAGCAGCAAGGGCAGATGATGGTACAACAAACTGGACAGCTACAACAGCAACAAATGATATCTGGTATCAATGTTGCACAACAAAGATTAGGCTATTTGAATAATGGCCCAAGACAACAGACCCCACCGCCTTATCCTCGACAGCAAAATCCAACATCAGCTACTTCAGCAGCATCAAATGCACCAACAACATCTACAAATCAGACAATAGTCCAACAACAAGGACAAACACTAAATATTCAGCAACAATTGCATCACAATCAGCTGAAAAATACGAATATTAATACCAGTGCTAGTAATGATTTTCGTTATGGACAGAGTCAGAATATCCTGAGTAGAAATTATCAAGGTACATGTGTTACTGGTGGGACCACATTGATGTATGGTAATACATCGTCTACATCATCATCATCGTCAAAAAATTTATTACAACAGAATCAACAGATTTTAACAAATCAAACACGTCTGACAACAACATCATCAACATCAACAACAATAACTGCTTCATCAGCTGGTACATTAGCAAGTCAGATTAATACAGGTGCCTTTAATCAGTCCGATCAACGTAATTTACGTAAAAATAATTTAACAATGACAACATCATTATCAACAGCAACAAGTTCAACAACAATACAATCATCAACAAATACACAATTGAATAATAAATTAATAAATACAATAAGAGATGAATCATCATCATCATCATCAATTGATACTAACAAAGGCAGAAATGACGATGATGATGATGATGATGATGATGATGATGATGAGGAAGAACGTGAACCAGAGTATACATCAACTGGTAAAATACGACAATTTTTAATAAATCCATTGACTGGACATTTAGAACCAATGCCAAGTGAAAGCTCTGAATCAGAGCCAGAGAGTGCAGTTGACAATCAGGATGATTTTTTTTCATTTCCCTCGCCGTCCAATGATCGTTCAAATTCAATATTTTCAGATGATGATGCTGATAGTAATATATCAAGACGTAATGATACAACAACTAATACTGATCAATCAGATTCAGAGACAACGGGTAAATCAACGGGCAGCGAGGGTAGCTTGAAACACAGTAGATTAAAACAATCACGTGATAGTCCAATGCCTGGTGAAAAAATTAAATTACGTCTTAAACTTGAAAAATCAGAGCCTGTTACACCAGCTTATAAAGTTGATGTGTCATTTGTTAATACACCACCAATGAGAAAAGCTGATAAAACAATAAGTAAATTATTTGGTGGTGGTGGCGGTGGTGGTGGTGGTGGTGGGGGTGGTGGTAGTCAACAGAGTGGAATTGGTAGTGTTGGTAATTCTGATGAACCACGTGTACCACCACTCCACATATCATTGAGAGGACGTAATGCATCAGTTGTTCAAATACGTAAAAAGGAAAAAAAAACACTTTGTCAACGTGATGACAACAATTCACCGACCAATCAAACGGCTAAACGTCGTGGTAAACTCAAGAAAATGAAGGAAACAACGGATGGTAATAAATTACTGCAGAAAAAATCACTTAACATGATAATTGCATCATCTACGATGTCAGTTACTGGGACAAGTGCAACGTTATCTGGTGCTGCTGGTAGTACGACAAATCGAGGATTAACGACAATCAGCAATTCGATGATTAACAATGTTATGAATCCTGGAAAAATCAACAATTCATTGCAGGCTATTGTCAATAAAGGGCATACTATTAAACAGGAAAATATCATTGACGTACAGAGATCAGCTGGGGTTAATACAAAACCATGCTCTAGTAAAGCAAGTGATGTCGATGATATACCACTTAATAGTAGAATACCATCGCCCATCAAACAAAAATCACCAATTGCTGCACAGGCTACGAATAATCAGCAGTCAATTGGATTGAATAAAGTACATCATGAGACTGAGCTTCCAAATCACACGAGTGAACATAAAATTGGTGGAGGTAAATATTTTTTTGATTAATAGTTAAATTTATTTTTTTATTGATCATGATTAATTTAAAGTATTATGGGAAATTTAAAGATTTTCAATTCGCAATATTTCATTTATAATTTAAAGTCACAACATTTTGCCTATAATTTGAGCTTTTTTAGGCTCTTGATATTTTTAGTATTTTTTAAAAATTTCTAAATTCATGTTAAGAATCAAAAACATTGTAAATTATGAATTTATCTAGGATTAATTTCCTGAAAAAGCTTAAATTATAAGCAAAAACGTCGTGAATTGACAATATTTTAGTTACTGTATTTTTGAAACCTTTTAATTTCCCATGATACCTAAAAATTAATGATATCCTTGATTATAAATCGAATTAACGTGAATTATGGACTTTTTATTAATATTTTTTTTTTTTTCAATTTTTTCAATTCCAGGGAAAACGAAGAGAAGAGACTCAAAGAAAAAAACAGAGAGCGAGGGCTTGCATCGCGAACAAAATTTATTATCAGGTGGTAGAATACTTGATAATCAGGCGAAATGGAGAAAACTAGGCTACAAAGCCCTATCATCAGATCAATCATCATCCCTAAAGAAAAAGGAATGTAATACAGAAGTAAATGATACAATTCATTCGATTAAAAAAGTTGGTGAAGTGAGAAGAACAAGTGACAGTGATATTGGTAAACAAGGTGTTGAAAAAACAGGTGCAATTGTAACATCAAGATTAACTGAATTAAATGGTATGAGAAAGGATTTAATTAATCAGGAAAAACGCAGACGCTTGAGTCTGATGGATGAGAAGGATTTTCATCTTGGTGATACTCAAATTTGTCAAAATACAACAGTTCAGCACAATTCACCGCGTATAAGCAGTAGTAAAATTTCCTGTACCTTTGAAAAAGAAGTTTCTGTAAAAAAGGCAATTTCTCTGACTCACGTAACAACTGTTCAGTCATCAGAAAAAAATCAACACGAAGAATCACACGAAAAATGTCAAGTATTGACGAAAAAAGTCATTCCAGTGAAGAGTAAAACAACTGACCATGATCTTCAAAAATTAAAAAATCACACGACAATTAAAAATGAAACAAGTGTTTCATCATTGCAAATGAAAAAAATAACAGCAAATCATGTTGCAATTGTAACAACACCAACAACATCATCAACTCAATTACCAGCATCAACTGAAACAGCAACAACAACAACAACAGTGGTTTCAAAAATTGATAAAAAACCAAATTACGAAAAAGAATTGAAACTCGAAAAAAATCAAGATAACACAAAAATAACATTGAATGAATCAACAAGTACAATTGATGCAATTAGTGAAACAAAACATGATGGTAAATTAATTGATAAAATTGATAGTACAATTGATAAATTGGTAATACCAATTATTGATCAAAGTATTGAAAGACCTAATAATGGTAACAATGGTAATAATAGTGGTAATACTGGTGAAGATTCTGGTATTGAATCAATGGATGCATTGTCTGAAAAATCACCAAATCAGGGTGAATCACCACTGCACAGACCAATTACTGAAACAGTTAATAAAAATAATGTACAATTAACACAAGTTGAATTAACAACAACAATATCAACAACAACAACAACATTAACTAAGAACGTGCCTTCTACAACAAGTCATATGTGTTCAACTGTTAATTCAAAATTATTAAAAACTGGTAATAATGATGATGTTGATGATGCTGATGATTTTGATGATGATGATGATGATGATTTAATTGATAATAAAGTGAAACAAATTAGTCATGTATCAAAAAATTATCATGATAATTGTCCAGATAATAATGAAAATAATAAAATTTGTGATAGTAATACACAAATAAAGTCATTGTCAATAGGTAATATATCATCAAGAACAATTGATATTAATGATGATGATGATGATGATGATGATAATTTATCAATGATTAAAAAATGTGTTTTAGATAATTCATTGATAACGACTGCCTCAAGTAATAGTGTTATTTGTGATAATAAATTACTAAATTTTACAGATAAACAAATTACAGTGAATAATGATGATGATAATAATCATAATGATGATGATGTATCAATTGATAAAAAAATACATAATATTAATACTATCAATGAAAATGTAAATAAGAATGATAAAATTATTAATAATACAATTAATGAAGTTAATTTAAATTTAAATGTAAAATTAAATGATAATATTGATATTGAAATATTAAAAGATACATCATCATCAATTGTTATTGATAATTTATCTGATGTTAAATTAAATACAATACAAAGTGATAATTCAAATTCAAGTAATAATACATCTAATGAACAAGGACATCAAAATAATAATATTATTAATGATATTATTAATCAGGATATTAAGAGTGTAATTAAAACGGATTATTGCAGCGATATAATTGATAGTAGTAAAAATTCAAAAAAAAATGATGAAAAATTTAATGAAATTAAAATTGATGTTAAAAGTGAAATAACACCAGATGATACGAGGCAAGATAATTTATTAGTAACAAGTGAATTATCAAAAATCAATGAATTAACAGAATTATCATTAATTAAAGTTGATAATAATGAACAAAAAAAATTACAACAACAACAACAACAACAGCAACGTGTATTACATGTTAAAAAATGTGAATCTCCAATAATGAAAAAAACAAATGATGATTATATTAGTAAAAAAAATGAATTAATTGATAATACTAATGTATCATCACCATTGACTGATGAACCACAACCAATTAGAATAACACCACCATTATATACATATTCAAATCCAGTTGTATTACAACGTGATGATACACCAAGTCCAGCTGCACAAAATAATGATTGTATTGAATCAACTGATTCAGATAATATTAAACGTAAAAGACGAAGAAAACAAGAATTAGAGGGTAGACAGGATGTTATATGTATTGAAGAAAATGATGATAGCCATTATGTTGATAGATTAACACAAATAAGTACTGATGATTATGTTAAGAGGCCTGGTAAATCATTGCTTGAACAGTTATTAATTGAAATACCCAATGATAGCAGTGAAAAACGTTCATTACGTACACGTTCACAAAAATTAAATAGTCCAGATATTAAAACACCAAAGAGTAGTCCACATGGTACAACTGTTGCTGGAAGACTCAGTGATGAACGTAATGAACGTCGTAGTATATCACCATATGCTAAAGCTGGTAATAAAATAAATTTACCAAAATTATCACCAAATACAGGAACAGTTAAAATTGGAAAGAGAAAAAGACAGGAGAGTGAGAGTTCTGTTGCATCAAGTACTACTGCAGCTGATGATCAGGCACAGCCTAGGCCAGGAAAGAGAAAATGTTCGGAAAATGCAGCTGAATTGATTAAAGCATGTATGGGAGTTGAAGAGGCTGGACATGTAAAAAAGCAGATTACTGGAAAAGATGAGCAGAGTAGTAAAAAGTCTTTTAATATATTAACAAAAGCGAAAAAGGGTCCTATTTGTGTGGATGTCGAGTCTTCGGATGAAGAACAACCACTCGTCGAGCTTGCAGCTAAGGGAAGATCACGTGGTACTGAAGAATCATCATCACCAAAACCTAAAGATACTAAAGTAACTGTTACAACATCTGTCAGTGGAAGCCAATTAAATTCAACTAATGTTACGAACTTCAATGCAACTAGTAGATTACAGAGGGAAAGCCGTTTATTGACAACTAAACAGCCTGGTAATGTTAATTCAACAACAGTTGGTAAAGAAAGATTACGTGGTACTTCTGTATCTAGCAATGAATCAGTTGGTGAAGTTACAATGCGTAGATCAGTTAGACAGAGTGCTGTATCACCACTTGCTACACCAGCTAGTAATACGAGAGGTGCATCTAGATCAATGGAGGATGTTAATAGAAGAAAAACACGAAGTGGTGCTGGTGAGTAAATTTATACGGTTTTTTGCAAATATTGATGATGATAGTGGAGTTTTTTTTATTTTCACTAGTTGAGTACTAATTTTTTGGTTTTTTTTTTGGAGTTCAATTTTGATGGGGGAAGGTGGGGTAAAATGGAGACTTTGGAGGTAAAAAATCGGCCATCATGATGGCTGATTTTTTACCTTCAAATATGAATAAGAATGGTCAAATGAAAAACTTCAATAAAATGGAGATTTGTTGAGTTTGGTGTTTTATAGTGTGGGAATTACGAGAAATTGATGGAAATGTTGGAGATAGAGGTTTTCTGATGATTTCAGTGGAAAGCTGAGGAAATTTGCCATGGGAATCATATGTTGGATGGTATTTTTTTGAATTTTTGGAAAATTCGATTTTTTGGGGAAGATTGGAAGGTGAAATCATTCTGTTTTTGAAAAATTTCAGGTTTTTGGGAATATCTCTGGTTCTATTGGTCGTAGTGATCTGGGGTTGATCTTGAATGAAAGGTGAGCTCATTTCCCATTGATTTATGGGGTTTAGAAAAAAAATTATCAATTTTTCAAGTATTTATAGGGCAAAAACTAATTTTCAGAAAATGGCCTATAAGTATTTGGAAAATTGATTTTAAAAAATTTGAACCACATAAATCGATGAGAAATGAGCTCTCCTTCCATTTGAGATCAACCACAGGTCGCTACAACCAACAGAACCAGTGATATCACCGAAAAAGTAAATTTTTTCGATTTTCAAAAGCCTCACCCCTTCAAAACTCGTTCAAAAAATCTAAAATTTTCCAAAAAATTGGGAAAAAATAATTTCAACACATGTTTTCCACCCAAAATTTCCTCAGCTTTCCAATGGAATCATCCAGAGATAGGCAAAAAAAAATTCGCATTTTTAATTTTTTAATTTTTTTTATTTCTGTAATTTCCATCGAAAAAATTTAATTACTTTCTTAATGAAAAATTTGGATTTTTAAATTTTTCATTAGTTTGAAAATTAATTTTTTTTTTTAACAATTTTGATTATTATTGTAATTAAAAATTTGACTGATGAAATTTTATAATTCTTTTTCTTATTCGAAATTTTGATTCTTTCTTACTTATTAATTGATTGGAATAATTAATTTTATAATAAAATCAACGCTACTATGTTTAATCTTCCCAAATATAAACGTCTTTCAGACAAAAATTTTGAGTTGAGAGTGTTAACTAAATGTAACACAAATAAGAACTTATAATTTAATCTAATCTAAATTACGCTTATATGACATTTATAATTCAATTTAACTAATAAAAATGTTAATAAGTTTGATAAAGAAAATAATTATGAAATTCCATCAGTCAAATTTTAAATTACAATAGTAATCAAAATTGTTAAAAAAAAAAATTAATTTTCAAACTAATGAAAAATTAGAAAATCCAAATTTTTTCGATGAAAATTACAGAAATAGAAAAAATTAAAAAATTAAAAATGCAAATTTTTTTTTTGCCGATCTCTCGAATCATCAGAAAATCTCTATCTCCAACTGGTCCATTACAGCATCCATTTTACCCCATCCTCCTCTACCTTTATTCATTATAATTATTAATGAAAAAAAATAAATTAAAATGAATTATACAGCTTTTATTTAATCAAAGATACATCGTACAGTGGGAACGTTGTTTTAGTGACAGCCGAGACAGCTGAACAGGCGAAAAGAAGGAGAATATCCCGTGAAAACAAATGACCTTCGGGAAGTGACCTTGACAGTGATTAGCTACCGTTGCTGATCAAGGCATTATTGTGTGGTTATTTGTCAATAATCGATGATTATATGATTGCCGTGTGGCTGGACCCCACCTGGTGAAATCCGTACGTGTCAAAAGAATAAAAATATAAAAAACTTCAACATGATAAAGGAAAAAAAATCTAAAATCAACTAAAAAATGTCAAAAAATTAAAACATTTAAATAAATAGCGCACACGTTATTTTTCTCAGTTAGTCAAGAGAAAGGTCTTGAAGTAATTCTGATGCATTAAAAAAAAAAAACAATTAAATTTATTATTACGGTGTTTAAATTCTTCTTCGACAAAATCAATTCTTTAAAAAAAACAATAGAATTTCTTAAATTATGAAAAATTCTTCTTTCTTATTTTTTTTTTTCATTAAAAAAAATGACATTTGCCTCGAATTCTTCAATACCTTTAGTGACTGTGTTTAGTTGCATAAAAATAAATATTTAGATTAAATTATTATATTATTATATTATATTATTATTAATTATTACCCATATTATTATGATTGAATAACTACTATTATGATTTTTTCTCTTTTTCTTTGACTACACACGATGAAATTGGTACTGTTTCTTTTTTTTTATTAATTAATTAATTAAAAGAACAATTACATTAAAATTTAATGTTTATGACAAAGAAAAAAAAAGATGTGTTTAAAAGAAATAAAAGAAAAAAACAATAACACCACATAATTCTTTCTTTTACCATAAATCTGTGTATATAATTATAGATATATATATATATATACTGTTTCTCACAGTAGTGCAATTTCCGTCTGAATAATTATCTCTTTTCATATTTACTAATTAATCAATCTTCTTCTTTTTTTTTTTTCTTTTTTTTTATACATGTATATTAATCATTATTCTTTATCATTCACTTGTTATTAAATGTTATCTTAGTGTTCGCTCAATAATTTTTCTTTTCTTTTTTCGTTCATTCTATTTCCCAGATGATTAGAAAAAAAAATTATATTGTTTATTAATTTAACAGAGAAAAAAATAAGTAAAAAAAATTATATATGAAAAAGAAAATAATAAAACGTGGCAATAAAATTAAAAAAAAAAACTTTAATAATTGTAATTTCAGAATGAAACACACACAAAAAATATTTTGACGATAATATGCCTCAAAACAAAAAAGGACCTTGATAACGAAAAAAAAATTATTATTATTAAAATTAAACTCAGGAGTGCTTTATCGTGAGATAGATTTTTTCTAAAATTAAAAAAAAAAAAACAAATTATTGTAACAATTTTACGTACATGGTGGACTGGTAAAAGAAAGCTAAAAAAAAATTATTAAATAGTTTAGGACAAACACTATTAAATCTGACTGTACTGCCTGTTAATATCAAACATTGTACCCACTTGACAGAAATATTTTTCATTTTTAATCAAAAAAAGTAAAAAAAAAAAAAAATCCTGTCACATATTCAAAATTTTACTGAAGGATTTTGTTTTTCTTTTTTCTACAATTTTATATAAAAAATTTAATCGCTTTTTTTTGTTGGATTTTTTAGTTTATTAATCAGAAAAATTGTTAATCGAGCTTGAAATAAATTTATTTGAATTTTGTTTTTCCTGCTGAGGAAAATTAATTCATCAAAAATAAATGATAATAAAATTAGCAGACATCTGAAATAATTTTTTGGATTTTTTTTTAAATAAATAAATTATTATTATTATGAAAAAAAAAATTTTCTGCATATGCAGATGTTTTTTTTTATAATAACGAATTTATTTGTTTAAAGAAAAGAAAATCTTGAAATTGTCAAATTTTTGCTATTTTAATTGTCATAAAAACAATAATCTTTCAGTAATGAGAAAATTCTAATTAAACACTGTCTCAAAATTAAATAATGAAATAGTATCAGATTTTCTGGGATTTAGGGTTTATGAAGATTAAAAAAAAGAAGAAAAAAAAATGAATTTATTTTATTTATATAATGAAAATTAATGAAGAAGATAAAAACTTGCATTACAAAGAAAAGAACATAAAATAATAATAAATAAATGAAAAAAAGATGAAAGAAAGAAGGAAAAAAAATCTACAAAACAGTTGAAAAATTTGAGGAAAATAAGAAGAAAAAAAAATGCTGAAACATGAATGATATAATTAAATGATAAGCAAGAAAGAAAAAATGAATGAATACAATGTTAATTTCATAGGTAATATATGGATAAATATATTTTGTAAATAATTTCTTGTAAAGATTATGTAAGCACTCCTCATTGTACATAATAATGAAAAAAATGCCCAAAATTGTTTAAATTTTTATAAGAAAAAGAAAAAAAATAACAAAAAAAAAATAGTAGTGAATAGAAAAATTATGCAAATTTGCAACAAAAAAATTGCGTTCATTACTCTTTTATTAATAAAAAAAAAATAATCGTATTTTCTTTTCTTTCTCCATTGAAGGATTCGTTATCTTCCACTCTTTAGTATATGTGAATAAAAATTCAAACTCTTCTGTATTCCATAAGCATATTTCAAGAAGAAACTGATTTAAAAAACGCAAAAAAAAACAAAAAAAAAAATGAAAAAAAAAGCAAGTCCTGTATTTATAGCATTACAAGTAGAAAAAAAATGTGTCGATTGTCTATATTGTTTATTGCACGATCAGAGAATCTAGTTTTATATTGTGTAAATGTAAAAAAAGCAAATTATTCATCGTCAACAATTTAACAAATTGCAAAAGAAGGAAAAAACGACTTTTTCAATGAAAAAAAAAATTTCTGTCAATCCTTTCTGTTTTTTTTTTTTCATAAACAATTTCACTGACGTAAAAATTCTGATTAAAAAGAATTTATTTGCAGTTTAACGTTACAATTACATTTACATTAAATTACAATGGACGATGGTGAAAAAAAAAATGAGAAAAATACCATTAAAGCAATATTTTTCATAATTACATATAATTAAGTTTAGAAGTGCAGAACTGCTTATATTTCAATTATGTTTTTGTTTTATTATTATTTTCACATTCAATATCACTGAATAGCAATATAAATATATATATGTATATATATATACATACATATGTATCAATATGTATATATATATATGTGTATATAAATTATTGATTAAAACATGCTTGTTTTTTATTTCTAAGTTAATCAGAAAATGATGAAAAAATTGAAAAAAAGAAAAAAAAATGGTTATTTCAAATTTAATTCAATCTATATATTGTATATAAAGTAAACGCGTATTTTATTCATTTAATGAATTTATTGAATTGATAAAGTTGTAAATATTATAATGGAAAAAAAAGAGAAAAAGAGTAATTGCAATTTTTTTTTCTCTCTCTCTCTTTTTCTGTTTTCATTGAATTTTTCTGTTTTTTTTTCGCATCATTTCGTAAAAATTTGTGTAATTGAAGGAAATGATTAGTGATAAATTAGAGGGACTAGCTTTGTGCGATTTATGGGAATAAAATAATGATAAAAAACAAAAATTTCAACAAAAAAAATAAATAAATAAATAAAAAAGCAAGTGCATTGTAATTTTTCTATGTAAAATATTCCGTTTTGACATTAGATAGGATAGTTTAATACCTTAAAATTACCGAGAAATAAATGAATGAATGAAAAAAAAAGGAAAAAAAAATAAATTAATTAATTGATTAATTAATAAGTAATTGTATAGAAAAAATAAAAGAAAAAAAATAACAAGCTGCATATGTAAATAAAATAATTACTTAAATAATAAGTGAAATAATTTTTAATTATGCTCACACTATTAAAAAAAAAAGGGGCTCTCTCTGAGTATTTTCCTTTGAATTTTCATTCTCTCTCGACAATTAAGAAAAAAAAAATTAACAATAAATAAATAATGAGCAAACAAACAAAAAGTAAAAATCGCGTTTTTTTTTCACCGTTTGAATGAAAAATTTAAAATTAAACACAATTTGTAAATCGTTGTCTCTCGTGTGTGTAAAAAATTTATTGTTAAAAACTGTGTCGAGTTAAAAAAAATAACAACAAATTAGAAAAAAAAATGAAACATTGAATTTTCATCGATAATGCATTTTTTTTTGTGTATTCTATAAATATGTGTGACAAGAAAGAAGAAAAGAAGGATGAATTTAGATGGATATACTTTTTGAGTGCATGAATAAAAGATTTTGAAAAAAAAATGAAATTTTTAAAGGAAATCTTGATTAAAAGTGTCTTACAAAGCCCTATCTTTCTTACGAAAAAACTGAAAAAAAAGGAGAAAAAAAAAACTTGTGCTTGAATTAATTAAATAAACAAATTGAGCACATATTATTCATGTGCAATAATGTCTTCATAAGCCCCTTTATTTTGTAGGCAAAAAAGAAATAAAGAAAGAAGAGAAGAAAGAAAAACAACAAAATAAATATATATACGACGATTTATATAAATATAAATAAATAAAGAAGGAAGAAAAAGAGGAAAATTGTGTACAACAATTGTCCTATATATAAATTAAATAAATTTATATATAGGTAAAATAAATGAGTTTTGAAAATTCTGCGTTGAGAATTTTGCAAAACTGCAAGGTAATAAAAAAAACAAAAACAATTTGTATTTTTAGTATTTGATTAAATAAATAATTATAAATAGTAAACGTAAAAATGATTGAATAAATGAGAAAATAAATAGATAAATAAAAAAAGAAAAATGATTAATGATTGAAGAGAAAAAATCGTCATTGATTAATTAAATTCAGAGTGAATTTACGTTAAATAATGAAGTTTAACGAATAAACAAATTAGATGCACGTACTATATTTGTAGAAAAAATGGTTAAAAAAAGGTAAAATAATGAGCCACGTACGTGAAAAGAAAAAACAAAAATAATGAATGAATTTTAAGATAAAAAAACGACAGATTGCGCTATAATTATGAAAGAAAAAAAAAGAATTACAATTGATTAAAAAAAAAAAATTATATATATATGATAAATATATACATTACAATTATATTATTATCTATTATTACACAAAGCGAATGCACGATATAGTAATTTGCTAATTGTACCTTTTAATAATTACTTGTAGAAAAAAAAAACGTCAAATGAAAGAAAAAAAAAATCATTTTTTTTTCTTGTTATAAAATTAATTACCATAGAATTATCGGAAAAAAGGAGAAAAAAATGATGCAACAAACAAAATGTGTTATAAAAAAATGAAAAACGAAAAAAAAAACATTGATAGTGGTATTTTTTTTAACTCAATTCTCTCCAATTAGGGTAACATGACCAATAGATGGACGATTAGGGAAATATTGGACTTTATTAATTCACATGAAATAGGCAAATCACGTTAGAAAGTTGCAGAAAAGAATGATGTACAGATAAATATACAGTGAATCGACTAAAAATCAATTAAACTTGAATAATGCAGAAATAATTGAAGAAAATCAAGGAAAAACTGGAAAATAACTTGAACCCCCCAGTGGATGGACAGTTGCCATATTTGCAGTGGTGTGATTTTAAATTTCGATCAATCGATATTTAATAAATAGGGGAGAGTGGGGCAAAATGGACACTGTAATGAAACGGTTAGAGATGGATTTTTTTTGATGATTCTATTGAAAAGCTGAGGAAATATTAGCCGGAAAACGAGTGTCAGATGTATTTTTTTCGATTTATTTGAAAATTCGATATTTTTGGGTGTTTTTGAGGGGTAAAAACCTTTACTTTATTGAAAATTTTCATTTTTTTGGAAATATCTCTGGTTCTATTGGTCGTAGCAACTCGGGGTTGGTCTCAAATGAAAGGTGAGCTCATTTCCCATCGATTCATGGGGATTTAAATTCAAAAATATCAATTTTTGGGATAGTTATAGGCCAAAAACTGTTTCACAAAAATGCCCATAAATACCTCAAAAATCGATAGTTTTAAATTGAAAACCCCATGAATCAATGGCAAATGATCTCACCTTTCACCTCCAATCGGAATTTTTACGCTACGACAAATAGAACCAAAGAAATTCTCAAAAAACTGAAAATTTTTAGAAAAAGGAAGGCTTTTACCCCTCTAAAACGCTCAAAAAAGTCAAAATCGCCAAAAATTCAAAAAAATTAATTCCGGCACTTGTTTCCCGCCTAAAATTTCCTCAGCTTTCCAATGAAATCATCAAAAACAATCTACCGCCAATATTTCTATCAATTTTAAGAGTTTTCCATAATATTTGCCTAGAAATTTACATGTGTCCATTTTACCCCTGATGTCCATTTTGCCCCACTTTCCCCTAATTTATAAATCTATATGAATGTAATAATCAGGAATTGACGTAAAAAGTATAAGAATCATTAATTTATTTGTGAAAATCCACGATAATAAAAACCGTCCATCTTTTGGTCAGTGTTCATCTATTGGTCGTGTGACCCTACCTGAAAAGTATTTTATTTAAATTTAAATGAGTTGATCTGATTGGACGAAGCGGCAACTTCGTTAATGTAAACACACACACACACACACACGAGAATTCTAGGAAAGGGGGGAGGGAAGGAGGGTGAAGGAGGGGGGGGAGAAGAAAGGGAAGAAAGAAGCCGGTGTTTTTGTGTTTTCGTTGCACTTCACGAGTCGACCTTCGAATAAACGGTTTATATCCCCACAAAAGAAGTAAAAAGTGACGAATGAGTGAAAATAAACGATTTTAATCATTTTTTTTTTAGAAAAAATGAATAATAATGAGGGAATATTGATATATCCTTGTGGATGTCTGCCTATATATAGTTATTTGGGGCAATTTGAGCTGCTGAACAGATTGGAAGTGAGTTATTTGTATTTTTTTCATCAATTTGGAAGAGGAGAAAAGGGTAAAATGGAGATTTTTATGGAAGGGGTTTGAAATTGAATTTTTTTAACGATTTTTATTGGAAAGATGAAGAAATTTACTGTGAAAAATATGTATCAGAGCTTTTTTTGAATTTTCTTTGTTGAAAATTCGAGTTTTTTGAGGGGATTTTTTTAAATTTTTGATTTTTTGCACTTTTTTTGAGAATATCTCCGGTTCTATTGGTCTTAGCGAGCTGGGGTTGATTTTAAATGAAAGGTGAGATCATTTGCCATGAATTTATGGGGTTTTGAAGAGAAAATGATCGATTTTTGAGGTATTTTTGGACACTTTTGTAAAAAAAGCGTTTTTGCTCAGAAAATCCATCAAAAATCGATCATTTTCTTTTCAAAACACCATAAATTCATGGTAAATGATCTCACCTTTCATTTTAGATCAACCTCAAGTCGCTACAACCAATAGAACCGAAGATATCTTCGAAAAAATTGAAAAAAATCGAAAATAAAAAGCCTTTGACCTTCAATTGCTGCCCAAAAACCTCGAATTTTCAAAAAATTCTAAAAAATCATCTCTGACCCATGTTTTCCACGGCAAATTTCCTCAGCTTTTCAATGAAATCATCAGAAAAAACCTCCCTCAACTATTTCCCCTAATTCCTCTCGATTTCCATGAAATAAACCATAAAAATTCGAATTTTTACCCTTTTATTCTAGAAATCTCCCAAAAAATCACATTAATATTCTCCAATTCTCAGGAAATCAACTACAAGTTACGTCATGCAGCAGATGGTTCGGATCCATCCCAAGACTACAAGCCACTAGCTCTTCACTTGATCAATGACACCTTCATGACCCACCCAAACAAAGAAATCCAGTCTCTCATCGCCGAATGTATCTCCAACCTCCTCAGAGTATCTACCCCCTTCTCCCCCTACGAAGATCATCCAGAGCAGAGCAAGATCTTCCTCTTCCTCATCGATCAACTGTCAAATCTCGCCGATCCCCAATCAACATCGCAAGATCGTTATCACGCAATATTAAGCGGTCTAATCCACGTAAATGCCTTTATTCTCTGTCTTCCACTGGAAAAAAGCGAAGAGATCTTCACCAAATTATTCACTTTAATGTTCCAAATATTGGAAAATAATGAAGTTGAGGAAGTAAAGATGCTCGCGGTAACCCTGATGACTTCTCTGTTGGAACAATCGGAGGAAATCTGCGATCAAGTACTGGGAATTGTCTTCGAGAACTTGGAAACTACTAATAATAGTCATGAATTAGTGAAGAATATGCTGAAGTCCTTGGGAAAGTCTTTGTCTTCCTACATCGAGACAAACTTCGTGGAAATCCTCTCGAAGAGGAGCAATGCCCATTTGGTGGACCGTGCCTTCTCCATTGCCTCTCAATTGGACTCGATTTACCGAAATTTCATGGAAACTCTTCTCCTGAAGCTGAAGGATGCATTAAACAGCGAGGAAACTGACAAAAGAGCGAATAGTGTAGCGATACTTTCAAACCTCCTTTCATCTGAAGGATCAGATCTGCAAGAACCCATTTATCTCGACGCATTTTTCCACAAATTCATCGATAAATCCGAGAGAATTCGTGTTTTGTGCATCGAGAAGTGCAAGGACTTTCTTCTTAATCACCCAAATTTGAGGGGCGAAGTGACGAAACGCCTGAAATTAATGCAGCACGACACGTGCGAGGATGTTCGTTGTGAGGTCGTTAAAACGATTCTATCAAGTGCACATGAAGACTTGATGATTCTTTCAGGGAGTCCTGAGGAGCCTGGTTTATTCGCCTGCATCGAGGAACGAAGTCTCGATTCTTCCGATAAAATCCGAAGACAGATCCTCAAAGGTCTGACTACACTGTATCTCGAGAAATGGGACGAAGGACTTTCCGAAGAGTTCAAAAGTGTTTTGACAAAGATTCTTAATAGGATTCTTAGCTCTTATCATCTGCAAGACGAGGGTGATAAGTATTACATCGAGAAGATAGTAAATACTCAGTTAGTTGATTATCGTTCGGAGGCTAAAGAGAGGGTTCATGATTTGTATGAATTATTCCTAAAAATTGATGGTAATGCGCGTAGAGCATTCGTCCAGATGCAGATTCAGCAGCAGACATTTCGCAAACTTCTAAGCGAATTGTTGAAGCAATTGGAAAATGAAAACAGGAGAATGGTGGAGAGGGTGATAACAGGGCTGTCTATCCTATTTCCAAATCCGGAAGAAGCAGACGTGAATCTGCACAAATTCTGCGGGGAACTAACGACAGACACTTCATTACTCGAAGAGATTAAGAACCTTATGGATCCTGAAACTTCATGCAGATCTTATGTTGCGCAAATCGGAGATATCCTCTCGAGAATCAATGATCCAGATGACACTAGTTCTTACTACGAAACAGTAAAAATTCTGCTTTTCCGATCGAATTCAGTTCTAATTGATAAACAAGCGGTTCTAGCTCTAATTAATGAAATCAAGCAGAAACTAAGGAATTCTGATGAAGAAAATTCGGAAAGTGACGTTATCAAGGGCTTTTATCTTCTTGAAGTTCTGTCGTTTGTGTTCCCTTCGCACTTTTCCCACGATCGGATTATCGAAAAGCTGATTAAACTGTTTGATGTACCAAATTCGGAAGTGACTAGCAGACTTCTTGCAACCATCAACAACATTGGGAAGTACGTTTTAGACAATCCTGCAGCTGTTTCCATCAATTTGAACGCTTTAAGGATCACTTTGGAGCCGCTTTGCAAGGGTTTCGCTACTTGCGGCACTCTGAAACAAGCGAAACAAGCTATCCGAGCAATATCCTCCTTTCTGCCTCTAAAAAGCAACGAAATCTTCACAGAATTCTTAAGTAATATGGAAGAATCTTTAGATCCATCATCTCCGGATTTCCAAACGGCGATCGCAACGATCGGTTACATTGCAACCTACTCTTCCTACGATTCCCGAAGAATCAAGCAGCTGATGAAGAAGCTGACGATCGAGATTGTCATGGCGCATTTTGCAGAACCCATTCATGATCCTTCCGAGTTTTGGTGCAGAAGAGATCAATTACCGTCTCGAACAATCTGCAAGTTACTCGCGATGAAGAGCGTAACTAGATGTTTACTCAGCATCGACTCTCCAAATTCTGCAAAGCAGATGATCGAGATGTTTGATCTATTCATCAAATCAAAAGGCGATGTTCACAGAGGAAAGGATGACACAAAACCACAAGAAAAAAGCTGGTTGAGACTTCAGGCTGGCGCTTGTTTGTTAAAACTCTGCAGATTTCGAGGGTTTGATGATAAGATGACATCTTTACAGTTCTATAATCTGTCTAGATTGCTGCAGGATGATGTGCAGGAGGTTCGAGTCATATTTGCTGGGAAATTAGAGAAAGGATTGAGGGCTAAGTGTCCGGGTGAATGTTTGCCGATGGATTTCATGGGGTTTTATGGACTTGGGGGATTGGAGGAGGAAGAAGCGGTGAAGGTGCAGTTGAGGAGTCACTTTATGGGACTTATTAGGAAGAAAAAGGGGTTTATTGAGAATCCTTTGGTGAGAGGAGAAGGAGAAGGTGTTGAATTCTGGTCCAATCTGCTTCCGGAGTGTGTCCTGGTTTATGCGCTTCCTGTTCTCGCGCATATCCGTGATTTCGATGAGCCGGATGATGTAGAGCAGCTGATGGTGATCAAGAAGTGTCTGGAATTCATCCTGCAGCCTTTCCTGGACACTAATAAATTGGTAGAGAGAGAAATTGTTGGGTATTACTCATTTTTTAATCGATTAATTGAGAAGTTGAGGCACTACAGAGATTCTCAAGTACCGGAAGATGATTTTCTGCAGTCAAAATACTCAGCAGTTTGTGATTTGGCCCAGTTGGTGATTGATGGAAGGACCTCGAAGAGGGTGAAGACACTTGCTGAGGCAGTAAATGCCACTTTTGATCCTTATGTACCGACGAAGTATCTGCAGCTTGATGAAAGCATGGATGTCTCGGAGTATTCATTGGATGCTGATTTACGCGAGAATATTTCGATGCTTGATGTTAAAGAGAAACGGAAGATAGCGACTGCTAAAAGCGCGGAGAAGCGAACGATTAATCGCACATTTGGATTCAAGACTCAAGCCCGGAGAAAGAGGAAAATTGGGGATAATTCTGCAGCTGCTGGAGAAACTGCGGGAAAGAGGAAGAGACGCGCGGGAAGAAAAACGAAATAAAACAGAGGAAAATTAACATTTTTCATCAATTTCTTTTTACAAAATATTGTTATTATTATTATGATTTTCATTAATTACAATTTTACATTATATCTTGTAATTGTAAGAAATTCAAATATTCTACACTAATTTCTTTGTTTAAGAAAATATTTGAGTTGAGTTTTTGTCATCTATGAGTTTTCGAAATTTAAAGTAACAAATTAGCGCATGCGCTAATTAGTAAAGATATTTTCGTGTTGATAATACAAAAAGCTCCTTTATTTTGTAGACAAAATAAATAAACAAAAATAACAAAATACATATATACGACGATTTATATAAAGAAGAAGAAGAAGAAAGGAATAATTTAATTGTATACAATTGTTCTATATATAAATAAAATAATTCATGTATGGCGACAATTTTCAAAATTCTGTGTTCAGAATTTTGATAAAAACTCCAAGTTAAAAACAAAAACAATTTGTATTCTCATTATTTGACCAAATAAATAATTATAGATAGTAAACGTAAAGAATTGAATTAATGAGAAAATAAAAATAGATATATAGAATATATAGTAGTTGTATATTTTTTTTCTCAATTCTCTAATTACCCTTTGTACTTTTCAAATGAGTTCTTCTGATTGGGTGAATTGGAAACTTTGTAAATAAAAATGTAAACACACATGAAAATTCTAGTAATGTTGAAAAAAAGTGCTTGAATTAATTAAATAAACAAATTGAGCACATATTATTCATGTGCAACAATGTCTTCATAAGCCCCTTTATTTTGTAGGCGAAAAAGAAATAAAGAAAGAAGAGAAGAAAAAAAACAACAAAATAAATATATATACGACGATTTATATAAATATAAATAAATAAAAGAGGAAGAAAAAGAGGAAAATTGTATACAACAATTGTCCTATATATAAATGAAATAAATTTATATATAGGTAAAATAAATGAGTTTTGAAAATTCTGCGTCGAGAATTTTGCAAAACTGCAAGGTAATAAAAAAAAAACAAAAACAATTTGTATTTTTAATATTTGATTAAATAAATAATTATAAATAGTAAACGTAAAAATGATTGAATAAATGAGAAAATAAATAGATAAATAAAAAAAGAAAAATGATTAATGATTGAAGAGAAAAAATCGTCATTGATTAATTAAATTCAGAGTGAATTTACGTTAAATAATGAAGTTTAACGAATAAACAAATTAGATGCACGAAAAAATGGTTAAAAAGGGTAAAATAATGAGCCACGTACGTGAAAAGAAAAAACAAAAATAATTAATGAATTTCAAGATAAAAAAACGACAGATTGCGCTATAATTATGTAAAAAAAAAAGAATTACAATTGATTAAAAAAAAAATTCTATATATATGGTAAATATATACATGACAATTATATTATTATCCATTATTACACAAAGCGAATGCACGATATAGTAATTTGCTAATTGTACCTTTTAATAATTACTTGTAGAAAAAAAAACGTCAAATGAAAGAAAAAAAAATCATTTTTTTTCTTGTTATAAATTTAATTACTATAGAATTATCGGAAAAAAAGGAGAAAAAAAATGATGCAACAAACAAAATGTGTTATAAAAAAATGAAAAACGAAAAAAAAACATTGATAGTGGTATTTTTTTTAACTCAATTCTCTCCAATTAGGGTAACATGACCAATAGATGGACGATTAGGGAAATATTAGACTTTATTAATTCACATGAAATAGGCAAATCACGTTAAAAAGTTGCAGAAAAGAGTGATGTACAGAAAAATATACAGTGAATCGACTAAAAATCAATTAAACTTGAATAATGCAGAAATAATTAAAGAAAATCAAGGAAAAACTGGAAAATAACTTGAACCCCCCAATAGATGGACAGTTGCCATATTTGCAGTGGTATGATTTTAAATTTCGATCAATCGATATGTAATAAATAGGGGAGAGTGGGGCAAAATGGATACTGTAATGAAACGGTTAGAGATGGATTTTTTTTGATGATTCTATTGAAAAGCTGAGGAAATTTTAGCCGGAAAACGAGTGTCACATGTATTTTTTTCGATTTTTTTGAAAATTCGATATTTTTGGGTGTTTTTGAGGGGTAGAAGCCTTTCCTTCATTGAAAATTTTCAGTTTTTTGCAAATATCTCTGGTTCTATTGGTCGTAGCGATTCGCGGTTGGTCTCAAATGAAAGGTGAGCTCATTTCCCATCGATTCATGGGGTTTTGAATTCAAAAATATCAATTTTTGCGATAGTTATAGGCCAAAAACTGTTTCACAAGACTGTTTCACAAAAATGCCCATAAATACCTCAAAAATCGATATTTTTAAATTGAAAACCCTATGAATCGATGGCAAATGATCTCATCTTTCACCTCCAATCGGAATTTTTACGCTACGACAGATAGAACCAAAGAAATTCTCAAAAAACTGAAAATTTTCAGAAAAAGGAAGGCTTTTACTCCTCTAAAACGCTCAAAAAAGTCAAAATCGCCAAAAATTCAAAAAAATTAATTCCAGCACTTGTTTCCCGCCTAAAATTTCCTCAGATTTCCAATGAAATCATCAAAAACAATCTACCGCCAATATTTCTATTAATCTCAAGAGTTTTCCATAATATTTGCCTAAAAATTTACATGTGTCCATTTTACCCCTGATGTCCATTTTGCCCCACCTTCCCCTAATTTATAAATCTATATGAATGTAATAATCAGGAATTGACGTAAAAAGTATAAGAATCATTAATTTATTTGTGAAAATCCACGATAATAAAAACCGTCCATCTTTTGGTCAGTGTTCATCTATTGGTCGTGTGCACCCTACCTGAAAAGTATTTTATTTAAATTTAAATGAGTTGATCTGATTGGACGAAGCGGCAACTTCGTTAATGTAAACACACACACACACGAGAATTCTAGGAATGGGGGGAGGGAAGGAGGGTGAAGGAGGGGGGGAGAAGAAAGGGAAGAAAGAAGCCGGTGTTTTTGTGTTTTCGTTGCACTTCACGAGTCGACCTTCGAAATAAACGGTTTATATCCCCACAAAAGAAGGAAAAAGTGACGAATGAGTGAAAATAAACGATTTTAATCATTTTTTTTTTAGAAAAAATGAATAATAATGAGGGATTATTGATATATCCTTGTGGATGTCTGCCTATATATAGTTATTTGGGGCAATTTGAGCTGCTGAACAGATTAGAAGTAAGTTATTTGTGTTTTTTCATTAATTTGAAAGAGGAGAAAGGGGTCAAATGGGGATTTTTATGGAAGGGGTTTGAAATTTAATTTTTTTCACGATTTTTATTGGAAAGATGAGAGAATTTCTGGTTAAAAATATGTATCAGAGCTTTTTTTGAATTTTTTTGTTGAAAATTCGAGTTTTTTGAGGGGATTTTTTCAAATTTTTGATTTTTGGCACTTTTTTTGAGAATATCTCCGGTTCTATTGGTCTTAGCCAGCTGGGGTCGGTTTTAAATGAAAGGTGAGATCATTTGCCATAAATTCGTGGGGTTTTGAAAAGAAAATGATTGATTTTTGAGGTATTTTTGGACACTTTTGTAAAAAAAAAAACGTTTTTGCTCAAAAAATACATCAAAAATCGATCATTTTCTCTTCAAAACACCATAAATTCATGGTAAATGATCTCACCTTTCATTTAAGATCAACCCCAAGTCGCTACGACCAATAGAACCGAAGATATCCTTGAAAAAGTAAAAAAAAAATCGAAAATAAAAAGCCTTTGACCTTCAATTGATGCCCAAAAACCTCGAATTTTCAAAAAATTCTAAAAAATCATCTCTGACCCATGTTTTCCACCGCAAATTTCCTCAGCTTTTCAATGAAATCATCAGAAAAAACCTCCCTCAACTATTACCCCTAATTCCCCTCGATTTCCATGAAATAAACCATAAAAATTCGAATTTTTACCCTTTTATTCTAGAAATCTCCCAAAAAATCACATTAATATTCTCCAATTCTCAGCAAATCAACTACAAGTTACGTCATGCAGCAGATGGTTCGGATCCATCCCAAGACTACAAGCCACTAGCTCTTCACTTGATCAACGACACCTTCATAACCCATCCAAACAAAGAGATCCAGTCTCTCATCGCCGAATGTATCTCCAACCTCCTCAGAGTATCTACCCCCTTCTCCCCCTACAAAGATCATCCAGAGCAGCGCAAGATCTTCCTCTTCCTCATCGATCAACTGTCAAATCTCACCGATCCCCAATCAAGATCGCAAGATCGTTATCACGCAATATTGAGCGGTCTAATCCACGTAAATGCCTTTATTCTCTGTCTTCCACTGGAAAAAAGCGAAGAGATTTTCACCAACTTATTCACTTTAATGTTCCAAATATTGGAAAAAAATGAAGTTGAGGAAGTAAAGATGCTCGCTGTAACCCTGATGACTTCTTTGTTGGAACAAACGGAAAAAATTTGCGATCAAGTATTAGGAATTGTCTTGGAAAATTTAATGAAGAAGTGTAACCATGAAGTAGTGAAGAACATGCTGAAGTTATTGGGTACGACTTTGTCCTACCTCGAGACAAATTTCCTCCACATCCTCTCGAAAAAGAGCAACAGTCATTTGGTGGATGACGTTTTCTTCATTGCCTCACAATTGATCTCAATTTATCCAAATTTGATAAAAACCATTTTTTCGCAGTTAAAAGAGACTCTGAGCAGTAAAGACACCGACAGAAGAGCAATTGGTGTTGCAATACTGTCCAACTTACTGTCAGACAAAAGATCAGGTCTGCATGAGCCTGTTTATCTAAACGCATTTTTCCAAAAATTTATGGATAAATCTGTGAGAATTCGCATTTTGTGCATCGAAAAATGCAAGGATTTCCTTATAAATCAGCCGGGATTGAGGGGTGCAGTGACAAAACGCCTGCAACTGATGCAGCGAGATGAGTGCGAGGAAGTTCGTGAAGAAGTTGTCAAAACGATAATAAAAAGTGCACAAAAAGACTTGAGAATTCTTGTTAAACAACCGGATTTGTTCACTTGCCTGGAGGAACGAATGCTTGACGCCTCCAATAAGATTCGAAGAAGCATCCTCAAAGGCTTGATTATGCTGTATCTCGAGAATTGTGATGAAGACCAATCCGAAGAACTTCAGAGTATATTAATAAAGATCGTTAATAGAATTCTCAGCTCCTATGATTTGCAAGACGAGGGTGATAGATATTACATCGAGAAAATAGTAAATACTCGAATATTTGATTATCGTCTAGACACAGGCACAAGAATTCATGAAGTGTGTGAATTATTTATGACAATTGATAGCAATGCGCGTGAAGCATTTGTTGAGATGCAGAATCATCAGCAGAGATTTCGTGAAGTTTTCAGTGAATTGCTGAAGCAATTGGAGAAACAGAATCAGAAAATGGTGGAAAATGCGATAAAAGTACTGTCGAAATTCTTCCCAAAGCCAGAGAAGGCAGACATGAATCTGCACAAATTTTGCGATAAACTGAAACACCCTGATTCTCAACTACTCAAAGACATGAAGACCTTGATAGATCCTGAAGCTTCATGCCGTACTTATTTCTCGATGATTGAAAATATTCTACTGAAAATCGGAGATCTTGATGATGATTCTTATCATAACACAGTAGAAATTCTGTTCTCCCGTTCAAGTTCAGTTCTAATCGATAGGGAAGCGATTGACGCTCTAATTGATGAAATCGCACAGAAATTAATGGATTCTCATGGCGAAGATTCTGAAAGTGACGTTATCAAGGGCCTTTATCTTCTTGAAATTCTTTCGTTTGTGTTTCCTTTGCACTTTTCAAACGATGAGACTATCGAGAGGCTACTCAAATTGTTGAAAGTGCCGAATTCGGGAGTAACGACCATGATCCTAACAATCATAAATCACATTGGGAAGTATGTTCTGGACAATCCTGGAGCTGTTACCATCGATTTGAACACTTTAAGAATTACTTTGGAGCCAATTTGTAAGGGTTTTGCTACTTGCGGCACTTTGAAACAAGCGAAACAAGCTATTCGAGCAATATCCTCCTTTCTGCCTCTAAAAAACAACGAAATCTTCACAGAATTCTTAAGTAATATGGAAGAATCTTTAAATCCATCATCTCCGGATTTTCAAACGGCGATCGCAACGATCGGTTACATTGCAACCTACTCTTCCTACGATTCCCGAAGAATCAAGCAGCTCATGAATAAGCTGATGATCGAGATTGTTATGGCGCCTTTTGCAGAGCCCATTCATAATCCTCCCAAGTATTGGTGCAGAAAAGATCAATTACCGTCTCGAACAGTCTGCAAGTTACTCGCGATGAAGAGCGTAACTAGATGTTTACTCAGCATCAATGCTCCTAATTCTGCAAAGCAGATGATCGAGATGTTTGATCTATTCATCAAATCAAAAGGCAATATTCACAGAGGAAAAGATGACATAAAACCGCAAGAGAAAAGCTGGTTGAGACTCCAGGCTGGCGCCTGTTTGTTGAAACTCTGCAGATTTCGAGGGTTTGATGATAAGATGACATCTTTACAGTTCTATAATCTGTCTAGATTGCTGCAGGATGATGTGCAGGAGGTCCGAGTCATATTTGCTGGGAAATTGGAGAAAGGATTGAGAGCTGAGTGTCTGGGTGAATGTTTGCCGATGGATTTTATGGGGTTGTATGCACTTGGGGAATTGGAGGAGAAGGAGGAGTTGAAGGCGCAGTTGAGGAAGCACTTTATGAGACTCATCAATAAGAAGAAGATGGGATCCATCGAGAATCCTTTGATGATAGAGGAAGAGGAGGGTACTGAAGTTTGGTCGAATCTTCTTCCAGAATGTGTCCTAGTTTATGCACCTCCTGTTCTCGCGCATATTCGTGAGTTCGATGAGCCTGAGGATGTTCAACAGTTGATGATGATCAAGAAGTGCTTGGAGTTCATCCTTCAGCCTTTCCTGGACAATACTATATTGAAAGAGGATGAAATTGTTAAGTACTATTCATTCTTTAATCGGCTGATTAACAAGTTGAGGCACTACAGAGATTCTCAAGTACCGGAAGATGATTTGCTGCAGTCTAAATACTCTGCGGTTTGTGATTTGGCCCAGTTGGTGATCAATGGAAGGACCTCGAAGAGAGTGAAGACTCTTGCTGCAGGAGAAAGCCCCATTTTTGATCCTTATGTACCGAAGAAGTATCTGCAGCTTGATGAAAGCATGGATGTCTCGGAGTATTCATTAGCTGTTGATGTACGCGAGAATATTTCAAGGCTTGATATTAAAGAAAAACGGAAGATAGCGGCTGCTAAGAGCGTGGAGAAGCAAATGATGAATCGCACATTTGGGCTCAAGACTCAATCCCGGAGAAAGAGGAAAATCGGGAATGATTCTATGGCTGTGGGAGAAACTGAGGAAAAGAAAAAAGAAGGCGCCAGAAGAAATACCAAATAAGACAGAGGAGAATTAACATTTTTCATGAATTTTTTTTCACATAATATTATTATTATTATGATTTTTATTAAGTTCAATTTTACATTAGATCTTTTAATTGCGGGAAATTCAAATATTTTTCATTGATCTCTTCGTTTAAAAAAATACTCGAGTTGAGTTTTATCATGTTTGAGTTTTTAAATTTAAAGGACAATTCAGCGCATGCGCCAATAAATAAAGATATTTTCGTGTTGATAATAAAGAAATCTGTTGAATTATTCTGTAGACGGAAACATTCCCATGTGCTTTTCACTCGGTGCGAACGCGATAACCACAAAAACTTTGTTTTTTTTTTCTATTAATTATTTAAAAACAAAATTTTATTAGTTTTAGTGTCATTGTTATGGCTGATTTAATTAAAACAATTGAAGAAGATGCTGAAGTTGAGAATTTTTCAGAGAATTCTGATGAGGAGGACGATGTAAGTTCAACACAATTACTTTTATGCTACTGAAAATAGCAGATATTTGTCAATTTTTAGATCATTTCCCTTTTTACAGATAAATTCACAAATAAAAAAAAAAATATGCATCTATAGAAAGTTCAAGAATCTAAAAGTGCGAATTTTCAAAATATTCCTTTAATAATAATCCATTTTTCTAAAAAAACTGCACAAAATTGTCAAATGTCTGCTAATTAATGATAAGCATTTTTGCATTTTTTTAAAGAAATAAAATACCATAAAAAAAATATTTCAAAAACTCGCGCTTATAGATTTTTAAATTTTCTAAATGTTCATATTTTTATTTTTTCAAAAATAATTTATCTATTAACAAAAAAAAATCTGTAAATTGTGTCAGATTTTTGTTTTTTTTCAGTATCATTGCTAATTCCTCATCATTTCGTTAACTTAGGAACAAAGGGGCGTAAGTCCTCTGTATGAGGATATCAGTTACGCCCCTTTGACTGTAAAGCGCCAATTTACTTTAAAACTTCAAATAATTTCTTTCCCCCCAAACATTAAAAAAAAAAAATTTTAAAAATCTCTAACATTCAATTTTTCTTTTCAGTATCAACCAAGAAAGCAGAAAAAGACCGAGCGCAAGGATTTCGACAATAACTTTGATTTTCTCGCAGACGAAGCCGAGTACAATCACGATACGTGGAACGACTTGAACAAGTACATAAAGCGAAAAGCGAAAACGAAGTTAGACGACAAGATAAAGCGCATTCGCTTAGAAAACGGCGAAGAAGCAAATCCAGATTCAGCAAATCCCAATGAAGACATCAAAAAAGAGGAGAATGACCTTCTCGACCTCTCAGACGACGATCTTCGTAAAGACGCCTTCAAAACCAAGTCCCGAAAAGGGAAACGAAAATTCCTAAAGCAGCCGGAAGATATAATGGAGTTCGAAGAATGCGGGGCAATCGACAACTACGCTTCCTTCTACCAAATGAATCTATCCCGACCCCTCTTGAAATCAATCGGTGCCATGAACTTCGTCTCCCCAACTCCAATTCAAGCTGCTACTATCCCAGTCGCTCTGATGGGTCGCGACATCTGCGGTTGTGCAGCAACAGGAACCGGAAAAACAGCCGCCTACATGCTGCCGACATTAGAACGACTCTTATACCGTCCTAATGACGGTCCCGCACTAACCCGAGTCCTCGTCCTCGTTCCAACCCGTGAATTAGGCGTTCAAGTCTACCAAGTAGCCAAGCAACTCGCCCAATTCACGACAGTAGAAATCGGCCTGTCTGTCGGAGGTCTAGACGTCAAAATCCAGGAAACTGTCCTCCGAAAGAATCCTGATATCGTCATAGCAACTCCGGGAAGACTAATCGATCATTTGGCTAATACCCCCACATTCTCATTAGACAGTATTGAAATCCTGATTTTAGATGAAGCAGATCGAATGCTGGACGAGTACTTTGCCGAGCAGATGAAGCATATCGTCAAGCAGTGCGCAAGAACGCGACAAACTATCTTATTTTCTGCTACAATGACAGAAGAAGTTAAGGATCTAGCAGCTGTTTCTTTGGACAAACCGGTTAAAGTATTTGTCGACAGTAACCAGGATGTTGCGTTCAATTTGCGACAGGAGTTCGTGAGGATTAGGAAGGAGCGGGAGAGAGACAGAGAAGCGATTTTAGCTGCATTGATCTGCAGAACCTTTCATGATCATGCTATGGTCTTTGTTCAGACGAAAAAACAGGCGCACAGACTTCACATACTTTTAGGACTTCTTGGGATCAAAGTTGGGGAACTTCATGGGAACTTGTCGCAGCCACAGCGTTTGGAGAATCTCAAGAAGTTCAAGGATGAAGAGATTGATGTGCTTTTGGCGACTGATGTTGCTGCTAGAGGATTGGACATTAGTGGGGTCAAGACGGTTATTAATTTTGTAATGCCAGCTACTTTGCAGCATTATATTCACAGGGTGGGGAGAACTGCACGTGCTGGAAGAGCCGGGGTTTCTGTGTCATTGGCGGGGGAACAGGAGCGTTCTTTGGTCAAAGAAGTCATCAAACATGCTAAAAATCCGGTGAAAAACAGGATTATACTGCCGGATATCATAGAAAAGTACAATAAGAAGCTGGAGGCACTTGAACCGGATGTGGAGAGGGTGATTCAGGAGGAAAGGGCTGAAAGGGAATTGGCGAAGATCGAGAATCAGGCGAATAGGGCTGAGAAGATGCTGAAGGAGGACGATGACAAGGGCCAAAGGACCTGGTTCCAGAGTTCTAAGGAGAGAAAAGTGGAGAAGGATAACCTTAAATTAACGGAAAAGAAGAAATCGGTTAAGGTGAAGAAGGATGGAGTCAGTAATTTGGTTGAGGAGAATGGGAGGAAGAAGAAGAAGAGGAAGGAGCAGGAGGTCCTTGATCCTGCTGAGGAAAGGGCGAATAAGGAACTGGAAAAAGTAGCTGCTTATCAAGCGAGACTCGCAAAAAAGAACAATAAACAGAAGAAAATAAGGACAATTGTTGATAATGATGTTAGGACATTTGATAAAAATCCGAGCAAAAAACGAGCGAAATCTTCGTTTGCTGCGGATTTAACGGATACTAGTAGGAAGGGAGTCAAGAAACTGCGTTATGATGCTAATGTTAAGCAGAAACAGAAGTTTGGGAAATCTGGGAAGAAAGGTGGAGGCGGGAAATTTGGAAAAGGCGGGAAGAAACCGCAGGGGAAGAAGGGAGCTCCACAAAAGGGGAAGAAACGATGATTCCTTAAATTAATTGATTAATTAATTAATTGATTGATGTAAATTAGAAATAAATTTTTTGATGATTAATAAAAATTAAAAAAAAAATAAAATGCAAATTTTTATCAATTGTTCTTTTTTTTTTGGTTTTTTAGTAATTTTTAAATTTAAATATCAAATGATTTCCCTCCTAATTTCAGTGGAAATCATTCCTTATTCCTAATTCATGTGAAAACTAACCTTAATATTGTGATTCGAGTTCACATGTTTACATTCTCATAATTCAACTCGTGTAAGACAAAATTTAACAATTAAAATAATGTTATTAATAATAAAAAGGAGTAGATCTTTGTTTTCTAGTGTTAATAAATTTTGTAAATTAAGTGCAACTTCAAATCGAGGAAATAGCGATCAGGTTTGTGTGATAATAATGAAATTTTTCAATGATTTTCTACTTTATTTAATGATTTATTTGAATTTTAATAGGTAAAATCGAAGGAAAAAGATGAATATCCTCTCAGAATATTTTCTGGAATTCAACCAACTGGTACAGTACATATAGGCAATTACTTGGGTGCTATCAGAGAATGGGTGCGTTATCAGAATCTTCATTCAGATGTCATATGGAGTATCGTTGATATGCATGCAATAACATTGCCACAGGTAATAAATAAATAAATAAATAAAAATAGGACAAAAAAATGTGGAGGAAAGTGGGATAAAAGCGATCTTTTAGGTGCAAAATTAGCTAGGATTTTTTTTGGGGGTGAAGGAGTTCTTGAAAAAATCTGAAAAAATTAGACAACAATGTAGACATGCTGGACCACCTTCTCAAATTTTTTCAGATTTTTTCATGGTGTCGCGCCTTTTTAAAAAAACATCCTAGATCATTTTGCTGAAAAGGTCAATTTTACCCAGGTCTTCTCTAATTAATTAAAGATTTCTTTCCTTCGACTATTCATTATTCACTTATTTTGAGTCATTCCGCCTTTTTCCTAGTCACTATTTCCCTTTTTTCTCTTTTTTTTGGCAAAATGAAAGCAGTAACTACAAAAAAGTATTGAAATATGTGAAAAGTCTCCTATTAAATGATCAATCAAGACTTTAATAATCCAGCATTTTTTTAGGGATGAAGAAGTCCTCGAAAAAATCTGAAAAAATTACACAACAATATAGACATGATGGACCATCTCCTCGAATTTTTTCAGATTTTTTCATCGTGTCGTGCCTTTTAAAAAAAGAATCCTAGATCATTTTGCTGAAAAGGTCAATTTTACCCAAGTCTTCTCTAATTGATTAAAGATTTCTTTCCTTCGACTATTCATTATTTACTTATTTTGAGATATTTTGCCTTTTTTCTAGTCATCATTTCCTTTTTTCTTTCTTTTTTGGAAAAATGAAAGCAGTGACTCCAAAAAAGTATCGAAATATGTAAAAATTCTCTAATCAAATGATCAATCAAGACTTTAATAATCCAGGATTTTTTTAAGGATGAAGGAGTCCTCGAAAAAATCTGAAAAAATTACACAACAATATAGACATGCTGGACCATTTTCTCAAATTTTTTCAGATTTTTTCATGGAGTCGCGCTTTTTTGAGAAAAAATCTTGTATCATTTTGCTGAAAAGGTCCATTTTTCCCAAATCTTCTCTAATTAATTGAAGATTGCTTCCCTTCGACTATTCATCAATAACTTATTTTCAGTCATTTCGCCTTTTTTTCTAGTCACTGCTTCCCTTTTCCCTTTTTTTTTGGCAGAATGAAAGCATTGACTACAAAAAAGCATCTAAATATCCAAAAATTCTCTAATCAAATCATCAATCAAGACGTCATTTCCATTTCTTTTTCCGTTCATTTCAGATTCCATTTGATTTACGCGAGAACATACTGAAATCAGCAGCAACCCTAATAGCCTGTGGAATAGATCCAACCAAAAGTATTCTCTTCCAGCAGTCAACAGTGCCAATGCACGCAGAATTGGCATGGATTCTCGGCTGTATGACGACAATGCCCCGATTATATCACCAGCCTCAATTCAAAGAGAAGAGTTCCAAAATCCAGGACATCCCATTAGGTCTCTTCACATATCCAGTGCTCCAAACTGCCGATATCCTCCTCTACAAAGCCACACACGTGCCCATAGGTGACGATCAGAAGCGTCATCTCCAATTGGCCCAACACTTAGCTCAATTTTTTAATTCAAAGTATGGAAATATGTTTCCAATGCCCGATGCGATAATCACAGAATTTGGAAACAGGATAAAATCGTTGAGAGAACCTACGAAAAAAATGTCCAAATCCTCCGAGTACAAGAAGAGCGTCATCAACATTGTTGATCCACCGGAAATCATTTTAAAGAATATAAAAAAGGCAGTAACTGATTTTACGTCAGAAGTAACTTATGATCCAGAAAAACGCCCGGGAGTTTCAAATCTCATCATGATTCACTCGTTACTGACTGAAAAATCGATTGATGAGATCTGCAAGGAAGTTAAGGATGTAGATACTGGAAAATACAAGCTACTTGTTGCTGATGTTGTCATAGAAACGTTGAAACCGATAAGAGAAAAATACGAGGAATTGCTGAATGATCCTGGGTATTTGAATGGAGTTCTAAAGAATGGAACGGAGAGGGCAACGGAAATTGCGAGCAAAACGATGGCGGAAGTCAAGTTGAAAATAGGATTTTCCGGGGGTATTTTAGCGAGATCGGAGAAGACTGCAGTTTCGGAGAAGACACAGTGTTCAACATCGGTTTAATTTATTTTATTAAAAAACTAAATAATTCGTATTTCTACTGGTTTTTGATTTTTCTGTAAATAACTATGTTTTAGGGTGAAGAAAGGTTTTTGGAGTTAGATCTGAGAGAAATTTCGAGAAAATTTGAAAAAATATAGGGGAAGGTGGGGTAAAATGGACACTTCAATTGAACGGTTCGAGATACAAATTTTTTAATGATTCCATTGAAAAGCTGGGGAAATTTTAGGCAAAAAACATGTGATAGAATTATTTTTTTTTAATTTTTGGAAAATTTTTGCTTTTTTAGTCAAGTTTTTAAGGGGTTTCTTTTTTGAAAATCGAAAAAATTCACTTTTTCGACGATATGACCGGTTCTGTGGGTCGTAACGACCTGGGGTTGATCTCAAATGAAAGGTGAGCTCATTTCTCATTGATTTGTATGATTTAATTTTTTTTTAAATCAATTTTTCAAATATTTATAGGTAATTTTTTGAAAATCAGTTTTTACCCCATAAGTACTCGAAAAAATTGATATTTTTATTTTTAAACCCCATAAATCGATGGAAAATGAGCTCACCTTTCATGTAAGATCAACCCCAGGTCGCTAAGATCAATAGAACCAGAGATATTCTCGAAAACCTGAAATTTTTCAAAAACAGAAGAGTTTCACCTTTAAATCTTGCGCAAAAACGAAATTTTTGAAAAATTTCAAAAAATAACTTTTGACACATGATTTTCATGGGAAATTTCCTCCTCTTTCCAATGGAATCATCAGAAAAAACCTATCTCCAATATTTCCATCAATTTCTCCTAATTTTCGTAGTATAAAATACCAAAAATCTTAAAAAAATCTCGATATCTCTCCATTTCGAGATTTATCGTTAAATCTCAATTGATTTGAGATTAAATCGATGGGCGAGGTGAATTTAAAAATTGGATTTCCGGTGGTATTTTAGTGAGACCAGAAAAAACTGCAGTTTCGGAAAAAACACAGTGTTTAATATCGGTTTAATTTATTATTAAAAAAACAAAAATAATTCGTATTTCTATTGGCTTTCATTTTTCATGTCGATAACTAATTTTCCTCGAAGGTGTCCTTGCAGGACTCTTTCGTAGGCTCTTGGTAGATCCTCGAAAGGATACACTTTTTTAACAACTGGAACAAGTTTTCCAGCTTCCACTAGGTCCTGAAGAGTTCTTAAACCAGTTGATGATGGCGCGAAGAAACCCCATTTGACGAGATTTTTGTTCTCTTTTATTGGGATATTGTATTTCAAGAGGTCTGTTATGTTTTTCATGGTTCCACCGATGAAACCCAGTTCGTCTACGTTTCTTAGGAGAGGAGAGTTAAGTGTTATGTAGGTACTGCACTCAATATTCTTCTTCTTGACGACTTCGGGACCTTGCTTAGCACAATCCAAGATGATTTCGTACCTAAAATGAAATATTTAAAGGTAAATGAAGAAGAATTGATGATTTTCGAGATGAGTGTTTTTAAATTTCCTATTTTTTAAATTTCTGATTTTTTAAATTTCTGATTTTTTAAATTTCTCTTTAAATTGAAAACTCTCACTCACGGTCCTTCACTACGAATGACTTCATCTGACCCTTGGCTCTTGTAATCAATTACAACATCGGCTCCCAAGTTTTCTAGTACATTAACAGCATCACTGCTGCATGTTGTAACTACATAAAGTTGCCAGTTCTTGGCTAGTTGAATAGCCGCTGTTCCAACACCTCCAGAGCCTCCGAGAATGAGGATTCTCTTGTTCTGCATTGTTGGGAGTGTCGTTTTGTAGCAAAGACCACCAGTCAACCACAGAGCAGACCACGCGGTTAATCCTGAGTACAAAACACTCGCAGCTTCGATGTAATTCAAATTTGGCGGCTTTTGACGCACCTAAAGAAATCAAAGAATCAAAAAAATCAACAAAAATAGTAATTAATTAATTAATTAATTAATTAATTATTAATTAATTATTAATTAATTATTAATTAATTAATTAATTAATTAATTATTAATTAATTAATTAATTATTAATTAATTAATTAGAAAAAACGTTGAATAACTCCGATTAAAGGTTCCGAAGCGGTTAATAATGATTTAAAAAAAAAAAGAAATTAATTAGAAAAATTACCAAATCGTCATTAACAATGACATGACTTGCATGACAGCCTTGTGCTTCAACCGGTACCACTCCCCAGACTTCATCTCCTAATTTTACTTTGTCATCCTTAACACCGTGTCCTTTTCCAACAACAATCCCTGAAAAATCTCGTCCCATCGTCAAAGGAAATTCAATGTCTGTATTTAAATTTTTCGCTTTTCTCATCAAATTCAAAACTTTCGCGCCATATCCATCTGCAAAAAAAAAAACAGAAAAACGATTATTATTTTTTTTCTCATTAAAAAACAGTTCATTTAAAAAAAAATTTCATCACATTTTTTTTTTTTTGAATTAAAATTAAAATATCTATTTGTGTAATTTAAAACAAATAGTTGGTTCCAAATAAAGGAGCGTAAGTCCTGTTTATAAATATAACACTTACGCCCCTTTGTTTCTAAGGCAACGAAATTGATTGGATTTTTATGAAGCGCTTCAAGCTCAAAACAAAGACAAAAAGAATTGAATAACGTTCGAATTTCGCGCGTTTCCGTGGGTTTCGCGCGCTTCCCCAGTCTCTTCCCCCTCCATTCCAACATGGATACACCAAGATGGCCGATTTGGCGGGAAAACATGGCGACTCGCGCTGCCACTGCAGCAGCACTCGCATTTTCCCCTCATTCATCTCGTTCTCTTTGAAATCAAAATCTCTAAAACTTGTCATCACGTACATTTTTAATTATTATTTGCATCCATTAACCATAATTCTTTAATAATTATCATCAATCAAAAATAAAAAAAAGGAAAAAAAACGATTGTCCATCACAAAATGGCGCGTCTATAAATTAACTGCGTAATTCGCCAAATTTTTCAGTACAATTCCACACTTGGAGGTGAGTGAATGTGTCTCTCTTGTTTATCCTCATTTATATTACTCATCTTGATTTTATTAATTAATTAAATTAATTAATATACATCTTTGCTTTAGAATCAAAAGGGCGTAAGTCCTATGTATAAAAATAGCATTTGTGCCACTTTATGATTTTTTTTGCGATTTTTTTGTATAGTCAGTGATGTTTAATGATTATTTAACAGTAAATGTAATTTTTTTAAACGTTTTTTGTGTTTTTAGGTGAAGGTGTATGTGTGCGTGTACGTGCAAGATGAATTTTCGATTATCGAAGAGTATTTTCAAGTGCAGAACAGCATAAAAGTGTTAATAAGTGAGATAATTCTTCTTTTTTTCAAGATTTTATGTTAATTTTTTTTTTATATAGTCAGTAATGTTCGATGATTATTCAACAGTAAATGTTGTTGTTTTCGAAGGTTTTTACGAATTTTGTGTGTGTAGGTGAGTGTGTGTATGTGTGTGTGATGAATTTACGAATATTTAAGAATATTTTCAAGTGCAAAGAGACATAAAAGTGTTAATGAGTGAATTAATTCGTTTTTTTCAAGTTTTTGTGGTTTTTGTGAGTGTCAACTGTATTTTAAGGAATTAAATACAGAAATCTAGAGGATAAAAAGGCGCCAAGGTGATAAAATTTAAAAAAAATATTATTTTCATGTTCTTATAAATAACTTTTTTCTTGCCAATGAAAATCGGGGAAAAAAAGGCATTTATTATTTATTACTGCAATTAAATTAAATTAATAATATGAATACTCACTCATTATTGCAACGTCAATTGGATTAACACTAGCAGCATCAATTTGCACAAGTACATCACTTGGCTTTGTTATAATTGGCAAACGTATAGTTGATAATTTTAATTCACTTGTATCACCGTACGAGTGAATTTGCCATGCCTGCATTTTTTCATCGTAATTGTGTTTCATTTTGATCGATGGTTTAGACAAATTACGAAATTGTGTCACTTCATTTTTCAAATTGTAAGTAAATATTAAACGACGAAACATTTTTTTTTTTTCAGGATTTTCTTGAGATGAAACAGTTGACGAGTTTACCTCAAAAGGTTATGTTTTGATGTGTCAAGAGGCTCAGGTAAGACTGGGTTCAAAAACAAGGGAAATTTGAAAATTCTTCGAAGTATTTTTTTTGTTTTTCTTGGAAAATCAAAAGTTTTTTTAGTAATTATTCATTTTGTTTGCTTTTTTTATTCGAAAAAAAATTCAAAAAATTCTTGGGAGTCTTTTTTTTCTTTTTTTCTTTGGAAATCAATTGTTTTTAGCAATTATTCCTTTTTTCTTCTCTTTCTTAAATCGAAAAAAATAGCAAAATCTCTTGGAATTTTTTTTTCTTTGGAAATCAATGGTTTTTTAGCAATTATTCCCATTATTTCCTTTTTTTTATTCGAAAAAAATTCAAAAAATCCTTGGGAATGTTTTTTCTTCTTTTTTTTTGGAAATCAATTGTTTTTAGCAATTATTCCTTTTTTCCTTCTTTTTCTTAAATCGTAAAAAAATTGCAAAGACCCTTGGGATTTTTTCGTTCTTTGGAATCAATTATTTTTAGCAATTATTCCCCTTTTTCCTCTTTTTCCAATTCAAAAAAAAATTTTTGGAAGAATTTTTTTTTGTTTTTCTTTGAAAATCAAAAGTTTTTTTAGCAATTATTCATTTTGTTTCCTTTTTTTATTCAAAAAAAAATTCGAAAAATCCTTGGGAGTCTTTTTCTTTTTTCTTTGCAAATCAATTGTTTTTTAGCAATTATTCCTTTTATTTCATTTTTTTATAATTTTTTTGAATCGAAAAAAATTCAAAAAATTCTTAGGAGTCTTTTTTCTTTTTTTTTTGGAAATCAATTGTTTTTAGCAATTATTCCCCTTTTTTCTCGTTTTCCAATTAAAAAAAACATTCAAAAAATGTTGAGAATCTTTAGATTATCGGGCAATTGTTACAAATTTGCTTAAAAAATTTAAAAAAAACAGGAAGACAATAATTTCGTTTAAATAGATTTAATTTACAATATTTGATTGTTTTTATCAATTAAAATAACTCAGAGAATTACTGGTTGGAATAGAAGATTATTGAGAATATTCGATGTTTGCCGAAAGGCCTCACGAAACGATAATATAGCGTAATTCAAATAGTACTCCAAATAATTGAGATTGTCAACGTAATTGTCCTCTTCGTAATAGTAATTCTCGTAGAACGTTTGAAGGAATAGAATCAAAAAATACGTCGTAATTCCCAGTAAAACTGAAAACAAAATGAAACAATCAATCAATGAATTCTCATCAATTAATTAATATTATTCTCGCCTCATTATTTAAAAAAAATAATAATTAAATTAGCACACATTCGACAACAATTCTTCAGATTTTTGTTTTGATAAATAAATTGTTGTAAAAAAAATATTCAAAAAATTCACACTTATAAATATTCAAATTTTTCAACACGTGTACATTTTTCAAATTTTCAAAAATAATTTATTTATTTATTTATTTGTTAAAACCAAAAAAAAATCTGATAATTGTCAAATGTCTACTATTTTTAGTTTCTGAAGCTATTTTTAGTTTCTTTAAATAAATCAATCAATAAATAAATATTTTATTCACCAAAAGTCTTCAATTTCAGGATTTTCAGTCCCTCAGTTCTCTTTTCCTCACTTTCCCCCTTTTTAATTTCAAATTTTCCATTTTCCCTCGATTTTCCACTTATTTCAGCTTCTTTTTGTTCTCTGCCTGTTTTATTTATCATCGACGAAAGAACTCCGCAATTTTCCAGAGTTCTTAATTCCGGTTTGCTCAATTTTCGCGAGCTCTCATTTTCCTCTGACCGTCTTTTTTTTAATTCAGGTGCTCCCATTCTCTCATGAGACTGAAATTCTCTCCTGCAATTTTCACTGTCATCCCTTTCCATTGATTTGTTGTAGTATTCCCAGTAGGTCTTGTTCAATAGTTCCTGCGTCTCTTCTGGGATCAATATTGATCCTTTAATGTCATTTTTATCCAAATATTCATTAAATCTCGAGCAATTGTCATCTGCATTTCTCCCATTTTCTGAGCTCAATTCGATTTCATGAGGAACAAGTAATTTGTAATTTTCTGGTGTTTTTTTGTTAATAGACGTTGAAGATTGACAGTTTTTTGGACAATAGTATGATAAATGAGGGGTAACATCAATTTTTCCTTCTGGCTGAGGGCATATTTGGTAACTCAGTACTGGCAGAGGTATTGTACTCAAGACAATTCCATTTGTACCCTTGAAATCATTTAAATTCATCAGTTTTTATAGAATATACCTCGTAATATACGAAAAACTCATAAATTATAATATAATTTATGAGTTAGAAACAAAGGGGCGTAAGTGCTGTGCTTATAGAAAGGACTTACGCCCTTTTGACACTAAGGCAACGATATGACACTGAAAATAGCAGATATTTTATAATTTTAGGATTTTTTTTTCTGTTAATTAATAAATTATTTTAAAAAAAAATCTAAAAAATTGTCAGATTTCTGCTATTTTTGGGGTCATCAAATTATGATAGAAGCCTTTTTTTGAGAACAAAAGGTATTGAAATTTTTTTTCAATCCTCCCCCCCCCCCTTAATTCTAAAGATATTCCACAAAAACTGACGAAAATTTCATTTATTTTACCCCTATTTAATTATTTATTTATTTATAATTAAGAAGAGACTGGGGCTAAATGGACCTGTGGTTAAAAATTTTTCTAGGATTTTTTTGGAGGTGAAGGAGTCTTTAAAAAAAATTGAAAAAATTCACCAACAATGTTCACATATTGGAGCATCTTCTCAAATTTTTTCAGATTTTTTCATGAAGCTGCACATCTTTGAGAAAAAATCCTAGATCATAATGCCATGGAGGTCCATTTTACTCCAATTTCTCTTCTAAATGTTTCAGTTTTATCTCTATGCATATAATTTACTTTTTCATTTTTTATATATATAGGGGAGAGTGGGGCAAAATGGTCCTAGAAGATGAGATGACTCGAGATTTTTTTAAGAAGCAGCGGTTGCTTCAAAAAATCTGAAAAAATTCACAAACAATTTAGACATGTTGGAGGATTTTCTCGAATTTTTTCAGATTTTTTTGGCAAGTCCTTCATTCCGAAAAAAAATTCCTTAATCATGTTACGATGAGGGTCCATTTTGCCCCACTCTCTCCCATATAATTTACTTGATATTCACATGATGAAGGCTCTGATTGGACGTTAACAGATGCATTGGAAACGATTGTTAAATTTGATAGTGGAAGTGGAGCTTTTAAACTCTTTGCATCAATATCTTCTGATTTTTTGATATCTCTGGAATGAGTTTTTTCCAGTAATTCAATTTTCTGAGGAATTTCATCTCTTCTGTCGATCACTGGAATCGTTTGAGTTGCAGTACTCTCAATTCTCTTTAATTTAATGGTATTTTCAATCTCTGATTCACGAATTTGTTCATTATTTCCTGAAATTCTACTCAACGAATGGCTAGACTCGGTTGAATTGGTGGAGAATTGGTTGACTGGTCCATTTGAGGGAGATTGAAGTTTTATTGGGGATATTCTGGAAATCCCAGATTAATTTGGGTATTTTTCCAATAAATTGAAGGATGAAGTGAAGAATTAGTAGGGAAATGTGGGGTAAAAGGGACACATATTAGTTACTATGAAAATTACTCGAAATCGATGGAAATATTGGAGATAGATTTTTTCTGATGATTTCACTGGGAAGCTGAGAAAATTTCCCATGAAAATCATATGTCAGAAGATATTTTTTTGAATTTTTCAAAAATTCGATTTTTTGCTCAAAATTTGAAGGTGAAATCCTTCTGTTTTTGAAAAATTTCAGGTTTTCGGGAATATCTCTGGTTTTACTGGTCGTAGCGATCTGGGGTTGATCTTGAATGAAAGGTGAGCTCATTTCCCATCGATTTATGTGGTTGAAAAAAAAAATTATCAATTTTTCAAGTACTTATAGGGCAAAAACTGATTTTCAGAAAAGTGCCTATCAGTATTTGAAAAATTGATTTTAAAAAATTTGAACCACATAAATCGATGAGAAATGAGCTCACCTTTCATTTGAGATCAATCTCAGGTCGCTACGACCAACAGAACCAGAGATATCGTCGAAAAAGTGAATTTTTTCGATTTTCAAAAGCCTCACCCCTTCGAAAATCGTCGAAAAAAGCAAAAATTTTCCAAAAATTGAAAAAAAATAATTTCAACACATGTTTTCCACCCAAAATTTCCTCAGCTTTCCAATGCAATCATCAGAAAATCTCTATTTCCAACCATTCCATTAAAATCACCATTTTACCCCTTCTTCCCTCTAATTAATTAATAAATAACAAAATAAACTTTTTAAATCGTGGATCTAAACTGCCAGGTCGTCTTCTCGGGGGATAATGATGCAATGAACTCTTTGGTGATTGACCATCAAATGAATTTCCTCGATAACATTTTTCATTAACGTTTGAATTAATTGAGTATGGTCTAGTTATTGATCTGCTTCTTCTTGGTGTTCCATCGTTAAAAATACTGCTCATTGGCTCTGTAATATCCGAAATATTATCAGCCACTCTTCGTGATGGTATTTTTGGCCACGATGGATCCGGAGGAACTCTAGATAATCAATCAATCAATAAAAAATTAAAAAAAAATAAAAAAAAAAATTCTCTTATTTTCTTCGTTTCTCGTAAAATTTAATTAAATATCAAATTTATTTTATTTTTATTTTTTTCACTCACCGAAGAGAACTAACATTAAATTTTTTCTCAATAAAATTATCATTATTTTTATTAATTGAACGAAATGAACTTGAATCATCTTGGCAAGCCATATCAATGATGATTTTGCATCGCCGGATTTTCAATTAAGCAGAAATATTTTGAAATTCATTTAGTTTAAATGTCAAATGTCAATTATACACTACACTGTACTTAATTACGTGAATATAGCTAATTAAAAATGACTTCTGCTTATTAAATTTAGATTTTTTTCGATGATTTCATTGAAAAGTTGAGGAAAATTGCTAAGAAAAAGAGGATAATTCGTAAAAGAACTCTTTTCTACATTTTTTTCTTCAAAAAAATCTTAATTTTTTCAAATTTTTCATGTGGAAATGAATATTATTCAATTTTTAGCTTTCAATTATTTCTTTTTTATTAATAATTCTGACTATTCCTCATCAACGATTCCATGGTTGAATATATATACAATAAATTTACAGGTATTTACTTCAGGAACAATTAAAATTCTAAAATTCTAGGAATGGAATTTTCTTCTTTTTTTTTTTTAAATTCAGTATCTCGAATTTTTAACATTTATTTATCTTAAAATTCTACAATTACTCTTCTTTTATCTATTCAATACCTATATTATTTAATCCTTCAATAATTCTTGTATCACAACGAGAAGCATCATAATGATAAAATTCCTTTAAAAATGCAAATATTTGATTATTTGTTTAAAATTAAATCCATCAAAAAACTGTGAAAACGATCATTATTTTTTTAAATTGTTTTCTCTTACATAAATGATTTGCACCACTTTTTTAGTTCCTTTTATCTAATCATTTTTCTATTAAATTTTAGGTTTTTTCCTTTTTTTTCTTATTGTGCGAGCAATCTTGAGTCTTCCAGGAAGGCAAAAAATCAAGCAGTCTCAAATGATCGATTAAAAGTAGAGTTGTACATTAATTATGCTATTATTATTTCCATTTGAAACATTGTTTTTTTTATATTTTCCTTTTTAATCGAAAGATTTTTCTTTTTTTCTTCTTAGTTACCAATTGTAGAAAAATATTTGTCCCTTAACGTCACAATATATTTGAGGATTTTATTTTTTGTTTCAATGATTCTCTTCAATTTCTTCTCTCTTGACTAGATTTCACAAAAAAAAAAAAAATCAAAAAGTCAATTTAACTTTTCAATTTTTATGACATTGTGACGTTTTTCACGATAATTGAGTTTTCTTTTTTTTTTTTGAAAAAAAAAACAATTAATCACTTGAATTTTTTGGTCCGGATGTGCAACTACTAGTGTGTTTTTATCATTTTTTTCTTCCTTTTTACCCTCAATATATTTTACATTAAAATATCTCACTGACAGTGTCTTGATAATTAATAATTAATTATAAATATTAATTAATTATCTAAGGTAAATTGTGTTGCATTTCCTAAAATTAAAGTTTTTTTTTTTTTAAGTACGAAAGCATGGCATTGCTGCATAGCTAAATTAATATTTTTCTTGATAAAATTATTTAAACCAGTGAATAAAAAACAAAATATATGAATTTCTCAAAATTTATAAAAAACAAAATTATTTTTTTTTCACGATAAACAAAAAGCAATTTGCCAATATTTAATATTTGCCCAAATTTGCAATTGGCAGTTATTCATTGGAGAAAAAAAAATAATAATATTACTCTGATTTTTTAAATATTATGCACATATGATTGTTGTATACATTCTTATTGTCGTGTTAAGCCTCGTGATCTTCACCATGATTAATACCAATGAGAGATTCAGTTTGCTCAGCCTCCAAATCAGGTATTCTGTGGAATTAATTGAACCAAAAAACATTAGACAATTCTGGAACATCTTTTCAACCGGAAATTTTCTCAATTTTTTAATGAAATTGTTAGAAGAAAATTTATCCTGAGCAGTTTTATTAAAATATTCATTTTATTCCACATTCCCCTATTAATAAAATCGAGTTTTTCGCACGCTGTGCGAAAAAAAGCAACTTTTCGCACGTTATACATAAAAAAAACTGTACCTCACACGTGCAGTAAAGATTTTCAGACTCGTGTGATTACAAAATTCGCCTTCCGCTCGTTTTGCAAGCTCACAGTCGTCAAAAAAGTACTTTTCCGCACGCCGTGCGAAAAAAACCACTTTTCGCACGCCCCGCGTGTATTTAGTGGCATTTTCTACACTTTCTTCATAAAAAAAACTGTATCTTGAACGTGCGGTAAAGATTTTTAGACTCGTGTGGTTACAAAACTCGCCTTCCACTCGTTTTGCCACCTCACAGTCGTTAAAAAAGTACTTTTCCGCACGCCGTGCGAAAAAAACCACTTTTCGCACGCCCCGCGTGTATTTAGTGGCATTTTCCATACGTTATACATGAAAAAAACTGTATCTTGAACGTGCGGTAAAGATTTTTAGACTCGTGTGATTACAAAATTCGCCTTCCGCTCGTTTTGCAACCTCACACTCATCAAAAAAGTACTTTACCGCACTTGTTAAGTAGTATATTACAATGTAACGAAAGTAATTTTACCTCATAATACGGCCTTTCCGGAAGGTCCATGAATAGAGACTTTTCAACAAATCCATAACAGGATCCCAGTTGTCATAGTGCGACAATAAAGACACTGTGATGAATGCAAGTACCATTGGAATCATTCCAAGATAAAATATGAATGGATATTCAACTTTTTTTAGTAATACATCGGCAATCATAGACATTGGCATGGACAGACTAACAGCAAGTGTAGCTATAAGTGAAGACGTCAAAAAACATCCCCTGAAATCATGAAATCATAAAAAAATCATCATTACCATTAACTTAGGGGAAGGTGGGGCAAAATGGACATCAAGGGTAAAATGGACACATCTAAATTTTTAGGCAAATATTATAGAAAACTCTTGAAATTAATAGAAATATTGGCGGTAGATTGTTTTTGATGATTTCATTGGAAAGCTGAGGAAATTTTTGGCGGGAAACAAGTGCTGGAATTAATTTTTTTGAATTTTTGACGATTTCGACTTTTTTGAGCATTTTAGAGGAGTAAAACCCTTCCTTTTTTTGAAAATTTCCAGTTTTTTGAGAATATCTTCGGTTCTATTTGTCGTAGCGTAAAAATTCCGATGAGAGGTGAAAGATGAGATCATTTGCCATCGATTCATAGGGGTTTTAATTTAAAAATATCGATTTTTAAGGTATTTATGGGCATTTTTGTGAAGCAGTTTTGTGAAACAGTTTTTGGCCTATAACTATACCAAAAATCGATATTTTTGAATTTAAACTCCCATAAATCGATGGGAAATGAGCTCACCTTTCATTTGAGACCAACCCCGAATTGCTACGACCAATAGAACCAGAGATATTCGCAAAAAACTGAAAATGTTCCAAAAAGACAAGGTTTTTACCCCTCAAAAATGCCAAAAAATATCGAATTTTCAAAAAAAATCGAAAAAAATACATCTGGCACTAGTTTTCCGGCTAAAATTTCCTCAGCTTTTCAATAGAATCATCAGAAAAAATCCATCTCTAACCGTTTCATCACAATGTCCATTTTGCCCCACTCTCCCCTATAGAATTTTTCGAAAACCCCCCTTTTTTTTACAGTTTTATGAAAAAATGTACTTTTTTTAAAATGAAAAAACACAATTTTACTCACCACAACCACAATACTTCACTCAGTACAGTACCAATGAGTCCATTGATAATAATAAATGTCCACTGATGTGTATTAGGCCATTCAAATTCCTCCCAGTGTCCATAATGTAGAATAAAAAATAATGGCCACAACAATGTTAAATTAAATAAACCAACAAAACCAAAGAACATTGGTAAATCCATTCTATCCTCATGATCAACTTTTTTCTTCAATAAAACAACATAAACAGCATAAAAAAATGCACTGACTAGAGCCAATATAATTCCAATTGGTACACCCTTATTTTCTGCATTAATATCAGAATAACCAACTAATATCAATCCAAATATACTGACAGTAACAGCAACTAATTTTGACAATGTAAATTTATCACCACTATTGCTTGGAAAAAATGTAGCCAAAAATAATGTAAATAAACTTGATGTTGATGATAATACTGTTACAATTCCTGTTTCAGTAGTAGCTAATGATATTTGGAATGTATAATTAGCTAAAAATAAAATTAAACAAAACATAAGTGCCAATTTAGCAATTTTTTGAATTGAAAATTTGTGTGCTTGTTTTCGCGCATTTTCACCAGCACGTACACTAGCCTGATAGCTTAATCTAGCTAATAATGCTTCAGTAGCATCACTCTCAGACATATGACGTACTTCAGCTAATTTACTAAATCTAACACCACGTATTGATGAATCATCACTCTCAGTACCAGATGATCGGTCATAATGATCTGGTTTTTTAATTGGTACAAATGTTGAATCACTCAGGCTTGTATTTGCTTCCGAATAAAAATTATCATCCTCATTGTTTGGATCAATGAACATGTAGGTTGATGGTTTATTGCATTGATCTCTCCATGGTGGCCAAAAACACAAGCCAAGAAGATATAGAGTGAACATTGATGTGTTTACGTAGGTACTGAAGAATGGCTTTTCAAATGCTGCTTCTTTGTAAACGTACTGTGAAAAATAATAATTATAACGATAATATTGTCATCTTAGGGGCAAAAGAGCATAAGTCCTGTGTATAATGGCAACGATATATATAAGGGAGAATAGGGCAAAATGGATCTCTGCAACAACATAATTCAGGAATTTTTTTCGCAGTTAAGGACTCGATTGAAAAATCTGAAAAAATTTGAGAAGGTGCTCTAATATGTCTTCATTGTTGTATAATTTTTTCAAATTTTTTCATAGAGCTGCCTATTCTCTAAAAAATCCCAAATGATTTTAACAAACAGGTCCATTTTGTCTCACTTTCCCCTATATGTAGAAGCTCATTTACTTTTTTTACTAGTTTTTTTTTCCAAAAATATCGAAAAATGTAAAAAAATCTTGGAATTTCCTTATTTCGAAATTTCTGGTAATGTTTTGAATTATCTGAAATTCGAAAGATTTTTTTTTTTTTTTTTTTGTGATTTTTACTGACCTTTGTCAGCTCCGAACTTGAAACCCAGATAATGTCCACTAGGAGTAATACCAGCAGGCCTAGGACAAGCCTCTGGGATTTGTTCATCATGGCTGCTAATCTGTGGGGATCCTCCGTCATCCCTGGTTGCCGTCTCTGACGTAATTCAACCGAGCAACTCATCTAAATATGTTGGAATGAAGAATTAAGATGTGTGTGTTTTATTTAGTGTTTTTGGGGGAAGATGGGGTAAAATGGAGATTTTAATTGAATGGTTGGGGATAGAGATTTTTTGATGATTTCGTTGGAAAGCTGAGGAAATTTTGGGTGGAAAACATGTGTTGAAATTATTTTTTTTCAATTTTTTGGAAAATTTTAGATTTTTTTGACGAGTTTTGAAGGGGTGAGGCTTTTGAAAATCGAAAAAATTCACTTTTTCGACGATATCTCCGGTTCTGTTGGCCGTAGCGACCTGGGGTTGATCTCAAATGAAAGGTGAGCTCATTTCTCATCGATTTATGTGGTTCAAATTTTTTTAAATCAATTTTTCAAATACTTATAGCCACTTTTCTGAAAATCAGTTTTCGCCCCATAAGTACTTGAAAAATTGATAATTTTTTTTTTCAACCACCTAAATCGATGGGAAATGAGCTCACCTTTCATTCAAGATCAACCCCAGATCGCTACGACCAATAGAACCAGAGATATTCACGAAAACCTGAAATTTTTCAAAAACAGAAGGATTTCACCTTCAAATCTTGAGCAAAAAATGGAATTTTTGAAAAATTCAAAAAAAAAACTTCTGACATATGATTTCCATGGTAAATTTCCTCAGCTTTTCAATGGAATCATCAGAAAAAATCTATCTCCAATATTTCAATCAATTTCTCGTAATTTTCATTCCATCAAAAATCCAGACAGAAAAAGTACAAATTTTTTAAAAAGTAAAGTAAATTTTTTAAAAATATCTCCGATTGCAATTCCCATACCGTAAAAACCTCCCAAAAAAACAGCATAAATAATAAATAATCAACTAATTACATAATTTGGAAGCCAACCGATCATGAAGCAATTATTGTTTCTCCTTTTTCGAAGATCAAACATCTCTCTCAATCGTTATCAACTCACAATGTGAATAATTCGTAAAATACTGTAAATAATTCGTTTAAATTTATTCTACATTACGATAAGCAGTGAAATATTATCTTTCATTCTCTTCACAAAAAAAAACTAAAAAAAATGAGCAACTCCCACAAAAAAAAAAAATTCAACACTAAAATTTCCAGAGTATTTTAAAAATTGAAAAAATATATTAAATATTAAATATTGAAAAAATTGAATTAAAAAAATGAAGAAATTGGAGAATTTTCTCGGGAAAATCCTGCAATTAATAAGAAATTTATTAAATTTTGCAAAAAAACACAATTGACATATTTGCAGCAGATGATTTGTTACTGATAAGAATTAAATGAAAAAAGCATGCTGATGATGATAGGTAACAGGTGGAAATGTAGTAACCTCAGTCTCATACATAATTTGCTTAAATTAGAAATAATAAAAAAAAACACGTTATTAACATTTTTAACATCTAATAAATCACTTAGTGATTAAGGAAATTTAAGGGAAAAAAAGGGGTATGACTCACCTGAGTAATAACCACTGACACCAGTTATGTCATAATTGATCAATCTCATTGTGTCTACATCTCGAAAATATGTCTGCTCCAAAAAAAAAGGAAAAAACTACTTGTCTTGAAAAAAAAAAATCTTAGGTTTTAAAATGAAAAATTGAATTTTTTAATTTTTATAAATTCACGAAAATTATCAATTTATCGTCAATTTTGGTGTACTCGTGGCCTATTGTGTATCACCTCATAACAAACTAATACAGTTCCGCCATTTTGGGGTGAAGGTCGTTTTGTTTTATGACATTTCTTAGTTCATGAGTTAGCTGGTAGATGTGTTACTGTAGATTTTCGTTTGAAAATCGAAAAAAATTGGGGAATTTCGATGAAAAGAAAAGAAATTAATTTGCATTGATGAATTTATTCATTTATTATTTAATTTAATTATTAAAATTAATATTCAATTATTAATTTATTCATTTATTATTTAATTTATTTATTTAATTCATGACACTGAAAATAACAGAAATCTGACAATTTTTGAGATAATCAAATTAGCATACATCTGATATTTTTTGCTACATTTTTTTTAAACAAATAAATAATTATTTTAAAAATATGAAAAAAAATTGCAGTTCTAGTTTTTTGAATTCTCTGCATGGGCATATTTTTTTAATTCATTTTTTAAATAAATTATATGATGAAAAAATGAAAATTATTAGAATTTTTATAGAACTGAAATAACAGACATCTGACAATTTTTAGATTTTTTTTATTCTTTTAACAAATACATTATTTTTTAAAAAAATGACAAATATGCATGTATATATATATATAGTAAATTAAAAAAAAACTACAAATGTAAAATTTTTTGGAACATTTCGATTTTAATATTTTATCTTCAAAAAAATCTAAAAATTGTCAGATTTCTGCTATTTTCAGTATCATTTTGTTTAAATATTTTTTTTCTACAATAATTTATTATTTTAACGAAATTTAAACAATTCCTTGATGGATGCTGCTTTTATTATCATGCTAATTTCCTAATTATATTAATTTCCTCATTAATTAAATAATTATAACGGAATTCATTATTTATATTTTTTCTATGAAAAATTGATGAAATTAATGGAATTAATGAAATTAATGGATTTAATGAAATCAATGAAATTAATGGAATTAATGAAATTGATGAAATTGATGAAATTAATGAAATTAATAGAATTAAAGAAATTATTGAAATTAATAAAATTGATGAAATTAATGGAATTAATAAAATCAATGAAATTAATGGAATTAATGAAATTGATGAAATTAATGAAATTAATAAAATTAAAGAAATTAATGAAATTAATAAAATTAAAGAAATTGATGAAATTAAGAAAATTCAAGAAATTAATGAGATTAAGAAAATTCAAGAAATTAATGAAATTAAGAAAATTGATGAAATTAATGGAATTAATGAAATTGATGAAATTAATTGATAAGATTTTTCTTAATAACTTTATCCATTAATTAAGTTAAAAGAAAAATATTTTATCATAACAGACAAAAATTCTAATTATCGAGGGTGAAAGCCGCTAGTGTACACGTTTCTATGGTAACAATGAAGACATAAACACAGAGTAGAACGAAAATAATGCCACGGGTGTGTTATATTGTTGAAACTTTTACGTTGTGATGTAATTAAATGTGATGAATAAACGGGTGAATCCTTTTGTGAAACATAATGGCAAACAATGTGCTTAGTAACGGTGGAGTTCCTCATCATTCAGCTAATCGGAGGAGTGAGAGATCAATTGATAAATCAAGAAAAGGTGCAAACAATTTTTTTAAATAATCCTTTTTGTTTTTTTGTTAAAAATCAGACATTCGACAATTTAAAAATTTTCTTTTCACTAAAAAATTACTTAAAAAAAAAAAAAAATATTCACAGATGAAAAATTTGAAAAACTATAATTGCGAATTTTTTAGATTTTTTTTAAATAATAATTTATTTGTTAAAAAAAATTCCAAAAAATTTTATTGTCATTAAAATTCTCAAATTTCGATTTTCCGATTTATTTTCTCACAAATAAATTATTTTTAGTAAAAATAAAAAATATGTACATATAGAAAATTCAAAAAGCTATAAGTGAGAATTTTTTTTACATTTTTTCAATAGTAAAATATTTGTTTAAAAAAATCTTGAAAATTTTATTGCTATTGAAAATCTTGAATTTTAATTTTAATTATTAAAATTTTAGATATTCCTGCAATTGAATGCCGCAATTGGTTGCTTCATCGTCACTACACTCGTCACGAATACAAAATATCGAAAAATCTGATTGACCAAGAATTGACAAATTCAAATGGTCACAATGAGTATGCAAGTTATTTAAAGGTAAATTGGATTTTTTTATTAAAATTTTTACGAAGAAACCCATTAATTTATGAATTCACATTGTACTAAGAAGTTGATGAAAGGTGCTTCCAAAGCGAAAACTTTGATATTATGGAAATTTATGAAACAATTTGTGTGTTGGCAGAGGGATTAAAACAAGGGGTGGTATTTTGTGGATCGAGTAGAGGTACTAAATTGTTCTATTTGTTCATGATTTATAATTTACAAAGTTTTGGATGGTAAAGTTGATGGAGAGCCCTGATATTATGGAGGATCTCAAACGTTTTTGAATTGAATTAACTGAGAATTAACAGTCGAAAAATGATGATAAATTGTTGAGGATTTTAATAAAATATAACTGGAATTTTTTTGGATTTTTTGAAACGAATATAAAATAAAATTTGCCCAGAGTACGGTGAATAAAACAGAAAAAAATGAGGATTTGTAGATTAGTTTCCAATTAATTGCTGATAATTCGGGGAAAATGTGCTTTAATTTACCCGAAAAAAGTGATTAAACTATTCGAAAGTCATATCTTCAGCTTGTGAATATAATATTTTTTTTGTTTCTCGTATTTTTTTTAACATTACTAATCTCCTATGATATCGCTTTGATGATATTTTCATCAAAGCAAATAAATGAATATCGCAAAACGTGAAATTCAGGAGGATTTTTTAAATTTCTCACTTTCGTTTCATTATTTAAAGGGATCTCGCAAACCGTTGGGTTTAGGAGAATTTGTCAGGAGACCTTTTTTGTAGAGAATTCAATTCTTCATAAAAAAGGTCTCTTCATAAATTCTCCTCAACCCAATGGTTTTCGAGATCCTTTTGAAAATCGCAGAAAATTCCGTTTAAAACTGAAATATGCTTCAATAATAGACAATTTCCACTCGAAATAATTTTTCGCAAAATTTTTGAGGCAGTCTCCTGAAGGACGGTTAATAAAACAGGACAAAATGAGGATTTTCAGGCTTGTTTTCAATTAATTGCTGATAATTCGGGGAAAATGCGCTTCAATTTACCTGAATAAAGTGATTAAACTATTCGAAAATGTAGACATGATTTTAAAAAAATGACAAAAATATCGATACCCCTCAAAAATCCCCCAAAAAATCGAATTCTCAAAAAATTGTAAAAAATTAATTCTGGCACAAGTTTATCGACTAAAATTTCCTCAGCTTTTCGATGGAATCATCCAAAAAAATCTATTTCCCACTGTTCCATTACAATGTCCATTTTGCCCCACGTTCCCTTAATTTATCAGAAGAAAAAAACACTAAAAATTGTCAGAAATCTGTTATTTTCAGTATTATTAAAAAAATCTGGATTTTAGTGTTTCACAATGAACTATCATTTTTCTTTTTTTCAACAGGGTTTAATATTGAGAAGAGAAGGGAAAATCCAATTATCCTTAGATTGTTTCCAGAATTGCTACAATGTCAACTCCACGAACGTCAACAACGTCAAACAAATAGCTAAATCTCTGTAAAAAAAACGTCTTTTTAACTTTAATTTTCTGAACATTTTTTATTTTTCTAAAAAATCGAAAGAATTACAAAATTCAATACTCTTCTCTTTTTTTTTACCAATAAAGATTTTTACTTGGGAGCCACAAAAGAGCAGTCGATGCTTATTTAGAAGCAGAAAGGATGTCAGGCTCAGCTGATTGGGAAATACATCACAGTCTAGGTATAAATAATTCTGTCGTTGACACAAAAAAAAAAAAGAATCAATAAAAATACCATAAATTCCTATAGGGGAGAGTGGGCAAGATGGACACTGTAATGAAACGGTTAGAGATGGATTTTTTTTGATGATTCTATTGAAAAGCTGAGAAAATTTTAGCCAGAAAACAAGTGTGAGATGTATTTTTTTCGATTTTTTTGAAAATTCGATATTTTTTGGCATTTTTGAGGGGTAAAAGCCTTGTCTTTTTGGAACATTTTCAGTTTTTTGCGAATATCTCTGGTTCTATTGGTCGTAGCAATTCGGGGTTGGTCTCAAATGAAAGGTGAGCTCATTTCCCATCGATTTATGGGGGTTTAAATTCAAAAATATCAATTTTTGGTATAGTTATAGGCCAAAAACTGTTTCACAAAACTGTTTCGCAAAAATGCCCATAAATACCTTAAAAATCGATATTTTTAAATTAAAAACCCTATGAATCGATGGCAAATAATCTCATCTTTCACCTCCCACCGGAATTTTTACGCTACGACAAATAGAACCGAAGATATTCTCAAAAAACTGAAAATTTTCAAAAAAAGAAGGCTTTCACCTCTCTAAAATGCTCAAAAAAGTCAAAATCGTCAAAAATTCAAAAAAATTAATTCCAGCGCTTGTTTCCCGCCAAAAATTTCCTCAGCTTTCCAATGAAATCATCAAAAACAATCTACCGCCAATATTTCTATTAATTTCAAGAGTTTTTCATAATATTTGCCTAAAAATTTCGATGTGTCCATTTTACCCCTGATGCCCATTTTGCCCCACCTTCCCCTATATGAAAAAACCTTTCCCTAAACAGAGATAAGATACGATTATCTTAATATTATGAGTTTGGAACTAGGGTGGAGGAAATTTATCAACGAAGTGAACTAACAATAGAAAAATATAGGAAATAGAGAAAAAAATGTTCAAGAAATTGACTTATTTTCCTCCACTACTTCATTACCTAATTAATTACTTCCCTTTTTTTTTCATCAAGTGAAACTAATTAAATTTATCCTAATTAGAAATGATTCTCACTCCAATGATCTTTCTAGTTAACAAGACACAATATCCAATTAATTATCAACGCTTCATTAAATTTAGGAACAAAAACAAATTAATTATTTTTTTTTTGTTAAAATTAAAAGGTGAATGTTACGTGAAATTAAATTTATTGGAAGATGCTAAGAGAGAATTTACGAGATCTACTGAACTGACAAAAAATGAAATACCCTATCTGTCGTTGGCACGTCTCTACGTCAAGGAGAATCAAGTGAACGATGCAATTGAGGTTTACCTCGCAGTGCTCAAGTTAGTTATTGTTTTTTTTTAATTGATAAATTCGATCACTGTTGAGCATTGATAGGGAAAGATGGGGTGAAATGGTGATTACAATTGAATCGTTTGAGATAGAGATTTTTTGATGATTCCAATGGAAAGCTGAGGAAATTTTGGGTGGAAAACATGTGTTGAAATTATTTTTTTTTCAATTTTTGAAAAATTTTTGCTTTTTTCGACGAGTTTTAAAGGGGTGAGGCTTTTGAAAATCGAAAAAATTCACTTTTTCGAAGATATCTCTGGTTCTGTTTGTCGTAGCGACCTGGGGTTGATCTCAAATGAAAGGTGAGCTCATTTCTCATCGATTTATGTGGTTCAAATTTTTTTAAATCAATTTTTCAAATACTTATAGGCACTTTTCTGAAAATCAGTTTTCGCCCTATAAGTACTTGAAAAATTGATAATTTTTTTTTTCAACCACATAAATCGATGGGAAATGAGCTCACCTTTCATTCAAGATCAACCCCAGATCGCTACGACCAATAAAACCAGAGATATTCTCGAAAACCTGAAATTTTTCAAAAACAGAAGAATTTCACCTTCAAATCTTGAGCAAAAATGGAATTTTTGAAAAATTCAAAAAAATAACTTCTGATATATGATTTTCATGGGGAATTTTCTCAACTTTTCAATGGAATCATCAGAAAAAATCTAACAAGCACCCCTTTTACCCCACCTCCCTTCAATCAAAATGAGAAGACCAAAAAAATTGAAAAAAAAAAAAAAAAAAATCAGTTTTATTCTAATATTTGAGATTTTTCCAGAATTTTTCCGAAATTTTTATGAAATTTACATGAAACTTTTATAAAACTTTTATAAAATTTGTATGAAACTTTTTTCGAAATTTAATCCGATAATTTCTCAAAGAAAAACGTTCTGTAATAAAAATTCTTGTACATTCAGAATGAATTTCCTCGACTAAAACCTATTGTATTTTATTATCTCAATTTCTTTTCATTTTTTTTTATTTCAATAACGTTCATTATATTAGATTCACAAAGTTTTCAAGAACTTTTCAAAGGATCCACTACTACTCAACAACTTCACCAAGGCTTTATTTCAAAAGCTCTTCTTCTTTTTTAAAAACAAAGTTAATGATACCCCAGAAAATCCTTTGATAGATTCAAGAGAAAAGTCAATTCCCATTTTTCATCAATTTCGCTTTGACATAAGAAATATTGAATTTGAATGTAAATTTCTTATTCAATCAATTTATTATTATCAATAAAAAAAAATCCCTTGTATCTCTCTCGATGGCTTCTCATTCTTGATCAAAGTGAAAAAGGCATTTTTTTCCTTTTTTATTAATTTTTTTCTCAATATTTTAAAGTTTTTCATCAACATATTTTTATTCTTGAAGAAATAAATTAAAAGTCCAATTGGAATGAATGAACGTTTATTCTTTTAATTTAAGACAGTTGTTTTTTTTTAATTATAGGGAAGAGTGGGGCAAAATGGGCCCTCATGTTAACATGATTAAGGAATTTTTTTCGGAATGAAAGAATTGACGAAAAAATCTGAAAAAATTTGAGAAAATCCTCCAACATGTCTATATTGTTTGGAAATTTTTTCAGATTTTTCGAAGCAACCGCTGCTTTTTAAACAAATCTCGAGTCATCACATCTTCTAGGTCCATTTTGCCCCACTCTCCTCTAATTATTTATTTATTTATTTTTATTTATTTTTTAGTGTCTTTCATGAATTTAATCACTTGTTCCATATTTCCAGGGTCAGTGAAAAGTTTTCGTTTTGTTGTTTAATAGTTGTAATTTTACTATTATATTTTGAAATTGTTGTTTTTCGCATTAAATACCAATGAAAAGTGAAGTCTTCTTGTTGTTGAGTGTGTCTCTTCTTCCTATAAAGCAACAATGTACATTTATTTACAAAAAAAATATCATCGCCCTGAGGCGATAATTGATAATTTGATTATTTGAGCGAAATTTGTGCAAAAATATTGAATTTACCCAAAAATCTCACGAAATTTACAAATTTTCAGGTTTCTTGTTAATTTCAAATTGTTTAAAATCAAACTGATTTTTAATGTTCGAGTCAAAGGGGCATAATTGCTATATATATATGAGCATAGCACTTACGCCCCTTTGTTTCTAAGGTGATGATATCATGTTGCCATGGATGAAGATTCATGGCAACAGCTTGAGGGCTTTAACGCATAATTATCGTGAGGTGAATCAGCTAGTGCTTACAAGAAAAGTAGAAATTGAACAGAATTATGTTAAGAATAATTAACAGTTGAAAACAAAAACCTCATAGAGAAACTCATTAAATAATTCCTTTTTGCTTCTGAATGGAAGCTATGTAATCATCAGAATTTTCGATTGTAATTTTTTAAATAGAAGATACTTGTAATGATGTAAATAGAGAGAAAATGATATTTGTAGAGCATGTCTGTGTGTGTGTGTATGTCTGTGTGTGCATAAAAGTCTCAATTACAGCAAAACGGTTTTATAGAAAAATTTCATCTTTTGTGGAAAACTTCCTCTCGACGAAGTCTATTTTTTAAGCTTTACTTAAAGAGAATTAGATCTTTACTTTTTGAGATATGTTTATTTTTCGAAAATCAGTTTTTAATCGAATTTCTGGAAACTATTCAACTGATGTTATTTATACTCATATAGGGGAAGGTGGGGCAAAATGGACAGCAGGTGTAAAATGGACACATCTAAATTTTTAGGCAAATATTATGGAAAATTCTTGAAATTAATAGAAATATTGGCGGTAGATTGTTTTTGATGATTTCATTGGAAAGCTGAGGAAATTTTTGGCGGGAAACAAGTGCTGGAATTATTTTTTTTGAATTTTTGACGATTTTGACTTTTTTGAGCATTTTAGAGAGGTGAAAGCCTTCTTTTTTTTGAAAATTTCCAGTTTTTTGAGAATATCTTCGGTTCTATTTGTCGTAGCGTAAAAATTCCGGTGGGAGGTGAAAGATGAGATCATTTGCCATCAACTCATAGGGTTTTTAATTTAAAAATATCGATTTTTAAGGTATTTATGGGAATTCTTGCGAAACAGTTTTGTGAAACGGTTTTTAGCCTATAACTATACAAAAAATTGATATTTTTGAATTTAAATCCCCATAAATCGATGGGAAATGAGCTCACCTTTCATTTGAGACCAACTCCGAATTGCTACGACCAATAGAACCAGAGATATTCGCAAAAAACTGAAAATGTTCCAAAAAAACAAGGCTTTTACCCCTCAAAAATCCCAAAAAATATCGAATTTTCAAAAAAATCGAAAAAAATACATCTGACACTCGTTTTCCGGCTAAAATTTCCTCAGCTTTTCAATAGAATCATCAAAAAAAATCCATCTCTAACCGTTTCATTACAGTGTCCATTTTGCCCCGTTCTCCCCTATTATCTCGAGAATCGTATCAGTTAGATGCCTGTAAATTTTGAGCTTATTAGCATAATTAGTTCTCGAGTTATTGGCGTTTTAATGAATTTTTCCAAAATTTAATATATTGATGATGGTTTGAAAAAAGTTGTATCACTTCCATTCGGAAGCATATTGCTAAAGTATCAGCAGAAAAAGCTATATCAGTTGGAAAGCAATACTATTATCCACTTTTTTTTTAATTATTAGGGAAAGAAGCACTACATGAGAAACTTATTAAATAACTCGTTTTTTTTTTCTTCTTTTAGAACTTCCTGTGAAACTGAAGATGCTGCAATTGAACTTGGACTCGTTTATTTGAATTCTGGTGATTCGCAACGTGCTTTTCAACAATTTGGTACAGTTTTGGCTGAGTTGCCTGCATGTACAAATGCAATTATCCCAATGGCTTACATAATACAAGTAAAGAAAGAATTCAATTACTTAGAGAAGATACAAGAACATCTGATGTCATCTTTTTTCATTCAATAAACTGGAAATTGAGAGGAATGGAGTAATTTTCGTAATTGCCTTTTTTTTTGTTTCAGCTTGCTTTTTGCTTATCTGCAAAAAAGGGCACGAAAATTTCCATCTCTCGTAGTTTGTAAATTAATTCACGTTACGTTTTTTTTTCCTTTTTTTTCTTTAGACTCATGGAGAGTATGACGTTGCACTGTCAAAATATAAAACTGCAGCCCAGATTCTTCCTGAATCATCACATCTCTGGAATAATATCGGCATGTGCTTGTATGAAAAACAAAAAGTTGTTGCTGTAAGTGAAAATCTCTTTTTTATACAGATCTTTTTCTACACAGAAAATTTACATGGAAATTCAGTAGTGAAGAGGTAAAACAGGATAAGTCAACTTATCCTTGCGAATCATTTTTAAGGAAATATCGTGGAAACTAAGCGAGATAAGGCGATATTATTAATCTTTTTTTATAAAAAATTTCAAGAGTTACAAAAGAAATGGGGAGCAAAATCGCCTTATTTTGCTTATTTTCTAAGGTATTTCTAGAAAAGTAAATGAGAAAAAAATAGACTTATCTCGTTTTACATCTTCACTACTGAATTAGTCTATTTTTTTCAGATTTTGGGATATTTTAGGATGAAAAAGTTCATCAATTTGTTGATGAATTAAGAATGGAGTCACGTTAGATATATATATATATATAGGCATTATTACAGGGAAACTGGGGCAAAATGAACCTCCTCATCAAAATGGTCCAGAATTTTTTTTTTTTGAGGGAAAGACTGCGTGAAAAAATCTGAAAAAATTTGGAAAGATGCTCCAATATATGAACATTGTTGGTGAATTTTTTCAAATTTTTTTCGTTGATACCTTCACTCTTAAAAAAAAATTTCGAATCATTTTGATTCGCAGGTGCATTTTGCTTCGGTTTTATCTATATATATGAAATATTCCTTAATTTTTTAAAATTTAGAATAATTCCCTTGAGGATAAAAAAAATGTTTGTACATTCATTGCTTCAAAATAGTTGAAAAAAAAAAAAAAAAAAAACTGGAACACAAAAACACTGTTCAATTCGCCTTCGATGAAGAAAGTTTTCTGATTACTTCTCGAAGACTATCAGACTTGAATTAACTTCATTAGTGTGTGTTGAAATCAGGAATTTTCTTGACTCTTCAATGAAGTAAATCAGCTCTTTCCATTTTTTTAAGTCACATTTTTTGGAGTAATTCGATTTTCTATCAAGATTGATTTTCTCCAGCAATTCACGAATTCATAAAAAAAAAGAAAAAAAAAGGCAATTATCTTTGAGTAACATCTGTTGACAAAAATGTGTGATGTACACTTGAGAATATTTTTTTACTCCTACTGACAGTCACGATGTGATAAAACAAAAAAAAAAAACTTGTGACTGAGTACTTGGTAACTTTTAATGATAAAAGTTTTGTCAAGATCCAGCCAAGTGTTTCAACACTATCAGCTAAAGGTTGTCTATACAATTCTCGAGGATGTTGGTTGGTGTGAAAATTTTGTACTCCACTAGTTTGACATATTCATTGGTACTTGTTCCAAAGCAGGAGTATTCTAAAGTCTCTCTCATTGAGTAGGGAATTTCTCAGTTGCATTAAGGTAGTATCCCAGCAAATTCGAGTATAGTTCAACCCCTTATTTTTATGATGCCATATCAAAGATGCTATTTTTTTACATTTTTCTGAATTTTTTCATAATTTCGGGAAAAATTCGCGAAAAATTATTTCGAGTGAAAATTGTCTATTATTGAAGCGTATTTCAGTTTTAAACGGAATTTTCCGCGATTTTCAAAAGGATCTCGAAAACTATTGGGTTGAGGAGAATTTATGAAGAGACCTTTTTTATGAAGAATTGAATTCTCTACAAAAAAGGTCTCCTGACAAATTCTCCTAAACCCAACGGTTTGCGAGATCCCTTTAAATAATGAAACGAAAGTGAGAAATTTAAAAAATCCTCCTGAATTTCACGTTTTGCGATATTCATTTATTTGCTTTGATGAAAATATCATCAAAGCAATATCATAGGAGATTAGTAATGTTAAAAAAAATTCGATAAACAAAAAAAAATTATATTCACAAGCTGAAGATATGACTTTTCAATAGTTTAATCACTTTTTTTCGGGTAAATTGAAGCGCATTTTCCCCGAATTATCAGCAATTAATTGAAAACAAGCCTGAAAATCCTCATTTTTCCCTGTTTTATTGACCGTACTTCAGGAGACTACCTGGAAAATTGGCGAAAAATTATTTCGAGTGGAAATTGTCTATTATTGAAGCGTATTTCAGTTTTAAACGGAGTCTTCCGCGATTTTCAAAAGGATCTCGAAAACCATTGGGTTGAAGAGAATTTATGAAGAGACCTTTTTTATAAAGAATTGAATTCTCTACAAAAAAGGTCTCCTGACAAATTCTCCTAAACCCAACGGTTTGCGAGATCCCTTTAAATAATGAAACAAAAGTGAGAAATTTAAAAAATCCTTCTGAATTTTACGTTTTGCGATATTCATTCATTTGCTTTGATGAAAATATCATCAAAGCAATATCATAGGAGATTAGTAATTTAAAAAAAAATTCGAGAAACAAAAAAAAATTATATTCACAAGCTGAAAATATGACTTTCGAATAGTTTAATCACTTTTTTCGGGTAAATTGAAGCATATTTTCCCCGAATTAACAGCAATTAATTGAAAACAAGCCCGAAAATCCTCATTTTTCTCTGTTTTATTAACCGTACTTCAGGAGACTACCTCTAAAATTTGCGAAAAATTATTTCGAGTGGAAATTGTCTATTATTGAAGCGTATTTCAGTTTTAAACAGAATTTTCCGCGATTTTCAAAAGGATCTCGAAAACCATTGGGTTGAGGAGAATTTATGAGGAGACCTTTTTTATGAAGAATTGAATTCTCTACAAAAAAGGTCTCCTGACAAATTCTCCTAAACCCAACGGTTTGCGAGATCCCTTTAAATAATGAAACGAAAGTGAGAAATTTAAAAAATCCTCCTGAATTTCACGTTTTGCGATATTCATTCATTTGCTTTGATGAAAATATCATCAAAGCAATATCATAGGAGATTAGTAATGTTAAAAAAATTCGATAAACAAAAAAAAATTATATTCACAAGCTGAAAATATGACTTTCGAATAGTTTAATCACTTTTTTCGGGTAAATTAAAGCGCATTTTTCCCGAATTATCAGCAATTAATTGAAAACAAATCTAAAAATCCTCTTTTTTTCCTGTTTTATCAATAGTACTCTTGGATACTACCTTAAGTACATTTTTTCCCTCCATCGAATCAATTCTAACTAATCAAATTTTTTGAATTTTTCAACTAGAAAAAATCCGATATTGAATATTTATTAACGCTTGATAAAAGAAAAATTCAGAAAAGCTCATTCACTCAATCATTATTTTTTATTCTTTTTTAATTAAACTTTAATTAAGCCAGGCCAGTATAAAACCTGACTACCCCGGTTTTATCTCGAAAATTGTAGATAAAAATATCCAGACACTCTGTTTTTTTTTCTTTTTTTTTTTCATTTCTTTTTCTTCAACAATTTATCCCAAGCCCTGGAGCACATCTAGGCTCATATGTGTATCGTCAAAATTGTATTGGCTGGATACGTTGGGCCACATCGATTTTACCAGAGCTTTTTAATGTCAACATGAGAGCGGAAGGGAATGCTCAATGCCCCAAAGCGATATATTTCCTTTGGTAGATTTTTTTTTTCTTTACTGTTTATTCTTTGTACACATAATAATCCTGAACAATATGGGTGATAATAAATAAGTAGACAAAGAGACGATGTCTGTGATGAGAATTTCTGTGTGAGGAGAAGTTCAAATAATTTAATTGGCTTCTCCTCTAATTAATTCTCTTCACGAGGTGTGACGCATCTAAATAACATTGACGAAAAAGTAAAACTATGAAATAGAATATGCAGGGAAATTATTCAACAAAATAATAATAATAATATAAGCTATGTTTTTTTTTCTTCTCTTTTTTCTCTGCATTTTTCATCATAAATAAATAATTCTGTTCTATTTGTAGGGGAAACCGGGGCAAAATGGACCTAATTGGAAAAATTATACGGAATTTAATTTTTTTTAAGTGAAGGACTCTTCAAAAAAATTCGCAAAAAATCACTCAACAATGGGGACAAATTGGAACATTTTCTCAAATTTTTTTGAAATTTTGAATTTTTTTTCGAAATTTTCTCAAATTAAACTCCGGCAACCTTCCTTTGTCAATATACATTACAAAAATCAGTTTTATTTCAATATTTGAGATTTTTTACGTTTTTTTTTTCAAATTTTTTCAAATTTTTTTGAATTTTTTTCAAATTTTTCTGAATTTTTTCAAATTTTTTTGAAATTTTGAATTTTTTTTTCGAAATTTTCTCAAATTAAACTCCGGCGACCTTCCTTTGCCAATATACATTACAAAAATCAGTTTTATTTTAATATTTGAGATTTTTTTACGATTTTTTTCAAATTTTTTCAAATTTTTCTGAATTTTTTTCAAATTTTTCTGAATTTTTTCAATTTTTTTTGAAATTTTGAATTTTTTTTCGAAATTTTCTCAAATTAAACTCCGGCGACCTTCCTTTGCCAATATACATTACAAAAATCAGTTTTACGCCCTTAATTAGGAAAAAAATTCCTGGATCAGTATGCCATGGGGGTCCATTTTGCCCCAGTCTCCCCCCCTCCTTATGAATTGTTGAATCATGAAGGGTAGTGTACCAATTCTGACTTGATGAATCATATATATATGTTGAATTTCATATTCATTCAGAAACTATCCTCGTTTATTTTTTTTTTCGAATTTATTTTAATTATGAAGTTGTAAAAATGATAATTATAAATGAAAGATAAATCATTTTTGATGGGAGTCTTTTTTTATAATGCATTATTTTTCGTAATTCGTTTTTTTTGCCTTATTTTTTGCCATGTGTTACTTTTTCTTTTTTTTTATTAAAACATGTAATTCTTCTTCATAAATAATACAATTGAATCAAATGAAATTATGATAAAATCTTCTTTTTTTTCTTGAATTACAGGCAATCAGCTGCTTGAAGAGAGCTCATTACTTGAATCCAATGTCACTACTTCCGTCATGTAATTTAGGTAGAGTATTACTGACCACAGGTCAGCCAGCATCAGCAGCAATCTACTTATGCGCAGCAGTAACAGCATCACCAAAAAATCCCTTGCCCTATTTGCTCCTTGGACGTGAGTTTATTCTCAATTTAACCGAAAAATCATCTGTTGTATTAACATTTAAATTTATCATTTAAACGCGAGAGAGAGAGAGAGGGAGAAAAAAAAAGAGCACGAGTGTATCACATATTCAATCTTATTTTATGCTTCATAATTTACCATTTATATTTCTTATTCTCTCAGTAAAATAGACAATGTCAGTGTGCACATACGTAATATCTTGTAAAAATATTCTCTCGTCCTCTCATATTCATAATATATATATTTCTCGTTCTCTCTATTCCTCTTTTTTTTTTCTTCTCATAGCTTTTGAATGTAGCAGTAAAAGTTTTGCATATCCAAACTACCCACAGAGTGTTACTTCTACGTGTTTAGAATATTTTTTAAAAATTCTTGTACTATATACTATTAAGAAATGAAATTGTTAAATATCAGGAAAAATTTCGAAAAAAAAAATTCATAAAAATTTTATAAAAATTTCGAAAATTCAGGAAAATTACGAAAAAAAATTTCATAAAAATTTTATAAAAATTTCGAAAAATCTCAAATATTATAATAAATTTAATTTTTTTTTGTCTTAGAATCAAAGAGGCGTAAGTGTTATTCTATTGCACAGCACTTACACAACTTTGCTTCAAAGGCAACGAAATATTCAGTATTATCGCATGATTTTGCCATAAAATTTACTATAACTTTGAATTTTTATTTAATTTTTTTTCAATTTTTCTAATAACTTTGAGTTTCACTCGAGAAGGTATAAAACTTTTTTTTTTCTATTGAAATTAATTGCCAATTATGAGTTAATTTGACTCTCCTTTTCTTTATGACTTCGTGCAGAAATTAACGATGTAAAAAAATCCAATAATTTAATTTTCCTCCAGCAACCACAATCTCATCTCCCCCCCCTCTTTTTTTCCAGTTGCATTGAAGAAATTAGAGGATATTGAAGGTGCAGAGAGAGCACTTACAAAAGCTCATTCATTGACACCACAGGATCCACTGGTATTAATTAATTATGCTATTATTCTCGAGGAAAGAGGCAAAAAATTACGTGCCATTGAGATAATATCAGACTTAAAGGATATTGCTGCTGTTACAAATGTAGACACAGTGGTAAGTAAAAAAAAATAAAAAATTAACTAAATTTTCTTCTCAAGTCTGTCTCAAGACACAAGTTTGAGTTGAAAATTGAGGGAAGAAAATTTAATTTTCTTCCAGCATTAATAGAGTTATCCTCTCGTGTTTTCTTCTTCTTCTTCATTTTCTTTTCTTTTTTCCCTTTCTTTAGATAGTGGAAACTGCCAAGAATTTGTCACGGAAAATGGGCAATCTGAGAGTGACAGAGGAGCAGCCTGTTTTTAATGAAGACGAAGTTTAAATTGGTCCAATGATTTATTCAAAATCATTATATTTTAATTTTTGGATTTTAAATAATCATGTAAGTCCTTTTTTTTTTATTTCCCATTTTTTTTTTCGTTGATTCAAACTATTTTTTCGGTTTTTAATGCAATTGTTGTTTTAAAAAAACGAAAATATGAGATATTTTCGGCTTGGAAGCAAAGGGGCGTAAGTGTCATTATCATGCACAGTACTTACGCCCCTTTGACTCTAAAGTGACTAGTCATTTATTTAATATTTCTTTTTTTTGGGAGATAAATAATGCCTCTTTTCATATCTCCACCACTAATTTTTCTCCTCTTCCCCCCCCTCTTTTTTAATTTGCAAAAAAATTCCAAGCAAATTGTTTTATGCTAAACGTGAATAAATCATATAAACCAGGTTAATTGTCTCGAATTTGATTGTTCACGTGAAAATTCAAGCCAACACAATTGCCTCTCTCTCTCCTTTTCTCCCAACATCTTCAAGCCTTAAGGGATAAAATCGTGTATTTAACGACTACAACTCAACCCCAATAGTTAATTGATACATTCTTCTCTCTCTCTCTCTTTCTCTCCTCTCCTTCGTGACCAAGGGAAAATAGCCACTTGGTCCTTTCCACCTTCCCATTACCTTGGCAATTGATTTTTCCATCACAATTTACCTTTTTCTTTCCACCTCTTCTTTATTTTTCATTTATTCACCATAATTTTAGGTGAAAAAAATGATGAAAAAAGACGATATACTACACTCTTAAAAATTTTCGTCTTAATTTTACTTGCGAAATCCCGAAAATTTCAAATAAGCCACTTTTCTACTGAAATTTCAGATAATTACGTCATTGAAAAATGAACAAATCATCGATTTTCAAATAATTTCACACGTGGATATCAATGAAATTCGTAAATTTCAGTTTAATTGATTCTTGAAAATTTAGTAAAATAAGAGAAATTCAGAAGTCATTCTATTCATATTTATTCGATTTCTTGGAAATTCTACAGTGAGACTCATAGATTCCTTTGGAATTTCCTCTGAAACTCACATATTTCATAATTATCTTCTCATTTAAAAGAAAAATTAAATATCACATTTATGAAAATTTCCATCAAATTGTCTACGAAATTTCAATCTTTTTTTTTTTTCTAACAATGTAGCTTGAATTAATGTCACGCATGGCTTTTCGTGTGCGTTGACTTTATCACAGTATGCTATGAGGGTTGTATTACTTCATTCTGTTAAAGCCTGTGTAATGCAACTCACGTACTCTCATTTCGTTGAGTGACAGATTCTTCCCTATTTTCCCTTCAAAAATTTCGTATTCAGACCGAATTTTTGTCGATCTTCTTAATTCGGTTGAAAAAAAAAAGAAAAAAAAAACATTTCTGTGGTATTTCTTTTCTTTTTTTTCATCGCATTAGAATGAAATGCCTTCAATTGGTATTTCTCATAAAATTTCTGGGACAATGGAGAACACTGGAAAGAAGAATTAATGGAGAGTGAGGATTATCGGATTTATCCTTAAATTTTATCCCCCCAAAAAATGTCTTTTACTATTTATTTTTCACGATTTATCTCAAGTCCCTTTTTTTATTGGATTTAATCAATCAGTAATCGAAGAATCATTCTCACGATATTTTTGCCCCTGAATATAAGTCATGAGGTGTAATTTATCTATGACTTATCGAAGATATGGAACGAAGGTTCGACTTGGGGGGGGGGGGGGGGGGGTGGAAAAATATAGGAGAGGGTGGGGTAAGATTTTTTCTGATGATTCCATTGGAAAGCTGAGGAAATTTACCATGGAAATCATATGTCAGAAGTTATTTTTTTGAATTTTTCAAAAATTCCATTTTTTGGCGCGAGATTTGAAGGTGAAATCCTTCTGTTTTTGAAAAATTTCAGGTTTTCGTGAATATCTCTGGTTCTATTGGTCGCAGCGATCTGGGATTGATCTTGAATGAAAGGTGAGCTCATTTCCCATAGATTTATGTGGTTGAAAAAAAAAATTATCAATTTTTCAAGTACTTATAGGGCAAAAACTGATTTTCAGAAAAGTGCCTATAAGTATTTGAAAAATTGATTTAAAAAAATTTGAACCACACAAATCGATGAGAAATGAGCTCACCTTTCATTTGCGATCAACCCCAGGTCGCTACGACCAACAGAACCAGAGATATCGTCGAAAAAGTGAATTTTTTCGATTTTCGAAAGCCTCACCCCTTCAAAACTCGTCGAAAAAAGCAAAAATTTTCCAAAAATTGAAAAAAAATAATTTCAACACATGCTTTCCACCTAAAATTTCCTCAGCTTTTCAATGGAATCATCGAGAAATCTTCATCTCGAACCGTTCAATTGGAACCGTTCATTTTACCCCATCTTCCCCTATTCATATTTTTAATTTTACCAACCATTCTTCTCCATACATTATTCTTATGTATGTATTTATGTGTATACTCGTGCATTTGCATGAACTTCAGAGTTCACGAGTTCAAAAGTCCCTCTCGTTATTAAAAAAAAAAAAAAAAACATGACTTTTTCCTTTCCATACGAATGGGGAAAAAAACATTTTGGCTTGTTTTGCATTTTAAGTGTTTCAGTATCACCGAGCGTGAAATTTATTCCGGAATATTCACGTGTGTGTAGTGGACAATTTGATTTTCCATGAATACTTCTAAAATATTCCCTTGTCATGGCAAAATTTTCAATAACAACTCATTGAATCGCTATTAATAAAGACATTGTTATCACTATTACAACGAGATTACACAAATTTGCGTGGGATTATAAGGAAATTGGAGAGAGATGATGAATTTGATTGAAATCATGAAACTATGCAATTAGTTACGAAATTGATATGCGATGTACTGACTAAACGAAAAGGTTTCAGTTTGAAATACGAGAAATTGTGGGATTGGATATATTGCATGTATGCATATATGCATTAAGGTAGTATCTCAGATTACGATCGATGAAACAGGAAAAAAATCAGGTTTTTTAGGTTTGTTTTCAATTAATTGCTGATAATTCGGGGAAAATGTGCATTAATTCACCCGAAAAAAGTGATTAAACTATTCGAAAGTCATATCTTCAGCTTGTGAATATAATTTTTTTTTGTTTCTCGAATTTTTTTTAACATTACTAATCTCCTATGATATTGCTTTGATGATATTTTCATCAAAGCAAATAAATGAATATCGCAAAACGTGAAATTCAGGAGGATCTTTTTAAATTTCTCACTTTCGTTTCATTATTTAAAGGGATCTCGCAAACCGTTGGGTTTAGGAGAATTTGCCAAGAGACCTTTTTTGTAGAGGATTCAATTCTCCATAAAAAAGGTCTCTTCATAAATTCTCATCAACCCAATGGTTTCCGAGATCCTTTTGAAAATCGAGGAAAATTCCGTTTAAAACTGAAATACGTTTCAATAATAGACAATTTTCACTCGAAATAATTTTTCGTAAATTTTTGAGGTAGTCTCCTGAAGTACGGTTAATAAAACAGGGAAAAATGAGGATTTTCGGGCTTGTCTTCAAATAATTGCTGTTAATTCGGGGAAAATGCGCTTCAATTTACCCGAAAAAAGTGATTAAACTATTCGAAAGTCATATCTTCAGCTTGTGAATATAATTTTTTTTTGTTTCTCGTATTTTCTTTTACATTACTAATCTCCTATGATATTGCTTTGATGATATTTTCATCAAAGCAAATAAATAAATATCGCAAAACGTGAAATTCAGGAGAATTTTTTAAATTTCTCACTTTCGTTTCATTATTTAAAGGGATCTCGCAAACCGGTGGGTTTAGGAGAATTTGTCAAGAGACCTTTTTTGTAGAGAATTCAATTCTTCATAAAAAAGGTCTCTTCATAAATTCTCCTCAACCCAATGGTTTTCGAGATCCTTTTGAAAATCGCGGAAAATTCCGTTTGAAACTGAAATACGCTTCAATAATAGACAATTTCCACTCGAAATAATTTTTAAAAATGTGCTTTTTTTTTTGCCGTTCTCTATTTGATAATTCATATCTCATAAACTGCACGGTCAAAATTTATGAAAAAATTCAGAAAAATGTGAAAAAATATCATCAAACACCTAAACATTGCAATTCAATAAAAAGTCTAAATCCAAAAGATCTCCGTCAATTCTTCAACAATATCACTGTCTCCATAATCTCTCAATAATAGTAATCGGAAATAATGGAATAATTCAAATAATACGGACGTAAAACCAGGGGAGAGAGGGGGGGGGGGATAATCTGAGGTCTGTTATCACGAAATTGGCGATTTATCAAAGTCAAAGTGTATGAGAGAATGATGAAGAAGGGAGCAAAAAAAAATATATATATATATATATATATAAAAAAATAAAAACGGAAGTGTTTCAAGATGTTCCTGATGTGTCCAATCGATGAAATATTACATCGCTCATCACCTCCATACCCCCCCCCCTCCCTCATCCCTCAATTTTCCTCTTCACTCTGATAATTTTTTCTCCTCTCGCTCTTTTTTTTTCTTACTGCCCCCTCCTTTTTTTTCGTTCAACAAACACTTGATCTTAATACATTTCTTACGTAGACAAATGGCACTGTGAGCATCACGTCTCGACACCTCCACAAGAGTTCTCTTAGTGCATTTACTTGCTTCTCTTTTCTTTTTTTTTCCGTTGTTTTTCAACCAACTGTGAATCCTTTCTCGGATCTTTTCACATAGATTTGTTGCTTTCACTACGAGTAGAAGAGAAGAAAAAGCACAAAAAAGTAGGAAAAAGTAGGAAAAACCTGAGAATAAAAGAATGAGGATTCCGGAAAAAGTGCAAGAAAAAAGATGAAAAATGCAGCAAAACGTGTGATGTTTCAGTGATAAATTGTGAAATACATGATTTATTTGTTGACTGATTTTTATTTTATTTTAAATTAATTATTCTACAATGTTTACAATTAATCATTTATTTATTCAATTCAATAATCAGGATTTTCATCTGGGCTCATTAGAGGAAAATCCGGATATTGTTTTAATTAAATACAGCAAACACACATATATCAACATATTGATTTAATCGTCATAAATATTAAATTTCATTTTTTTTTTCCATAAAAAAATTGATTATCATGAATAAATATCACACTATTCTTCGCCATTCATATCCAAGATTTTACAATTTTATACACAAATAATTTACATTTTTTATATTATTTTAATTTTTATGATATACAAAAAAATAATTTAATTTATGAAATACTTGTGATTATTTTTTATTACAAGCTTATGTTTTATTATACTTTTTTTTTGTTATCAGAATAATTTCAGGCATAATCTCAAGCATTACTCAACAATTTTTTGATCTTTAACTGTGAGAAGAAGGATACAACGTCTTAAGATATATATTTTACCCTTAAGAAAATTTTCCGATGGGAAAAAGCCAAATGGAAGAACAAACAGAGTTGTTTTTTAATCCTCTTTTTCTGGAAGTTAGCAAGGAATAAAGTGACACAAGAGGTCTTTTCTCTTTTGCTTTTGGTTGTCTTAATATGTCGCATTGATTTTTCTTTTTTTCCAACTGGAGTTTATGCAAACACTATTAGATAAAAAATAAATTATTCTAAAAAATGTAAACTCCAGTTGAAAATTCGAATCATCAATAAAAATTACAGGATTAAGGTAGTATCCCATCTTTTTTTCCAATTAATTGCTGTTAATTCGGGGGAAAATGTGCTTTAATTTACCCGAAAAAAGTGATTAAACTATTCGAAAGTCATATCTTCAGCTTGTGAATATAATTTTTTTTTGTTTCTCGTATTTTTTTTTACATTACTAATCTCCTATGATATTGCTTTGATGATATTTTCATCAAAGCAAATAAATGAATATCGCAAAACGTGAAATTCAGGAGGATTTTTTAAATTTCTCACTTTCGTTTTATTATTCAAAAGGATCTCGCAAACCGTTGGGTTTAGGAGAATTTGTCAGGAGACCTTTTTTGTAGAGAATTCAATTCTTCATAAAAGAGGTCTCTTCATAAATTCTCCTCAACCCAATGGTTTTCGAGATCCTTTTGAAAATCGCGGAAAATTCCGTTTAAAACTGAAATACGCTTCAATAATAGACAATTTCCACTCGAAATAATTTTTCGCAAATTTTTGAGGTAGTCTCCTGAAGTACGGTTAATAAAACAGGGAAAAATGAGGATTTTCAGGCTTGTTTTCAATTAATTGCTGTTAATTCGGGGGAAAATGTGCTTTAATTAACCCGAAAAAAGTGATTAAACTATTCGAAAGTCATATCTTCAGCTTGTGAATATAATTTTTTTCTCTCGCATTTTTTTTGCACTAATCTCCTATCACATGCATGAGATAGTGAGAGAGGCAAATAGTTACGACTCCCTTCTAATTAAAATTTCTCAATAACCATACGGTGAATTGAATATTTTTTTCTTCTATTATTTAGTTAAAATGCTGTTCTCTTCGCCAATTGTTTTTAAATAATCGCTCAACCCTGTGGTTTTTTAGTAACTTCGTTATTTCCGTCCGATTTAGGGCGTTTCATCCCCACCACCGCTATTTTCCGTAACTCTGATAATTCATATCTCATAAACTGCACGGTCAAAAATTATGAAAAAATTCAGAAAAATGTAAAAAAATATCATCTTTGATACCCCATCAAAAAAATAAGGGTTTGAACTGTACTCAAATTTCCTAGGATACTACCTTAAGCCCCAGCCTCCCCAATAATCCCCAATAATCCTAACACAGAGCCAATCAACAACACAATTTACCCTGATTCTCAATAAAACCACAATTACCAAGTAAATTTCCCCTCAATTACAATTTAGAATTTTCCAAAAAAATCAAAGAATCTTCATACTTTTGTAGTTCTGAAGACTCTGCGCTTGCATCATACATAAGTACTGTGTACTTCAGTTTGTTGTGTTGCTGGTTGCCACTTGTTCATGATTTTTGGCTTAAACAATTGTCCAAATGTCATACGAAATTGCCTTGACATTGAACAATACAGTATAAAATTAATAGCACCATTTAATAAAGCTAGTATATCCATTATTTCACCAAAATTATGATAACAATTACGAAAAAAACAATCACCAAGTATACCAGATAATAAACCAAGTATACCTTGTGGTATTTCAGTAACTAAAAATAATAATAATACAGCAACTAGCATACGTGTTGTACGATCAGCTCGTCTCTCTGATTTTGATGATCTTCGACTTGGTACAGTATTGTTAGCTGCTGCAGATGTATTGTAGCCACGTAGTACTTGTTTTCGTCCTTTTGCCCTGTGATAAGAAAAGAAAAAGGAGCACAAAAAAATACCAAAAAAAATGGATAAAGAGGAGAAAAAAGGGGGAAAGGTAAACAGAATAAAAGCTTGGGGTTAAAGAAAATTTATATTGAAGTGGGATCATTATTCTTGAAAAGGGGCAGAAAAGAGAGGAAAAATTGCTTCTCAAAAGCCTTTCAGTGACTTTTTTTTCTTCGAAGTCATTGAAGATATGAAGGATCCAATTTTAACGTGTGAGAAAAAAATAAAAAAGTTTTTATAAAATTCGCGGGGTCAAATAGTTTTCTTTGAATATTTTTTTTTTTTTTCTTTGAATTTTTAATGAATTTTGTTGGTATATATGCATTTGGAAAACTTTTTTCTTCACTTTTTCTTATTCGAGTCGAAGAAATGAGGGAATTTATTAATATGTTCTATTAAAGTTTGTGAAATTTATTCATGAAGAAAAAAAAAAGAAGAGTTGGGAGTATCAAAGGGGGTGGAGGAGGGGGAGGGGGTGGGTTCAGAAGTTCGGGCACTGATAGATTCGATGATTTATACATTAGATATTTTTTTTATGCTCATACCAGTATAAACTATCATTTATATCGCACTAAAGATAGCAGATATCTGACAATTTTTCGATTTTTCTTCTTTTAAAAAATAAATTGTGAAGAAAAAATGAAAAAATGAAGAAAAATTACTTGTTGAAGAAATCCAGAAAAAATATAAATGCAAATTTTTTAAATACTTTTTTCACAAAGAAATTATTTACTTAAAAAATCAAAAAAAAATGTCATATATGTTCTAATTTCATTGTTAAAAAATCTGACAATTTTTGTATTTTTTCTTCTTTTAACAAATAAATTATTTGAAGAATATGAAAAATATGCAAATCTAGAAAATTTATAAAAAGTATAAATGTTAATTTAAAAAAAAAAAAATTTTTTCAACTATTTTTTCGCTTAAAAAAGTTTAAAAAAAATTAAATTATCACATGTGTGAATATTCCATTATCATTCATTTATGTGATGAAATTCATGAAGAAAAGGGCATATTCTGAACTTCCTGTTTTTTTTCCAATAATATTGATGCAAAATTTCATGCGACAGAGTTCTGCAGATAATTACTGTCAACGTGGATGAGAAAAACTTTTCCTCTTTCTTCTTCTTCCCTAAGTTTCAGATAAGAGCCAAGAAAAGAGGGGAGAAGAGAAGAAAAAAAAAGCGAAGTAAATATGAGAGTAATAGAGTTATAACTCACTTGTAGAGTGCTTTTATCAGCCAACAGCTGATAATAGTGAGAATGACACAGGGCAGTAGCTTAACAACAACAGCTAGTATCCAGAAATTAAGCTTATACAGCATACCCTTTCCTGAATAACTATCAGCATCAACGTAATACAGTATTTCTTCTTTTCCATGCTCAAAAACAGCTTGCTCATGTATCTAGATAATTAAATATCTTATTACTATCCATTATTCTATATTAGCAGGTGGAATTGATTAAGTTGATGGAAAATGATGTAATCTGTTAGATGAAGAGGATGAATGCAGGATAATTTGCTTATGAGTTAAGGTTGATAAATCAAAAGAAAAATGAGGATTTGTAGATTAGTTTCCAATTAATTGCAGATAATTCGTGGAAAATGCGCTTTAATTTACCCGAAAAAAGCGATTAAACTATTCGAAAGTCATATCTTCAGCTTGTGAATATAATTTTTTTTTGTTTCTCGTATTTTCTTTTACATTACTAATCTCCTATGATATTGCTTTGATGATATTTTCATCAAAGCAAATAAATGAATATCGCAAAACGTGAAATTCAGGGGGATTTTTTAAATTTCTCACTTTTCGTTTCATCATTTAAAGGGATCTTGCAAACCGTTGGGTTTCGGAGAATTTGTCAAGAGACCTTTTTTGTAGAGAATTCAATTCTTCATAAAAAAGGTCTCTTCATAAATTCTCCTCGACCCAATGGTTTTCGAGATCCTTTTGAAAATCGCAGAAAATTCTGTGATACCGACTTACGAATTATTATTTTTACTGTCAATATTGATAGGATTGTTGCAATTGAAAATATGAGAAAATATTAAATATTAGAAATTATCGAATCAAAAATATACCTACAATTTTAGTGAGATAACAAATTAGAATAATATAATATTGAATGAGATGATTAATTAATGAAGAAATATTGCAATTACGTCATTCTAATATGTAATAAACATGTATGTATTAGCTCCGATGGGCTTATTAGCCTGGAGTTTTTCAAAATTAAAGAATTAAATTAAAGAATTAAAATTCCGTTTAAAACTGAAATACGCTTCAATAATAGACAATTTCCACTCGAAATAATTTTTCGCAAATTTTTGAGGTAGTCTCCTGAAGTACGGTTAATAAAACAGGGAAAAATGAGGATTTTTAGGCTTGTTTTCAATTAATTGCTGATAATTCGGGGAAAATGCGCTTTAATTTACCCGAAAAAAAGTGATTAAACTATTCGAAAGTCATTTCTTCAGCTTGTGAATATAATTTTTTTCTGTTTCTCGTATTTTTTTTAACATTACTAATCTCCTATGATATTGCTTTGATGATATTTTCATCAAAGCAAATAAATGAATATCGCAAAACGTGAAATTCAGGAGGATTTTTTCAATTTCTCACTTTCGTTTCATTATTTAAAGGGATCTCGCAAACCGTTGGGTTTAGGAGAATTCGTCAAGAGACCTTTTTTGTAGAGAATTCAATTCTCCATAAAAAAGGTCTCTTCATAAATTCTCCTCAGCCCAATGGTTTTCGAGATCCTTTCGAAAATCGCAGAAAATTCCGTTTAAAACTGAAATACGATTCAATAATAGACAATTTCCGGATAAAAATTATGGAAAAAGTCAGAAAACTATTAAAAAATATCATGTTTGATAAAGCATAGAAAAAAAATAAAGGGTGAGCTGTTCTCGAGTTCGCTGGGTTGCCTTAATGGAAAATTAAATAGAGATGAAAAATGCAGAGTAATGTGTGCATGAGTTAACATTATGAAGGAAAATGAGAAATTCAATTGCACAAAAGGTGAAAAAGTTACAATATTTTATGAAATTTTTTTTTCGCTGAAAGGGAAAAAGAAAAATTCCACTCACTTCAAAAACGAGATGACTTGGTGCACATGCTAGTATTGGTGCTACAAAGGAGCACCAGAGAGCCAATCTGCAACGTGATGCTGTACACCAGGAATGATTGTGCTGAGGAAATCTGTGGGAGTAACAAAAAAATAAGAGAAAAAAAATAAATAAATAGCTATTTGCTATATAAGCGGACGATTCGACTTGGAATACTGCGTATTCGATTGTCGAAATTCAAATAAAATAGTCGAATGCGGTAAAAAGAAAATTCAAGAGGAGGTAACTTTGATTGGATAGAACCAGAGATCGGCAAAAAAAATTCGCATTTTTAATTTGTTAATTTTTTTTATTTCTGTAATTTACATCGAAAAAATTTTAATTACTTTCCTAATGAAAAATTTGGATTTTCAAATTTTTCATTAGTTTGAAAATTAATTTTTTTTTTTAACAATTTTGATTACTATTGTAATTTAAAATTTGACTGATGGAATTTCATAATTATTTTCTTTATTAAACTTATTAACATTTTTATTAGTTAAATTGAATTATAAATGCCATATAAGCGTCATTTAGATTGGATTAAATTATAAGTTCTTATTTGTGTTACATTTAGTTAACACTCTCAACTCAAAATTTTTGTCTGAAAGACGGTTATATTTGGGAAGATTAAACATAGTAGCGTTGATTTTATTATAAAATTAATTATTCCAATCAATTAATAAGTAAGAAAGAATCAAAATTTCGAATAAGAAAAAGAATTATAAAATTTCGTCAGTCAAATTTTTAATTACAATAGTAATCAAAATTGTTAAAAAAAAAAAATTAATTTTCAAACTAATGAAAAATTTAAAAATCCAAATTTTTCATTAAGAAAGTAATTAAAATTTTTTTGATGGAAATTACAGAAATAAAAGAAATTAAAAAATTAAAAATACGATTTTTTTTTTGCCGATCTCTGGATAGAACAATGTCTGTTGAGATAATTCTATTTCCTTGATAGTTATATTTACTACCCTTAAGACAATAGCAATTGTCGAAAATGATACAAACACATCAGAATTATTTCCACTTAAGAGTCTTACGAAAACGAGTCTCACAAGGCAATTACTCATGCCATACCCAGCGAAGCGTACGGTCAACCCACAATATTATTACAGAATTTCTCGTACTCATTATAACATTCGAGATAATTATCTGTTTTACTTTGTAAAATTGTTGAATATCGTTTAATTAATTAAAATTAATTACGGACCAAATTGTGAAAAGGGATGATGAGTCTATCAAGGGATAATATTAAGTCATTAACAATTCTCTTTCGCTTTAATTCGTCATTTCTCCTTCTGCTGATATCTTTGTCTAAAATATTGCGTAAAAAGAATTTGTCTAAAATATTGTTGACAGAATTTTCATCTGATACCCAACTTAATTAAATTTATTGAGTCCTGACCTGTACGGAAAAAATATATATAGGGGAGAGTGGGGCAAAATGGACACTATAATGAAACGGTTAAAGATGGATTTTTTTCGATGATTCTATTGAAAAGCTGAGGAAATTTTAGCCGGGAAACGAGTGTCAGATGTATTTTATTAGATTTTTTTGAAAATTCCCTATTTTTCGGCATTTTTGAGGGGTAGACCTTTCCTTTTTTGAAAATTTTCAGTTTTTTGGGAATATCTCTGGTTCTATTGGTCGTAGCAACTTGGGGTTGATCTCAAATGAAAGGTGAGCTCATTTCCCATCGATTCATGGGGTTTTGAATTCAAAAATATCAATTTTTGGGATAGTTATAGGCCAAAAACTGTTTCACAAAACTGTTCCACAAAAATGCCCATAAATACCTTAAAAATCGATATTTTTAAATTAAAAACCCTATGAATCGATGGCAAATGATCTCATCTTTCACCTCCCACCGGAATTTTTACGCTACGACAAATAGAACCTAAGATATCCTCAAAAAACTGAAAATTTTCTAAAAAAGGAAGGGTTTACCCCTCTAAAATCCTCAAAAAAGTAAAAATCGCCAAAAATTCAAAAAAATTAATGCCGGCACTTGTTTCCCGCCTAAAATTTCCTCAGCTTTCCAATGGAATCATCAAAAACGATCTACCACCAATATTTCTATTAATTTCAAGAGTTTTCCATAATATTTGCCTAAAAATTTAGATGTGTCCATTTTGCCCCTGATGTCCATTTTGCCCCACCTTCCCCTATGCCACATATATATTCGAAATATATGCGTGTACATATATAAATTTCCATGCAGAGACAGCTCTTGACCACTGCCGCATCAAGTAAAAGCTAAAATTAATGAATTAATCAAAAAATAAAGAAGCTTCTTGTCTCAAGCACCTGTTTTCCTTTAAATAAAACGGATAAATTTTTTTATTTCTTATTTTTTACTCCTGTTTCAATTCTTCCGCATAATTTACGTAAACTCCTTTTACACTGTCGAGTAATTCAATGATGATAACTGGAAATTGAAAAATGTGACGTTTCAACAGCTTTCATTCGGAAGCAAAGAATAGGAGAATAAAAAAAATAAAGAAAAAAAAAATGTAGAGAAAAATAATCCGAGAGGAAGAGGAATGAGAGACTCCTCTCAATGTCCCTCACTGTCTTTTTTCCATTGTAGACACAAGAACACGTTGAAAGTGCCTGAGAGTGTCACAAAGACCTGGGGATACACAATCCCCAGAGAAATATATTTTTCTTTTATTATTATTATTTTTTTTTCTTCTCTTTTCTTATTGCATCAAAAAAGTTTCTCACATCTCACTAGTCCTCATTCTACTGTGATATAATTTTTCCTTTGCCCCCGAAGATATATGCATTTACTGAGCCAAAGTAACTTGAAGTATGCTCTCACGTGTTTCTTGAGAATGTAAGGCAATACCTTGATAGTATACTTCATTAGGTGAAAATTGTATGTCAGGATGGGTGTATCATATACTTTGGAAATTACGTATCAGGCTGATGGATTAGATTGGAAAAATGAGAGAAAGTTAATAGAGATGGAATTTTTAAAAATTTTTTTCGATTGAAAACATAGAAAATGACTGATTTTTTGTTGTATTAAGGGGTAACACCGCTGTAAAAGTCTAAAAAAGGGCGTTTTTTGGGTATTTTTTTTTCTATAGAAAAAGTGGCAATAAAATAATGATATTTGGGGGATTGAGCATATAATTGAGTCTTCAGAAAAAATAATTCATCAAAAAATATGAAAAAATGACGACACAAGAGCCATTCTTGCGAGGCCCTTCGAATTTAAAACACTCTGTGGCACGCAGTGTAATTGGTGCAAATTTCAATTGAAAAAAAAAAAATGGCTCAGTCTAGATACATATAGCTACAGTAATACGTAGGGGATTTCAAAAATATTGTTTTTTGTGGGATTGGTGACCATTTGAATGAAAAAACTCAAATTTCGGCCAAAAAACCGGCAATTTTTTATCAATAAAAAATGTGCAAATCAATTTTTTGAAAATCCCCTACGTATTTCTGTTCGAAATATTGTTTTCAAGATGCTGTGGGAAATGCAAATGAAAATAATGAAAATTATTGGAGTTATGCTGCGTGCCAATTTGAAAAATCATGTTTCGAGAAAAACACGGTTGAAGTTTTGACTTAGGCTATGAATATGAAGAAATGTCTTGGGAAAAATTCAAAATTTCATGTGAAATAATGGGTTTGAGGTGATAACTTTTCTTGCCCGTATTCTGAAAGGCTCAAAGTAATTTTTAAAGCAAGAAAAAAAAATCGATTTTTTGAAAATTCTACAGTGGTGTTATCCCTTAATAAAGGGAAGTGGGGTAAAATGGGGACTCTAACGAAACGGCTTGAGACAGAATTTTTTTTGATGATTCTGGACACTTTTCAACATTGTGAACCTATAGAAATTGACGTAAAACGATTCTACACCTTTACAATGGGATTTCGGACATCGTAATCTGCTAGGATGCGACTTCACACACTTTTGGACAGCGTAAACCTATGGAAATTGATCTCCAACGATTCTAAACTCTTGAAAACAACACTTTTTTGAAGATATCTCCGGTTCTATTGGTTGTAGTGACATGGAATTGGTCTTAAATGGAAGATGAGATCATTTGCCATTGATTTATGAGGTTTTAAATAAAATTATCGATTTTTGAGGTATTTATGAGGATTTCTGCGAAAATCGGTTTTTACCCAATAAATATATCTAAAATCGATCATTTCCCTTTCAAAATCACCTAAAATAATGGAAAATGATCTCACCTTTCATTTAAGATCGACCTCAAGTCGCTACAACTAATAGAACCGGAAATATCCTCGAAAAAGTAAAAATTTTCAAAAAAATAAAGGATTTCACCTTCTTGATCAAAAAATCCATTTTTTTCAAAAAATTGAAAAAAAAAATTCTTGCACATGATTTCTATGTGAAATTTTCTCAGCTTTCCAATGGAATCATCAGAAAAAATCTATCTTAAATATTTCTACTTATTCCGAGCAATTTCCTTAGTATAAAACCCACGTTCTTTCCCTATAAGAGAATTTCCAATTTTTCCAGTTATTTTCATCAAAAAATAAGGGAAAACAAGTTCTTTTCCTCGTCTGATTCAATTGAAATTTCATTTTCAATTCCACTTGTACTCTATTTTATTTCTTCACCGAAACCAAGAAAATTTTCTTTTTCCCAACAAACATAGGGGAATTCATCAGACAAGTGAAATTAAATTAAAACCAGAGTCCTTGAGGACTACCACGTCTCTCTGATAAGAAAAGAGAGAGAAAAGGGGGAAAAAATCAAGGAGACATCGAATAAAAAAAATAGGAAAAGTAAAAAGAATGAAAAAGAAGTTGGGAGGATTAATCTAATCCCAGATCTGTGATCGACGCTTGTGACGTGGAATCGACTATGCAAATTCCCACGTAATCTCAGAGTATATACAGTTAGGCTATTGGCCGTTGTTCAAGTGATCCAGAATGTGGGTTTAACGAGCTTTACGACACCCTCTTACCAAACTCTGCACATTTGTACAAACTGCATTAGCGGAAATATAATTCCCAGGGGATAATGAATATTTTTTTTATTGATTTTTAATTTTTAAAAAATTGAATTATTCAATTTTCTCAAGGATATCCGCACTAAAATAAAAAATAAGGGTAAAAAAAGAAAAATATTGATGCAATTGGTCCTTAGCAAATATTTTTTCGTAATAATTAAAAATAGCTGTTGAATTTACAGAATTTAGTCAATTCAACTAGTTAATCTGTTTGAATTAACTGAATTCAGTAAATTCAACAAATTTTTCAATTATTTCAAAAAAATATTTGCTGAGGACCATTTGCCTCAATATTTGATCGTTTTTACCAGTATTTTCATTCTCAGTGCAAGTAGCAGATCCAAATGATCTACTTTCGTTTTTTTTTTATTTTTCTAAGTTATCATGAATATTCTAATTATTTCGATTTTATAAGATTTTACAGTTATTAAAACGATATCCACAATAGTAAATTTTTATTAAATAATATTATAAATATCCAATATTGTTCCGAATTTGACTGACGCTGTTTCAGCATCTAGGACTGGAATTGGAGGATCCTCGGGATTTTAAATACCAATATTCCCGCCAATTCATGTTTTCATGTAATTAATCGGATTAATCGTCGCTATTTGTCCGGAAACAGGCATTTTTTTATGATTTGAAAAATTAATAGACACTCTAACGAACAAGAATATATATAGTTATATAAGGAAATAATAGATCTGTAACCATGAATTGTTGCAGTGAAACTGAAACTGAATCTTGCTTATGGAGTTCTAATGTTAATTTGATTTTTTTCAAAAAATTATCTTTCACTCAATTTGTGTTCGGTAAAATGGTGTAAAGTAAATTTTTTTTAAAATCTTCTCATGCTACTCTATCGAAAGAGACGAAAATTGAAAAGGATAAATAGATTATCGGAACTACTTGGATAACCTCAAATAATTAATTATCAATATCTCTCAAATTTCATGAAATTCAATTAGGGGCTGCTTTTTTGATACCAGCGCTACTTTGATCTAATTAAATTTTAGTGGGACGTGTTTGGATGATCAAATTTCTGGTAAGAGATACTTCCTCAACGCTTTCCATTTTCTAATAACTAATCCAAGATTCTAGAGTAGCTCTAAACAATTATTGACTAAATTTTTTTTTAATACACCAAACTTTCATGTTTAATTAATTAATTGCACCTACGCTTGCTATGAAACTTTCAAAGTTTGCTTCAAAACTTCTTTGAAGCTGATAAAAAAAATTATTAAAATAATTCCTGAGAGCTAACGAGCTTATGAGGAATATAAGCAATAAAAATTTCACGTGAAAAAACTGATGAAAACCCTTTTCTTAGAAATACAATATAGTTGAAATGTTGAATTTCAATGTTGGTTTTTGATGCGTAAAAAAATACATTGAAAATTTTATCACATTGCATTTTTTTGTGATATGGAGATATTCCAGAAAAACGAGGATTTCGTGAAAATAATTGAATGGTACCAATATGTCAATAGCTCTTCCAGCCATATATATATCACGTTATATATATATATATTGTACTAACAATTGTATAAAATCTGACAAAATACCTCGAAAAACGATTTTTTTCAGTTTTTAAATGATTTTTGACGTATTTTTTCCACGTTTTTTTTAACGATATCCTTCATTTGAAAAAAAATCCTGGATTATCATGCTCAGGGGGTCCATTTTGCCCCAGTTTTTCCTCTATTGTCGGTAATTTTTTTGCTCTTATTTTGTCGTGATTGCAAAATTACGTGGAACCAGAGATCGGCAAAAAAAAAATTCACATTTTTAATTTTTTTTATTTCTGTAATTTCGATCGAAAAAATTTTAATCACTTTCTTAATGAATAATTTGGATTTTTTAATTTTCCATTAGTTTGAAAATTAATTTTTCTTTTTCAACAATTTTGATTACTATTGTAATTAAAAATTTGACTGATGAAATTTTATAATTCTTTTTCTTATTCGAAATTTTGATTCTTTCTTCTTAAAGGCTAGAATTTCAGTTTTAGCCGTTATAAAGGCTAGAATTTCATTTTAGCCTTTATAAAGACTAGAATTACATTTTAGCCTTTATAAAGGCTAGAATTTCATTTTAGCATTTATGAAGGCTAGAATTTCAGTTTTATCTGGAAATTACAGAAATAAAAAAAATTAAAAAATTAAAAATGCGAATTTTCTTTTCACCGATCTCTGCATACAACCTTTCAAAAAATCTTCACTAAAACCCAATTTTCAAATCGAAATAATTAAAAGAAATTTACCTTATTGCGATGTATCTCCAAATGGCGAGTGTCAGAGTAAGTGCAATGCTGATAGTATGCAGTAATTGAGCAAAGTGCATGTGAAACAGTACAAATACTGCACTGTAATATGGAAATCTCTGATGTTCTGGTAGTATAAGATACTCGTAAACAGAAAATGGTATGTATTCAATCATAACAAGCATATCAGCAGTTGCTAGACCAGTTAATATCCTGTTGATTGGTGCTACTGACATATCTTTACGTGTTAATACAACAATGTTAAGAATATTGGCAACTGTACCAAACAAACATACTATTAATGATACATATCCATGATATGTACGATAAGACATTGCAATTTGTCTCATGTAACCACTGCAGTAACATGATGTTTGATAATTTATATTATTAGCTGAGTAATTATTCATGTAATCTAAATCGTCCTCGGTTATATTCAATTTTCCAAGTATGTGGGTATAATTTCGTAATTGATTCATTGTTGCATCACTACCTAAAAAAGAACTCAATTTCAATAAAGATGCATTCAAATTTTCTGTTACACTTTCATCTTCATCGTCCAGCATTTTTTTGCTAATTATCCATGTGTTATTAAAATTCAGGCATGTGTATTATTTGACTTTTCGTGAAATTGCGTCAATTTTTAATGAAAATTCCAATTTTTCTTTTGCTTTTTTTTGTGAATTTTTCCTGATTTTTCACGTGCAATCATCGAGTTATTAATTTTAATCGAATGTTTTTTGCATAAAAATTGGAAAATTCTTTTTTCTCATGGAGAAATGTTGAAATTTCACATTTTCATTGCTCGTGAAATTCTTCGGAGTCAAGTTCCAAACATTACTACTGTTAGAAAACAAAGTAATGGAATTTTTCCCCTTTTTCTTTTTTACTTTTTCCTCCCTTTTCAATGTATTCAATTTAGTCACTTTGTATGCCAAGAGGAATCCATGTACAATGAATTCCTGTATCTTCTTCGTATCATCATGTAAATCTCAGTTTATCTGTAAAACAATGAGAAAAAAGAGACAGAGTAAAATACAAGGAAGTATTTGAATGAGAAGAATTTTGAAATTTTACAAATGGAAATTAGTTTGATTTTTTTTGTAAAATGGAAATTATTGAATCGGGAAATTAATTCAATTTCTTGTATTTCAATTTTTATTTTTGGTGTTTTGAGTACATTTTCTCGGAATTTTCTTATCTGGATGTAATTTTCCTGCAAAAATGTTGATCTCGATAATTTTTAAAAATCCCCCAAATTCACATTTTTCTCGCGAAAATTCCGAAAAAAATTGAAAAGTTTCTCGCAAGAATAACTAGGGATGTAAGAATTTTTTTTTCAAAGTGAAGGACTTCAAAAAAAATTCTGAAAAAATTCAGAGACATGCTCAGAAATGTTTACATTGTTGGTGAATTTTTTCAATTTTTTTCGTTCAGCCCTTCACACTTAAAAAAAATCCTATACAATGTTACCCCGCACAGTCCGTTTTCCTCCACTTTTCCTCTAATTTTAATATTTAATGAAAAAATTATCTCAACGCGATTTTTAATTCACAATCATGTATCATGGAGTGACGGAAAAGAAAGAGCCCATGAAAAATTAGCCCATGGAAAAAGATAGACATGAAAAAAATTACCCGTGAACAAAATAGACATGAAAAAAATAGCCTTTCGCACTGAAACTCATACCTTATTAACCACGCATAGGGTATGATATTAGAATTATAAGCCAGAATTTCTTATTTGTGTATACTTTTTTCTTTTCGTTGCCTATTTTTTTACATGTCTATTTTTATATACATTTAAGGATAATTGGAAGGTATAATCGAAAAAAAAAAATTAAATTAAATTTTCATTTATATAAAAATCGAAATTTTTTCGAAATGAATTGAGCGAAAATGAATGTTTAGTGATGAAAAAAGCCGTTGATTTTACTGAATTTAATCACATACATTATATAAATATATATCTAATGTTTTAAATATAAAAAAAAAATATTTTTCTATATTTAATACATTAACTGTATATGGGATTAAATTCGGTAAAATCAACAGCTTTTTCCATTATTTCATAAAAATATTAAGCTAAGGATTAAGTTAAGAAATCGCATTAATATTCGATGGTTTTTACCACTTTTTTTTTCTCCTCAGTAATATTTATTTAATTTTTTTTCTCTAATCATGCAATATTAGCTCAGATGGGCAGAAATTATTTAATCTCAATGTTTATCGCCTTTTCGCTTTTTTTTTCCGAACGGAAGCTTTATTTTTTTTACTATCCCGGAAAAATCGCATTTTAAATAATCACATGAATGATTCGAAACGACTGGGCTTATAGACGAAAAGGCTCAATCCTTTTTTCCCTGCAAAAAATTTTATTATCTACAAAAAAAAAAAAGGTCTCTTCATAAATTCACCCAAGTCCAATAGTTTTCCCAGATACTTTCAAGATATGCCAAAATGTAATTTTGCAAAACTTATCTCGTTTTACCCATTTTTATTCATAATAATTTATTGCATGATAAATTAAATAACACACTTTATTTTCTTGGGGGTAATAAAAAAGAAGAAAAAGAAAACGAAAATCATACGATCCTCTATTTTTCATGGGACACGACACTAATTGCTGAGTAAAAAAAAAGGCAAAAAAAAAGAATTTGATAAATGTTGAACAGAAATTGAAGGAGATCAGTGAAACAAGATTCGTAGGCGCACTACTAATCTCGTTTGTCGCCTGGAGTATCAACTGACAGATTTCTCGCGTGATACGAATACCATTTGGTATGTGTCGGAAATCAATTGAATTGTTCATGCTTCAAATGTCTCTAACAGTTGCTATCAAACTGTTGGAATTTTCATGGAATTGAGCATTTTTCGGGAAATTAATGAGCAATTGAAAATTATATCCTGAGGCAATTGATTCACTTTGAGGACAGTTTTTTTTTGTGGAAAAATAGTTAGAGTCAGAGATCGGTAAAAAAAATCGCATTTTTAATTTTTTGATTTTTTTTATTTCTGCAATTTCTATCGAAAAAATTTTAATTACTTTCTTAATGAAAAATTTGGATTTTTAAGTTTTTCATTAGTTTGAAAATTAATTTTTTTTTTTAACAATTTTGATTACTATTGTAATTAAAAATTTGACTGATGAAATTTTATAATTCTTTTTCTTATTCGAAATTTTGATTCTTTCTTACTTATTAATTGATTGGAATAATTAATTTCATAATAAAATCAACGCTACTATGTTTAATCTTCCCAAATATAACCGTCTTTCAGACAAAAATTTTGAGTTGAGAGTGTTAACTAAATGTAACACAAATAAGAACTTATAATTTAATCCAATCTAAATGACGATTATATGACATTTATAATTCAATTTAACTAATAAAAATGTTAATAAGTTTGATAAAGAAAATAATTATGAAATTCCATCAGTCAAATTTTAAATTACAATAGTAATCAAAATTGTTAAAAAAAAAATTAATTTTCAAACTAATGAAAAATTTAAAAATCCAAATTTTTCATTCAGAAAGTAATTAAAATTTTTTCGATGGAAATTACAGAAATAAAAAAAATTAAAAAATTAAAAATCCGAATTTTTTTTTGCCGATTTCTGGTTAGAGGGGGTAAAATGAGAGATTTCAATTAAAAGGTCGAAGATAGAGATTTTTTGATGATTCCATTGAAAAGCTGAGGAAATTTTAGGTCGAAAACATGTGTTGAAATTATTTTTTTCCCAATTTTTTGAAAATTTTTGCTTTTTTGTATGAGTTTTGAAGGGGAGAGGCTTTTTAAAAATCGAAAAAATTCACTTTTTCGGGGATTTCTTCGGTTCTAGTTGCCCTTAGCAGCCTGGGGTTGATCTCAAATGAAAGGTGAGCTCATTTCTCATCGATTTGAGTGATTCAAATTTTTTTAAATCAATTTTTCAAATATTTAAAGGTCATTTTCTGAAAAATCAGTTTTTGCCCTATAAGTACTCGAAAAAATTGATATTTTCCGTTTTAAACCCCATGAATCGATGGGAAATGAGCTCACCTTTCATTCAAGATCAACCCCAGATCGCTACGACCAATAGAACCAGAGATATCCCCAAAAACCTGAAATTTTTCAAAAACAGAAGACTTTTCACCTTCAAATCTTGAGCAAAAAATGAAATTTTTGAAAAATTCAAAAAAATACCTTCCGACATATGATTTCCATGGTAAATTTCCTCAGCTTTCCAATGGAATCATCAGAAAAAATCCATCTCCAATATTTCCCTCAATTTCTCATAATTTTCATAGTATAAAGTGCGAAAACTAAAAAGTCTTCCTTTTACCCCATTTTCCCCAATAACCACAATCATTTCCCCAACCCATTCAGCATCTTCCAAACAATCCACCACTATCTTCAAATAGTCCAACTTTTTCCAATTGAATCGTGTCACAGAATCATCGAATGATGAATGGACAATTAAATCCAATGTAACAGCATTGTTCAAATGAAACTCATGGTCTAGGGAATCGCATGTTCTCGAATGAAGTCCTCCCCCCCCCCCCCCACCTCCTCTTTTACCCTCTCTCTTACCCTCAGTTCAATTAATTAAAAATCCCATCCTTGAGGTACCCAGAAAACTCTGTGACTCACACAGATAACTAACGATAGGATTCTGTAACAGAGTTCAGTCATCAAGCTTTCAGCTATTCTCACGAAATTCAATTGAAGAAGAAGAACTTGGAGTTGTTCAACAAAAAAAAAAAAAAAGAACCAATTAAAGATTAATTTCAATGAAGGAACGTTTCCAGTTCACTCAACTGAAATTATCTAATTTTTACTCAACATCAACTTTTATCCCTTCAAATAATATTCTCAAGATATAATTATCTCAGAATAAATCTTTTGATAATTTTCTCCCATTATTATTGTTATTATTATTATGAGTTTATTACTAATTTGTAATACTAATGTAAATGCCTAGAAATTCTCGAGAATTTTCCAGAACTTTTCCAGAATTTTTTTTAGTTTTTATTTATCATTATTATTATTATTATTGTTATTATTATTATGATTATTGGAGATGAGAGCAAAATGGACCTGTTGAAAATTTTTGAAAAAATTCTTGAAAAATGTTTATATATTGAGGCATTTCCTCGATTTTTTAAAAAATATTTTCATGAAGTCCTTCGAAATTTTGAAATTTTTTTTTGAAAATAAAATATATACTGTGGCATTTTTTCAATTTTCAAATAAAATTTTCTTGGGCTTCTTCATGAAGTCCATTTTGCCCCACTATGTCCTATTATTATTATTATTATTATTTTTATTATTTATTTTAACTATGTAAAATAATCATTTTCAATTCAATTTCATTTTATTCCTAATTTTTTTTTTTTTATTCTAGTAAATTGAATAAATCAATTCGAGTATTATTCGTCTGTGACTAGATTTATCACTATCAATTGAATTTAACTTCCGTCAGTGATACAAGCCACTGTTACAAACACGTAAAACGTTACAAATCATTATTTTATTGAAAGCAATTATTTCATAAATCAAATTCACTCGTCTGAATTAAAACGAATGAATTCATCTCAATCAATTATTTTGTAGATGTTTTATTTTTTCATGTTTTATTTGTGTTTTTGCTTTTGAATGGAAGCTATGTGATCATCAGAATTTTCGATTGCAATTTTTTTTAATAGAAGATACTTAAAATGATGTAAATAGAGAGAAAATGATATTTTTAGCGAGAAAATGATATTAAAAGTCTCAATTACAGAAAAACGGTTTTATAGAAAAATTTTATATTTTGTGGAAAACTTTCTCTCGACGAAGTCTATTTTTTAAGCTTTTTTTGAAGAGAATCAGATCGATACTTTTTGAGATATGTTCAGTTTTCGAAAATCAGTTTTTAATGGAGTTTCTGGAAACTATTCAACTGATGTTATTAATACTCATATAGGGAAAGGTGGGGCAAAATGGACAGCAGGTGTAAAATGGACGCATCTAAATTTTTAGGCAAATATTATGGAAAATTCTTGAAATTAATAGAAATATTGGCGGTAGATTGTTTTTGATGATTTCATTGGAAAGCTGAGGAAATTTTTCGCGGGAAACAAGTGCTGGAATTAATTTTTTTGAATTTTTGACGATTTTGACTTTTTTGAGCATTTTAGAGAGGTGAAAGCCTTCCTTTTTTTGAAAATTTCCAGTTTTTTGAGAATATGTTCGGTTCTATTTGTCGTAGCGTAAAAATTCCGGTGGGAGGTGAAAGATGAGATCATTTGCCATCGATTCATAGGGTTTTTAATTTAAAAATATCGATTTTTAAGGTATTTATGGGCATTTTTGTGAAACAGTTTTGTGAAACAGTTTTTGGCCTATAACTGTACCAAAAATTGATATTTTTGAATTTAAACCCCCATAAATCGATGGGAAATGAGCTCACCTTTCATTTGAGACCAACCCCGAATTGCTACGACCAATAGAACCAGAGATATTCGCAAAAAACTGAAAATGTTCCAAAGAGACAAGGCTTTTACCCCTCAAAAATGCCAAAAAATATCGAATTTTCAAAAAAATCGAAAAAAATGCATGTAACACTCGTTTTCCGGCTAAAATTTCCTCAGCTTTTCAATAGAATCATCAAAAAAAATCCATCTCTAACCGTTTCATTACAGTGTCCATTTTGCCCCATTCTCCCCTATTATCTCGAGAATCGTATCAGTTAGATGCCTGTAAATTTTGAGCTTATTTGCATGATTAGTTCTCGAGTTATTGGGGTTTTAATGAATTTTTCCAAAATTTGATATTTTGATGGTGGTTTGAAAAAAGTTGTATCACTTCCATTCGGAAGCATATTGCTAAAGTATCAGCAGAAAAAGCTATATCAATTGGAAAGCAATACTATTATCCACTTGTTTTTTTTTTTTATTTTTTTTTTAATAATAAATGGAAATTTCCATTCTCAATTATGTCGCGTACTGCATGTTCCGAGGGTGCGTATAATGTAATGAATAGTAAATAGGTGCAACCCACGTTATTTAACATTACAAAGGAGAAATGATAACATTTCCTATTAAGAAAAACGAAAAAAAACACAAAAATCTTTTTAACAAAAAAAATAAGGAAATTGTGAAATTTATTCAGTGAAATGTGTCTGTTCATGTACTGGACATTTTCACTTAATGCTCGAGCTCATTATCGAATAAACTGAGAAGGAGTCTGTTGAAAAGTGAGAATGAAGGGTTTCATCTGAGATTTTAATTACAGTTCTCAGTAAATGTTTTTCTGACAAATTCATTAATTTCAACGATTTCATTTCTCATTTTCCTTTTTTTTTTTCATTGGATTATTTTGAATTATTTAAGAGACAATAATTTAAGAATTAATGAAAAATAAGAGTTATTTACTCAAAATCACCGGTTTCTTTTATTTACACAAAATTTCAATAAAAAATTCAAAAATTTAAAAAATTCACATTTTTTTTTAAAAATTAGAATTTTTGAATTTTTAAAAAAATATGAATTTTTGAATTTTTGACAGAACACGAATTTTTAATTTTTTAAAAAAATTCAAATTTTCAAAAATTTTAAAAATTAAAATTCACATTTTTCTTTAAAAAAATTGGAATGTTTGAATTTTTGAAAAAATACGAATTTTTAGATTTTTAAAAAAAATTCAAATTTTCAAAAATTTAAAAAATTCAAATTCACATTTTTCTTTAAAAAAATTAGAATTTTAGAATTTTTGAAAAAATACGAATTTTCAGATTTTCAAAAAAATTCAAAATTTAAAAAATTCGAATTCACATTTTTCTTTGGAAAAATTCAAATTTTTGAATTTTTGGAAAAAAAAACGAATTTTTAAATTTTCATAAAAATTCAAATTTTAAAAAATCGAAAAAAAATGCTTTTACACAATCAACAGGTTTGAAAAAAAATTCATTCGAATAACACTCGTATTCGTATTGTACTCTCAATACTAAATATTATTACGTTATTATTGCCGGAATACAACCGCATAAACACGAGGCTGCGTTGTTACTGACGAAAAATTTTTATAACGTTTTCTCATCCCCTCTTTTCATCTACAACACTATCCTACTGCCTCAAAGAAACCTGCGCGTAGTTTGAGAGCGAAAGAGCGAAAGAGAGAGAGAGAGAGAGAAAAGCTCCATTCTCTATCTCTCTCTCCCTCTCTTCTGATAGTACAGTTCTTCAAAGGGACTGTAGGATTATCGAAAAAGATTTTATTTATTTTATCACCCCCGATTTCTCCCAATTTTTTTTGTCCTCCCCCCCCCTTTTTTTTTTCTTTTCAATTTCACTTTTTCTCTCGAATTACTTTTTTTTTTCTTTCTTCTTCTTCTTCTTCTTATTTTCTCTCCTTTCCATCATCCAGATATGAGATGTATCAACACTGATGGACTTTCTGTGTAAGTCTTTGTCCAACATACGATGAAATTTGATAGAATCTGGTGGAGAATTTCATCAAGTGCCGAAGGTTATATTATCGATGAAAAGATAAAGGCAAAAGGAATAAAAAAAAGGCAAAAAAAAATTAAATTTCTCTTTTTTTTATTTTTTTATTCCTCTTTTCTTTTAGATCATCGATTTGTGTGGTTGATTTTTTTTTTTTTTTTTTTAATCAATTTTTTCAATTAATAAAAAAAAAAATTTTAATTCAGTAGTGAAGAGGTAAAACAAGATAAGTCTATTTTCTTCTCATTTAGTTGTTTGAAAATACCTTAGAAAATAAGCGAAATAGAGCAATTTTGCCCGAAAAATTTTTTGTAACTCTTGAAATTCTCTACAAAAAAAAAGATAAATAATATCACCTTATCTCGCTTAGTTTCCGAAATATTTCCTTTCAAATGATCGCAAAGATAAGTCGACTTATCCTGTTTTACCTCTTCACTACTGAATTACTTGTAGGCACTTTTCTGAAAATCAGTTTTTGCCCTATTAATGCTTGAAAAATCGATAATTTTTTTTCGAACCACATAAATCGATGGGAAATGAGCTCATCGTTCATTCAAGATCAATTCCAAATCGCTATGACCAATAGAACCAGAGATATTCCCGAAAACCTGAAATTTTTCGAAAACAAAAGGATTTTACCTTCAAATTTTGAGCAAAAAAAATGAAAAAATTCAAAAAAATAACTTCTGACATATGATTTTCATGGGAAATTTTCTCAGCTTTCCAATGGAATCATCAGAAAAAATCTATCTCCTACATTTCCAGTAATTTTCGTAGCATAAAATATCAATATTAATAGAATCTGGTGGAATTTCATCGAGAAATGAACAGAAGAGCGCAAAAAAACGGAATTTCTCTCCTTTTTTTTTTTTATGCCTCTTTTCTTTTCTCTTAGATGATAAAATTTATGGATTCTCTTAATCTTACAGATTATATTAAATGTGTTGTGACAGTGGAAGTCACTCGTGTGAATCAAAGGCAATGAACAGAAAAAGAAAAAAAAAAAAAAAAAAAAACGCCTTTTAGAAACACGTGGGAGAGGCAAAAAAAAGGGGGGGGGTGGAAAATTGAGGAATAACTGAGTGACGCAGAAATACATTGACACTATCACTGGGAGGAGGGGGGGGGGTGGAAATCGAAGATGAAGAGAATCTTCACGATAGATATTTGTATTTTTTTTTTTTTTTACGTTTTTCCTCGACACCTTTTCCACTTTTCTCTGTAAAATAGATATAGGGATGAATGAATATAGCTGAAGCAAATTCCTCCAAAAAAAAAAAAAAAAAAAAAAAAATCCTCCAACAAGTCTCGAGAATATCACTACTAGAAAAATATTGCTCCAAAACTTTTTGCTTTTTTTTTTATCGGAAAAATAATGAAAAAGTTGATGCAATAAATTCATTGACACTTTACTAAAGTTCAGTAATATGTTACTGGACAAACAGAGTGATTCAGATAAATTTTATGAGGATAAATCAAATTCATATGCAATTTGGTATTTTTTTCTATGGCTTATCTTAACAGGTGTATTTGACTTGTTATTTTGCCCGGAAGGTATTTAAACTGTTCAGAGATATTAACTCTATCTTGTTCATCTAGTGACAATTTAGTGTACATGCCAAACACAATTGTGGTATTTTTTTTTCAGAGCTTTTATTCAGTTTAATCGATAAGTAAAATGTGTCAAAATAGGATAAAAACGTGTTTTTGGTCGTAAAGATTTTTTAGAGAAAATTCGTAAAATTTACACGAAAATTTTTTTTTTTTTTTTTTTAATTTTTTTTGGGTGTAGTGCAGATTTTACTGTTTATTTTCATAAATTACGAAATATTGAAGAAAATTTTATTGATATATATATATTATATTTGGAAATAAAGAATATAAGGAAATTAAAAAAAGAGCAATAAAAAAATATAGGGGAAACTGGAGCAAAATGGACCTCACGATTAACATGATCCAGGAATTTTTTTCGGAGTGAAGGGCTTTGTGGAAAAATCTGAAAAAATTTGAGAGGATGCTGCAATATGTATACATTGTTGGTGAATTTTTTGAAATTTTTTTGGAGAGGCCTTCACCCCCAAAAAAATTCCCAAATCACTTTGACTTGCAGGCCCATTTTGCCCCAGTCTTTCCAATATACAAAAAAAAATGGGAACAATGTTATGTTTATGTATATATCAATAGAAACGTTGGTTTCCCATTATAATAGCTTCCTCATTCAAGTTTTAAATAAATAAAAAAAAAACATTCAAGTTTTTTAAAATTTTCCTACTATTATTTTTTATAGTACAATAATTCCAAAGTGATTCAGGAAATATTTGCCTCGAATTTGACGGCGTTACAGTATTTTTCATGTGAAATTTCACTAGCTGTCCAATTCTCCGAAAATCCATCATGCAAAAGAGGAAGAAAAAAATAAAAATCTATCAATCTCATGAATTTAAGGATGTCATAGTGGTTCGGGCAATCTATTTTTCCTTCTCAATTTTGGTCACTTTCGATAGAATAGCATGAGTAGATTTTTTAAAAATTTTGTTTACCCCATGTTACCGGACAAATAAGGCCAAAATTAATTTTTGAAAATAATTAAATTAACATGGAAACTCCATAAGCGAGGCTCAGTTTCAGTTTCACTGCAAAAATTCATGGTCACAGACCTATTTCTTCTTTATATAAGCTTATATGTTTTTTGTTCGTCAGAATGTCTATTTTTTTTTGAAATCGTGAAAAATGTATGTTACCGGACATATAGTGACGATTAATTCAATTGATTGCATGAAAACATCAATGGCGGCCATATTGGTATTTGAAATCCGAGAATCCTCCAATCCCAGTCCTCGATGCTGGGACAGTGTGAGTCAAATGCGGAACAATATTGAATATTCATAATATTATTTATTAAAAATTCATCATCTCGGACATCGTTCTAGTATCGGTAAAATGTTGAAAAATCGAAATAGTTATAGTAATTATAATAACTAAGAGGAAAAAAAAAAAAAGTCGATCATTTGAACCTGCCACTATGATATCCTTAATCTTTGAGAGAAAAAACAATATTTCCATCGGAAAATCGTATTTTCTCTCGTACAGACTTGAAAATCAATTTTAACAGGATAATAAAATTGACTCTGCGGCTTTTATTTTTTCTCTAGACCGCTGGGTAAAAACCCTCTTTGGCTCTATTAGCATTGACAAAATTGAATTATCGAATTTTGCGCCGTTAAAAAAGTTTCACTTGTTTAACGTAGTATCCCAGCAAACTTGAGTACAGTTGACCCCTTATTTTTTTTTATGCCATATCAAAGATGATATTTTTTAACATTTTTCTGAATTTTTTCATAATTTTTGTCCGTGCAGTTTATGAGATATGAATTATCAGAGTTACTGAAAATAGCGGTGGTGGGGATGAAACGCCCTAAATCGGACGGAAATAACGAAATTACTAAAGAACCACAGGATTGACCCATTATTTAAAAACAATTGGCGAAGAGAGCAGCATTTTAACTAAATAATAGAAGAAAAAAATATTCAATTCACCGTATAGTTATTGAGAAATTTTAATTAGAAGGTAGTCGTAACTATTTGCCTCTCTCTCTATTTCATGCATGTGATAGGAGATTAATGCAAAAGAAAATGCGAGAGAAAAAAATTATATTCACAAGCTGAAGATATGACTTTCGACTAGTTTAATCACTCTTTTCGGGTAAATTGAAGCGCATTTTCCCCGAATTAACAGCAATTAATTGAAAACAAGCCTGAAAATCCTCATTTTCCCCTGTTTTATTAACCGTACTTCAGGAGACTACCTCAAAAATTTGCGAAAAATTATTTCGAGTGGAAATTGTCGATTATTGAAGCGTATTTCAGTTTTAAACGGAATTTTCCGCGATTTTCAAAAGGATCTCGAAAACCATTGGGTTGAGGAGAATTTATAAGGAGACCTTTTTTATGAAGAATTGAATTCTCTAAAAAAAAAGTCTCTTGACAAATTCTCCTAAACCCAACGGTTTGCGAGATCCCTTTAAATAATGAAACGAAAGTGAGAAATTTAAAAAATCCTCCTAAATTTCACGTTTTGCGATATTCATTTATTTGCTTTGATGAAAATAACACCAAAGCAATATCATAGGAGATTAGTAATGTTAAAAAAAATACGAGAAACAAAAAAAAATTATATTCACAAGCTGAAAATATGACTTTCGAATAGTTTAATCACTTTTTTCGGGTAAATTAAAGCACATTATCCCCGAATTATCAGGAATTAATTGAAAACAAGCCTGAAAATCCTCATTTTCCCCTGTTTTATTAACCGTACTTCAGGAGACTACCTCAAAAATTTGCGAAAAATTATTTCGAGTAGAAATTGTCTATTATTGAAGCGTATTTCAGTTTTGAACGGAATTTCCCGCAATTTTCAAAAGGATCTCGAAAACCATTGGGTTGAGGAGAATTTATGAAGAGACCTTTTTTATGGAGAATTGAATTCTCTACAAAAAAGGTCTCCTGACAAATTCTCCTAAACCCAACGGTTTGCGAGATTCCTTAAAATAATGAAACGAAAGTGAGAAATTTAAAAAATTCTCCTGAATTTCACGTTTTGCGATATTCATTTATTTGCTTTGATGAAAATATCATCAAAGCAATATCAGAGGAGATTAGTAATGTTAAAAAAATACGAGAAACAAAAAAAAATTATATTCACAAGCTGAAGATATGACTTTCGAATAGTTTAATCACTTTTTTCAGGTAAATTAAAGCGCATTTTCCCCGAATTACCACCAATTAATTGAAAACAAACCTAAAAATCCTCATTTTCTCCTGTTTCATCGACCATACTCTGAGATACTACCTCAAGTGATTCCATCCATTCATTAAATCATTATATTTTCCTTACCACAATTATCTTTCCAAAAAGAATCATTCGCCTCACAATTTAAAGCAAAATTAACTCTATAATGCCAGAGCTCTTCACTTCCCTTCCATTCAATTGTTAATTACACTGATAAAAGAAATGTCGAGAACTAATTTTCCCATTAATTGACTTCCATCAAAAAACATAAAAAGAAAAAAAAAAACCAGAGAAATTACATTTCCCGCAGTATTAATTATTCATTCAATAATGAGCCAATTCAGTGTCCATTGTCAGTGAAGAAAAAATGCTGAAATATTAATTAACCATTTTCGTCATTAGCTAACATCACCCCCCCCCCTCCCCCATCCCCAAAAAATTCAATAATCCAATTATAAAAAATTTATTGAATTCAATACTCTACTCAAATATCTTGAGAGCTTTTCCAAAGCACTCGTAAGATTGGAGATACTTTACATAATGAAGATCATTTTCGGGGAGTAGTAGGAGGAGGGGGGGGGGGGGGGGGTTGGGAGGAGAGGAAACAATTCTTTCTCTCAACTTTACGACAAAATTGTTTTTTTCCCCCTTATGGCTCATTAAGTTACGAGAAAAATGAACGGTAAGGCTGCACTTGTCGTTGAAAATTTTTTTCGTTGATTAATGTTTGATTTTGTCGTAAAAAAAAAAAGGTAAGAAAATTTGAGGCACCAAGTTGAGTGGCAGAACGAGATATGTCTGAACCTTTTTTTTTATTATATATATATATGTTTTAAAAATCTTTCATAAATTATTGGCTCGACCTTTTTTTCCGTGGTCAATGGAATCCTAAAAGGAAAAAATAAAAAAAAAAAAAAAGGTAAAAGTCCCAGATCCTTCCTTTGAAATCCATTTATTTCCTTATATAGCAATAATTCAAAGTTAATTTGTCATGAGAAAATAAGAATGATTATTACAGTAAAATATTTCGAGTGACAACAGTGTATGGGATCAATATCTGAGACAACGTACTAATTAGGCGGAAGCTATTAGACGAAATAACAAAAAATAAACAGACACAATGATGTCATGTGTCTCAAAATAACTTATTAAATGCCATTTTTTTTTTTTTTTTCTTTTTTATCAGAAGGAAAAATTGTGGAAGTGATAAGGAAAACTGGAGTTTCAATTTCCTCATTTTTAATCAAAGAGGAAAGAAAAGATGAAGAAGAATAGGAGAAGGAAGAGGGTGGGGGGGGGGGGGAGGGGAGGAGGGGGCAGAGGACAATTTCCACTTGAGGAAATCGTTCTCCATCCAGATTGCTTCTAGAAAGCATTCTAGATTTTGGCCAATGGTCTAATCTTTTTCTTTTCTAATCGACTTGAAGTCTGAAAGAATGTGAACTCTCGTATTTGAAAATAAAGTGGAATTTTTATGTATCAATACTTTGATGCTGGTCAGAGATTTTTAGTCCCTATTAAAATTCCCGGGACCAGAGATGGAAATTTTTCAATTAATTGCTGTTAATTCGGGGAAAATGTGCTTTAATTTACCCGAAAAAAGTGATTAAACTATTCGAAAGTCATATCTTCAGCTTGTGAATATAATTTTTTTTGTTTCTCGTATTTTTTTTAACATTACTAATCTCCTATGATATTGCTTTGATGATATTTTCATCAAAGCAAATAAATGAATATCGCAAAACGTGAAATTCAGGAGGATTTTTTAAATTTCTCACTTTCGTTTCATTATTTAAAGGGATCTCGCAAACCGTTGGGTTTAGGAGAATTTGTCAGGAGACCTTTTTTGTAGAGAATTCAATTCTCCATAAAAAAGGTCTCTTCATAAATTCTCCTCAACCCAATAGTTTTCGAGATCCTTTTGAAAATCGTGGAAAATTCCGTTTAAAACTGAAATACGCTTCAATAATAGACAATTTCAACTCGAAATAATTTTTCGCAAATTTTTGAGGTAGGCTCCTGAAGTACGGTTAATAAAACAGGGAAAAATGAGGATTTTCAGGCTTGTTTTCAATTAATTGCTGATAAGAGTGATTAAACTAGTCGAAAGTCATATCTTCAGCTTGTGAATATAATTTTTTTCTCTCGCATTTTTTTTTGCATTAATCTCCTATCACATGCATGAGATAGAGAGAGAGGCAAATAGTTACGACTACCTTCTAATTAAAATTTCTCAACAACTATACGGTGAATTGAATATTTTTTTCTTCTATTATTCAGTTAAAATGCTGTTCTCTTCGCCAATTGTTTTTAAATAATGGCTCAAACCTGTGGTTTTTTAGTAATTTCGTTATTTCCGTCCAATTAAGAGCGTTTCATCCCCACCACCGCTATTTTCAGTAACTTTGATAATTCATATCTCATAAACTGCACGGACAAAAATTATGAAAAAATTCAGAAAAGTGTAAAAAAAATATCATCTCTGATACGCCATCAAAAAAATAAGGGATCAAGTCTTTGAAACACGTATTCAAAAAAAAAGAAGTATTACGATTTTTATATTTTTCACCAGAGATTTTCACTTCCCATTAAAATTCCCGGGACCAGATGCAAACTTTCAATGAAACTGCGCATTATTTTTATGAATTAAATCCAGATCCTGTCTTTTGACGCATAAAAATTTTCCAACGAGAGATCCGATAAAAATGGTCAATTATAAAAAATTCCGGGAATTACGCAGCTATAAAAAAAAATCGGTATTTTCCTCTATTGTTTGATTATTCTTAATGAATTATTCTCATTCAAAAATTCTCGCAAATTTCAATTGATTAAATAAATTCAATTTTATTATTTGTGCAATTTTATAAATTTCCAAGAATTCTCTAATTAATGAATAGCTATTGACTCTGCTTGTATAAAATTTCGTACAACTCATTCAGTTAATTCAGTTAACAAAATTAATGATAAAATAAAAAAAATCTGCAAATACAGAGAGAATTAATTAAAAATAAAATTAACTAGTAGTTAATTAAACTTTCACATCCACCTGAGTTAAAGTCAGTGAGAAATGTCGTGGCGAAAGACTATTACAAAGAGGAATATATATTTAATGAAGGGAAATTGAAGATAAGAACACTTAATAAACTCATTAATTTCGTTTTAATGAATGAAATAAATGAAATAATGAATTTAAGGATTTTTATTTACTTCTGAATTTTCATAGCATAATAAACTCAAATTTTTATTATTTTAGGTATTTTTCCTCTCTCTCTCTCTTTTACCTTTAATTTTTTATCTATTATTATTATTTACTCTCTTCACCCTCTGAAACTTTGCACAATTCCCAGAGGTTTTGACCTTAAATTCAATAAATCCTCATTGAATTGAATCTTCGGAGAATTTAAAGGGGAAATTCAATGAACTTTGAATTGGATAAAAAAAAATTTCATAATTTCATAATTTTTCATTGAATTTTTCAATGAAAATAATTAAATAATTGAAGAAATCATAATAAATAGTACTTTTTTCTGGGACTATTTTGTGACAAAGTTGAAGTGGAATTCAACGATGAGAATGTACAAATGATATTACAAAAAATTCTGACAAGGCAAATTCCTTTTTTATTAATCTCAGTCACGTTTTCTTGGTTCTTTGCATTGAATTCCATTTATCATGATGAAAATCGTTGAATTTCCTTTTTTTCTCATTTTATTTTTATTTCTTTTATAAAAAAAAAAAAAAAATATCGTCATCTTAGAAACAAAGAGGCGTAAGTGGTATTATTATATACAGGACTTACGCCTTTTTGACTCTAAAGTGACGATATATTTTGATAATGAGTGATTTCAATATTGTTTAGAGACAATTAAAGAAATATCCAAGTAGCAGGTCCAAATGATCTACTTTTGTTTTTTTTTTATTTTTCCAAGTTATCATGAATATTCTAATTATTTCGATTTTATAAGATTTTACAGTTATTAAAACGATATCCACAATAGTAAATTGTTATTAAATAATATTATAAATATTCAATATTGTTCCGAATTTGACTGACGCTGTTTCAGCATCTAGGACTGGAATTGGAGGATCCTCGGGATTTTAAATACCAATATTCCCGCCAATTCATGTTTTCATGTAATTAATCGGATTAATCGTCGCTATTTGTCCGGTAACAGGCATTTTTTTATGATTTGAAAAATTAATAGACACTCTAACGAACAAGAATATATATAGTTATATAAGGAAATAATAGATCTGTAACCATGAATTGTTGCAGTGAAACTGAAACTGAATCTTGCTTATGGAGTTCTAATGTTAATTTGATTTTTTTCAAAAAATTATTTTTCACTCAATTTGTGTCCGGTAACATGGTGTAAAGTAAATTTTTTTAAAAATCTTCTCATGCTACTCTATCGAAAGTGATGAAAATTGAAAAGGGTTAATAGATTATCGGAACTACTTGGATATCCTTAAGGGGTAACACTATTGTAAAAGTCTAGAAAAAAAGCGTTTTTTGGCTATTTTCTATTGAAAAAGTGGCAATAAAATAATGATATTTGAGGGAGTAATTGAGCATATATTTGAGTCTTCAGAAAAAAAATCATCAAAAAATATCAAAAAATGACGATACAAGAGCCATTCTTGCGAGGCCCCTCGAATTTAAAACACTCTGTGGCACGCAGTGTAATTGGTGCAAATTTCAATTGAAAAAAAAAAAATTGGCTCAGTCTAGATACATATAGCTACAGTAATACGTAGGGGATTTCAAAAAAATTGTTTTTTGTGGGATTGGTGACCATTTGAATGAAAAAACTCAAATTTCGGCCAAAAAACCGGCAATTTTTTATCAATAAAAAATGTGCAAATCAATTTTTTGAAAATCCCCTACGTATTTCTGTTTGAAATATTGTTTTCAAGATGCTGTGGGAAATTCAAATGAAAATAATGAAAATTATTGGAGTTATGCTGCGTGCCAATTTGAAAAATCATGTTTCGAGAAAAACACGATTGAAGTTTTGACTTAGGGCTATGAATATGAAGAAATGTCTTGGGAAAAATTCAAAATTTCATGTGAAATAATGGGTTTCAGGTGATAACTTTTCTTGCCCGTATTCTGGAAGGCCCAAAGTAATTTTTGAAGCAAGAAAAAAAAATCAATTTTTTGAAAATTCTACAGTAATGTTATCCTTTAATTGCATTTCAAATTCAAATAAGAATAGGTGTTAATATATATTCAAATTCTCGTTCCAACAAATACTGATTTTTCACTGTAACCTTGAACAGGGAAAATCCATTGTAATTCCCAGTGGAAATAATGTCGGGATAAAGTCATTGCTGTGGTCACATTGGTAGACCCCGATTGAACCCGCCAACGCGTTAAAAAGTGCCCCAAGAGAGACTACTCAAATTCCTGAAACCCCATGGGTTAAAATCCAATACATAGAATTATCATTCGATTCGTCTTAATTTTCTTTTGAAGAGTCCAGAAAAGTTACAGAAAAAAAAAAAGTGTGAAAAGTCGGATTTTTTCATCCAAGAATTAGGGAAAGGTGGGGCAATACGGGCATAAGGGGTAAAATGGACACATTTGAGTTTTTAATAAAAACAAATTTTTCTAAAAAGCAGCGGCTCCTTCAAAAAATCTGAAAAAATTTACAAACAAAATAGACATGTTGGAGGATTTTCTCAAATTTTTTCAGATTTTTTCGTCAAGTCCTTCATTCCGAAAAAAATTCCTCAATCATGTTACCATGAGGGTCCATTTTGCCCCACTCTCCCCTACTTAATACATTAAATATATCTTTACATGATGAATATCATGTGAATTTCGCCACCAAACCTTCATTTTGGCTTTATTCGTTAAAATAATATTTTCTTATACTTAATTTTCATTACCCCACGTATTCAAATGCGTTTTGCGCAGCCGCTATTGAATATTTTTGCACGCAAATTTAACCCGATATAGTTTGAAGTATGTTTTTTGAAGTATGATCGGTTTCGTAGAGATTCGTTCGATCTAAGTTAGCTCAAGAAAGCTTCGAAAAGAAAAAAAAACCTAAAAAATGAGTTTTTTCACTTAAAAATTCATAACTTTCTCAATTTTCAATATTTTCAGCTAAAAATTTACAGTTGTACTCTCCAGATAGTACACTTTGAGGAAAAAATTAGTGCGAAATCGATGCTTCCAAAAAAGATATTTATTTGGCAAAATGAAAGTGTGAATTTGGGATAGAATGAAGCGACACATTATTCAATATTTTAATCCATTTTTTAAAATTGAAAATCGCAAAAATTAATATAAAAATGGGAGAAAATGATTATTTCATTACGAATTAACGTGAAAATTTTTCTTCATTATATATAATGAAATATATGATATAAAATGAAGAAAAAATATTTCTTATATATATGTATATATATTATAAAAACTTTTTATGCTTATATTATGAAAAATATAATTTTTTTCAATTTTTTGAGAATTCGATTTTTTTTTAGGCTCTTTTTTCAGTTTTTTGGAAATATCTCCGGTTCTGTTGGACTCAGCTACCTGGGACCGATTTCAAATGAAAGGTGAGATCATTTCCCATCGATTTATGGGGGTTCGGATCCAAAAATATCAATTTTTCACATAATTATAGGGCAAAATTTTTGGCGATTAGGGCAATTTTCCACAAAAGTTCCCATAACTATCTAAAAAATCGATATTTTTAAATTCAAATCCACATAAATCGATGGAAAATGATCTCAGCTTTCATTTAAAATCGATCCCATGTCATTACGACCAATAGAACCAAAGATATTCCAAAAAAACTGAATTTTCTCAAAAATCGAAAGGTTTTTACTCTTCAAAAATGCAAAAAAAAAATCAAAAATTCTCAAAAAATTAAAAAAAATTAATTCCCGCATTTTTTATTTGCCTAAAATTTCCTCAGCTTTTCAATAGAATCATCAAAAAAAATCTATCTCTCACTGTTTCATTAAAATATCTATTTTGCTCCGAGTTTCCCTAATAAACTTTCAATAAAAATAATTTCAATAAAAAAAATTTGAAAAAATTCAATTAATTACACATTTACGAATCAATAGAGAAGTAAGAAAATTACGAGTTCATAGAGGACTAAACAAAAAGCAGCAAAAACAAGGAAGGAAAATGTTGTAATTGGAATACCACTTAAATTGTATTTAACATCAAGGCGTGACCTATGAAATGAAGTACGTGCTGTGAATCCATGGAGGATATTGACTCCACTGTTTTTCCCATACTCTGCTCTTTTGTCTTCGATTTCATTCTTTTTTCCTTTTTTTCTTCAATGTTTAATCAATTTCCGGAGTGATGCCGTTCACACTGAAAACACTATGACATTATTGACTTTGAAAACAAGAAAATCCAAAAAAATAGAAAAAAATAAAAATCCTAAAAATAGCAAAATTTTTACAATTTTAATTTTTTTTGTAACAAATAAATTATTTTGAAAAATGAAAAAAAGTGCACATATAGAAAACTCAAAAAACTATAACTGCAAATTTTTTTATATTTTTTTTCATCATAATTCGTTCATTTTTCACTAATTATCATGATAAATACCGTTTTTTTAAGGAAGAATAATCTTTTTTTAGCTTTAAAATGAAAATTTTTGCAATTTTCTCTTCTTATTTGCAAAAAAAAAATTCATTTGACTTTTTAATGAGGCTTAAAGAGCAATTTTTCTTCTTCTCTCTCTCTTTCGCATCATTAAACTAATATTCTAATGAAAATATGAACAATGAAATAGGAATTCATTGAGTTGACGCAGAGATCTTTAAAAAACACAATTTGCATAAGTCTCATTAGCATGAGATTGTGTGTATCCTTATCATCTAAATTTCCCTGAAGACATTCACTGAGTTTTAACTCTTGAAAGATATATATGCGTGGTGCTTCATTTTCACAATAATTTACATAATAACGCGTACATTGACACGATTTGAAGTATTCATCAGATTCTAAGGGAAAAGTTTACGTCTCTGGCAATTGTAGAAATGTTTGGTGAGAATTTACCCAATATATATATACATATATATATATTGTCTGACCTAAATCACTCTATTCTACTCGTGAATGCATGCAGAATTCGTGATTTACGTTATTTCACGAGAAAAAAATCTCCTAAATTCTTTAATTAAATTTTATTAATAAAGTTAATTCATTATTTTTTTAAATATAAATTCTTCTATTTCCCTAAAAATTCCGAAACTTCTTTTTCATTGGAGATGAACATTTTTCGTCGAAAAAAAACGAATATAGAAAAATGATTTCTGTTTGTCGAAATCTCTTCAAATGTCATCAAAAATTTTCGGTTTTTCAGGCAAATAGAAAAATTGATTTTTTTTTTTATAAAAAAAAAAAAAAAAAAAATCCTTTGATCGAATATATAGTATTTGAATTCCCTAACACTGCAGGTTTCGCTAAAAAAAAAAAAAAAAATTTTCTCTTTATTTCAAACTTCAGAGAATGTTCAAAGCCAATGGAAAAACAAGAAAAAAAAAATCGGACAAGAGAAGCTGGAAAATCAGAGATAAAAAGAAACTCCGTCATTCTCTGGAGATAGTATTCTGTCATCAACAGTTCAATTCTCACGTGAGCCATTGAATGCATCAATTTCGATAGACATTCGTTGTTTTTTTTTTTTCGTGCCTTCATTCAACTCCCCTCGCTACATTCGCATTTTCCTTTTATTTTCGTTTTTTTTTGGGGGGGAGGGCTACTCGCCTTTTTTTCCACGTCTAAAATGCCCCCCGGGAGAATAATACGTCAGTGCATGAACGGACGATGGGGCAAAAAAAAATAGTAGAATATAAATAAACAGAAAAACAGAGAAAAAAACGAAAAAGTAGGAAAAAGTAATTTTTGCGAGAATTTTTTAACAGGTCATCAAACTTTTTGTTAACATGCACAACAAAGCTTTATTCGACTGCAAAAATTGATTTTGAAGAACAAGCAAAAGTGTAATAATTAATGCAGATGCAATTGGACCAAAAAAATCGGTTCAATTGTCTTTTTTTTGGTTTTTCAAATCAACTGAAACTTCTATTTTTGCATATTTCATTTTTTAATTTATTTTACAATAAAAAAAAATTGTAAAATTTTTTTAGTGATGGAAATTTCAATTTATTGAAATATTCATGAAAATTTGATTAAAGTGAGAATGAATAATCATAGAAATTGCTTTTTTTCCTTTAGAATTTGAATTTTAATCCAAAAATAATGATTTTCGTGGAAATTATATTTTTAAAAATTCGATTTTTCATCGAAATGGCTAAAGGACATTTTAAATCAATGATTTTTCCTTTTATTATTCGAGATAAAAAGTGATTGCAGTAATAAAGGCTAAATTGACGATTTTAAAGTGCATTTGAATAGTTGGCAATAAAAAATTATTGATGCAAGTGATTTTGGCAAAGGATGCTGGGAAAAAGTTCATCCGTATCTCTTCGAATTTTTTTAGTATCATGGACTACTATTGGGTGACATGATAAGTGGGTGAATGCAAAACTGAATAAAGGGGGATCATAAAACAAATAAGAGTAATACATAAAAGTAAATCTGAGTTATGGAAGAATTTGGGAAAATCTATTACTAGTTGAGGAAAAAAAGCCGGTCTCAATGGTTCATTTGCAATAAAATTTGATTCAAAAGGGCTATGGAGACTTTTCCGATTGATGCAAATGATGCTGAAAATGGAAATCTGCAATAATTTCTCTTATCTCAATTTTTCTAACACTTCCTTCTTAAACATTGCCGGGAATTTTTTTTTTAAATATAATTATAGATATTTAGATCTTGAGAGATCCAAAAAAAAAAAAAATCAGTTTTATTCTAATATTTGAGATTTTTTAGAATTTATGAAATTTTTATGAAATTTTTATGAAACTTTTATAAAATTTTTATGAAATTTTTATAAAATTTATATGAATTTTTTTTCTCGAAATTTTTTCTTATAAATTCTCAAATTTAACTCCGGCAACCTTCCTTTACCTATATATAGATTACCTTATCTTTACCTATGTATATACATTCTAAAAATCAGTTTTATTCTAATATTTGAGATTTTTCAGAATTTATGAAATTTTTATGAAACTTTTATAAAATTTATATGAATTTTTTTTTCGAAATTTCTTCTGATGAATTCTCAAATTTAACTCCGGCAACCTTCCTTCACCCACATATAGATTACCTTAACTTCACCTATATATATATACATTTTAAAAATCAGTTTTATTCTAATATTTGAGATTTTTCAGAATTTATGAAATTTTTATGAAATTTTTATGAAATTTTTATGAAACTTTTATGAAACTTTTATAAAATTTTTATGAATTTTTTTATCAAAATTTTTCCTGATAAATTCTCAAATTTTAATCCGGCAACCTTCCTTCACCTATATATAGATTACCTTATCTTTACCTATATATATACATTCTAAAAATCAGTTTTATTCGAATATTTGAGATTTCTTAAAATTTTCGAAATTTGATAGAATTGGTTCTGATTAGATCTGAAATCTAGGATTTTTTTTGTACTTTTTGAGATCTAAATATATCTAATTAGATATTTTTAACTTAGAAAGAAAAGGGCGTAAGTACTATGCTTATACATAGCACTTACGCCCCTTTGTTTCTAAGCCTACGATATAATTATATTTAAAAAATACAAAATTCTCGGCAGCAGTTGATTATTTCTCGGATAAAATTTCTCGGATAAAATTTCTCGGAATATATTTCTCCAAAAAAAAAATTCTCTGTCAGAAAATTCATTTTCAACCCATACAAAGTCTAAAATTTTTCGGCGAAATTTTCGGGTAGTGCAATTCATTAACTTACAAATTTCTGAATCAAATTTTATTGATATGGATCATGAATGCCCTTTTTTCCCTCAATAACATCGGATTTTCATAATCAGACAAAAATTTTTAACAATCTATGTGACTTATCTTTTTTTCCCTAAACTAAGGCAATAATCTGATTCTCTCTGCCAAAAGTCACTTCATAATTTACCTTCTATTTGTTTCACCTCATTCTCAACCCCATCCTCCATATTTACACACATGTCATTTACCTCAGTAAAACAAAAAAAAAAAAACTCAAGCCTATTTATCCAAAACCCTGTTGATGTTTATCCAGCAATCGTAGAATTATTTACATGAAATGTCTAGTCGTTTGATTCCCAGTACTCAACAAGCAGAAAAAAAAACCGAGGGCCAATGAAAATTACTCCTATTTCCACGAAAATTACATACTCAGTTGCAATTCAACCGCAGCTGGTAGTACCTCGTGCTTTTTATAACTAAAAAAATTGAAGTGATCTCCTCTTTCTTCTCTCCATTATTTTCCCTTCAGGGAAAACTGCCTCTAAAAGCAGTTGAATTAATCAGCGAATGAAGCGCAAGATAAACTCGCAGAGCAATTTTTTTTAATAAAAAAAAACGAATCATAAAACTTTATTTTACATCGTTTATGAACATTTTTCGTGTTCGGAAAGTGAAAAAAGAAGAAAAAAACAGATTATGAAGCATCAATTCATGCTGATGATGATCCTTCATCAAGGATTCACCCACAGTCTTCTCCACTTCAATAAAAATAATAACAATAACAATAAAAATGTGGAGAGCAAAATTTTTCGATGGATTGATGAACTCTGCGATATTTTCCGGAACAATGACGTAGAATCAAAGGATCTTTCACTGGAGACTTACTTTACAAATCAATCACGTAAATCCATGGATTTCTTAGAGTTACTGTCTAGACATATAAGCAGGAGCAATGAGCATTACACCATCTCCCTGAGATCACACTTTGCACAAGATTTTTTGCACTATTCGACACATGATTATCTCGAAAATATCAGGAAAATTAAATCAGATATTCAGTATCGAATTGTTGTGCTTGATATGGATACTATTGATGTTATTTTTCATTCGATGTTCGGTTGGAATAATGAGCAGCACACATTTATCATTTTTTGTTGTGATGATGATCATCGAAATGAACATGATGATGATTTTCGAAATAGACATGATGATGATCAGCAAAATTGGCAAAATGATGATCATCGAAATGGACATGATGATGATCTTCGAAATAAACATGATGATGATCATCGAAATAGACATGATGATGATCATCGAAATGGTCAGGATGATGACAAAATGACGTTAAAATCGATGACAATTGATTTTATGGAAAATCTTCGAAATGAACATGATGATGATTTTCGAAATAGACATGATGATGATCAGCGAAATTGGCAAAATGATGATCTTCGAAATGAACATAATGATGATCATCGAAATAGACATGATGATGATCATCGAAATGGTCAGGATGATGACGAAATGACGTTGAAATCGATGACAATTGATTTTATAGAAAATCATCAAAATGGACATGATGATGATCATCGAAATTGGCAAAATGATGATCATCGAAATGGACAGGATGATGATTATCGAAATAGACATGATGATCATCAAAATGGACATGACGATGATCATCGAAATTGGCAAAATGATGATCATCGAAATGGACAGGATGATGATCATCATAATAAACATGATGATGATCATCGAAATGGACATGACGATGATCATCGAAATGGACATGACGACGATCATCGAAATTGGCAAAATGATGATCATCGGAATGGACAGGATGATCATCATCGAAATGGACATGATGATGATCATCGAAATAGACATGATGATGATCAGCGAAATGAACAGGATGATGATCATCGAAATGGACAGGATGATGATCATCGAAATAGACATGATGATGATCATCGAAATTGGCAAAATGATGATCATCGGAATGGACAGGATTATGATCATCGAAATGGACATGATGATGATCAGCGAAATGGACATAATGATGATCATCGAAATGGACATGATGATGATCATCGAAATTGGCAAAATGATGATCATCGGAATGGACAGGATGATGATCATCGAAATAGACATCATGATGATCATCGAAATGTACATGATGATGATCATCGAAATAGACATGATGATGATCATCAAAATTGGCAAAATGATGATCATCGAAATGGACAGAATGATGATCATCGGAATGGATATGATGATGATCATCGAAATGGACATAATGATGCTCATCGAAATTGGCAAAATGATGATCATCGAACTAAACATGATGATGATCATCGAAATGATCAGGATGACAACGAAAAGACGTTAAAATCCACTACAATTGATTTTATGGAAACCATATTGAAGAAAATTTGGCAGAAATTCGGAGTTTACAATGTGTTTTTTCCTTCTTTCACTAAAAGTGGAAATAACTCACATGCATGGATGTACAATCCGTTTTTTAAGGACGTAAACCGTCAGAAATATGGTAAACTGATGGAAGTTGAGTTGAGTAATGAGTACATTAGATCATTGAATGTCTTCAGGAATTTTAATGGATACGAAATTAATGTTGGACTCTTTCATTCACCGCCATCCGCACCGAAAATCAATCCGGATGAAACTGACATTGAAGATCCTGTTGTGGAAGATTTTTATGGGGTTGACGGACATGTGGTCGGTACATTTGTCAAGTACTACAATTTGAGGGTAAAAATAAGGGGACCAAGCGATGGAATTGAGTATGGCTTTGTTGAGGCAAATGGAACATACACGGGAACACTTGGTAATTTTTTTTTTTAATTTAGCTTTTAATTATGCTGATTAATGCAGACATTTTAGAGTTTTTAGATTTTTACATATATATTTTTATATATATATAAAATTATTATTAAAGCCAAAATGAAGATTTGGTGGCGAAATTTACATGATATTCATCATGTAAATATACATTTAATGTATTAAATAGGAGAGAGTGGGGCAAAATGGACCTAGAAGATGAGATGACTCGAGATTTTTTTAAAAAGCAGCGCTTGCTTCAAAAAATCTGAAAAAATTTACAAACAATATAGACATGTTGGAGGATTTTCTCAATTTTTTTAAGATTTTTTCGTCAAGTCCTTCATTCCGAAAAAAATACCTTAATCATGTTACCATGAGGGTCCATTTTGCCCCACTCTCCCCTATAACAAAAAATATACATTTTTTTCTTCTAGATTTTCACAGATTTTTAATGTCTAATCTATCCCTCAGGTGACGTAGCAAATGGCCGAGTAAGTGCTAGCTTCAACTCCCAGTACATAAAAAAGTACTCTCCAATTGGTAAACCAGCCGATGTCCTCGAGTTTTCTACACCAATTGACAACGATCGTGTCTGCATAATAGTTCCATCACCAGAAGAAATCCCACGTTGGTTGCGTCTCTATCACTCCTTTCGCCCGGAAATATGGGCGTGTTTTGCTGTCTCAATGATCGTGTCATCGCTCTTTTGGAGAATAATGCAGTACACTAACACGAAAAAACCGCCTGGCTATCACGACGTATTGCTGGAGACTTTTTTGATCTACATTGGAGCACCAGTTGACATCCAGGGCATCAGAAGAGAGAGGTTGCTTGTTGCTGCAATGCTTTTTTTAGGAATGACGATAATGGCAGTTCTAACTGGAACCATTTACGACAGTTTCACTGTTGAGATGTTTTATCCAGCGATCAACACTTTGGAGGAATTGGATAACAATGGTTTGAATATCGGCACTTCTGCGCTGAGTTTGATCGACATTTTTGGAAGCGATGACAACGATACTGCTAATGAACGTCCAGTTTTCGCCAGACTGCAGCATAAATTGAAGTACACACCTTACAATCCAATGCTGCCATCAATCAAAAGAACTGCAGTTCTTAGGGATGTTGCTTCCATCGCGAGATTCAGCTCATTCGCCGTTTCCAGACACGAGTATGTCGATGATAAAGGGAGAAGCTTGCTCCACTTGGTTGGAGATTGTCCTCAGATTTATCATTTAGGGTATCTTTTACCTAAACACTCGTATCTCAGAAGACCGTTGGACCACATGATGCTGAAGCTCCAGCAGGGGGGATTTGTCAAACTGTGGAAAATCAGAGCGATTAGAACTTTGATTTTGAAACAGACGAGGAGACTTCAGAGCGATGACAAACTGAAGGATCCACTTCCTTTTACTGTTACGGATATGCAAACTTGCTTTTTGATACTTGGGTTTGGGTTGGGGATAGCGATATTTGTTTTTGTTGGGGAAGTTGTTTTTAGACCGGGTTGGAGGGCGAAGTTTTTGGGGAAATGGGGGTTTATGAAGGGGTTTGGTAGGGGATGGATGGTTGGAAGAAATGGGGTTTTGATGGAATAATGAGGATTTGTGGGTTTGTTTTCGATTAATTGGTGGTAATTCGGGGGAAATGTACTTTAATTTACGAAAAAAGTGATTAAACTATTCGAAAGTCATATCTTCAGCTTGTGAATGTAATTTTTTTTTGTTTCTCGTATTTTTTTTAACATTACTAATCTCCTATGATATTGCTTTGATGATATTTTCATCAAAGCAAATAAATGAATATCGCAAAACGTGAAATTCAGGAGGATTTTTTAAATTTCTCACTTTCGTTTCATTATTTAAAGGGATCTCGCAAACCGTTGGGTTTAGGAGAATTTTTCAGGAGACCTTTTTTGTAGAGAATTCAATTCTTCATAAAAAAGGTCTCCTCATAAATTCTCCTCAACCCAATGGTTTTCGAGATCCTTTTGAAAATCGCGGAAAATTCCGTTTAAAACTGAAATACGCTTCAATAATAGACAATTTCCACTCGAAATAATTTTTCGCAAATTTTCGAGGTAGTCTCCTGAAGTACGGTTAATAAAACAGGGAAAAATGAGGATTTTCAGGCTTGTTTTCAATTAATTGCTGATAATTCGGGGAAAATGCGCTTCAATTTACCCGAAAAAAGTGATTGAACTATTCGAAAGTCATATCTTCAGCTTGTGAATATAATTTTTTTCTTCTCGAATTTTCTTTTGCATTAATCTCCTATCACATGCATGAGATAGAGAGAGAGGCAAATAGTTACGACTACCTTCTAATTAAAATTTCTCAATAACTATACGGTGAATTGAATATTTTTTTCTTCTATTATTTAGTTAAAATGCTGTTCTCTTCGCCAATTGTTTTTAAATAATGGCTCAAACCTGTGGTTTTTTAGTAATTTCGTTATTTCTGTCCGATTTAGGGCGTTTCATCCCCACCACTGCTATTTTCAGTAACTTTGATAATTCATATCTCATAAACTGGACGGTCAAAAATGATGAAAAAATTCAGAAAAACGTAAAAAAATATCATATTTAATACAGTATCAAAAAAAACAAGTCCTCAATTATACTCGAGTACAAAAAAAATTATAAGAAGAAAGAAGACAATTAAAGAACACTATTTAATGTTTGTATTGTTCAATGTTCGAGTGTCTAGAAAAAAGTTATAACTCTTCTATATTCAAAATAATAATAATATGATTGTAACCACACGTTAAAAAATGTTTAAAACGCTAATATATTAATTGCACATGAATAAAAAAATTGAAATTAAAATAAAATTGCAAAAAAAAATTTTTAGCATTATCATTAACGAAACCATCTTCACAAGAATCGAATGACGAAGGATCTAATGGTTTCCGCATCAAAAAGAAGAAGGATCAATTTCACAAAGGTCATTATGCAAGTATCATTTGACCAATTACTAGAAAACTATTATTTTTAAACCGAGAAATCGTTGAAAGGAGAAGCTAAATCAAAGGGCAAGAGGCGTCCGTTAATTTATCGGTTTCTCGTGGATATTTCGGAGTCTGAAGGGAAATTGGAAATCATTAATTCATCTATCTCTTCTAAATTCCCAAAAATATAAAAAAAAAAACTGTTTTTTTTTGTTACTTTCATCTCATTTTATTTTTTTTTCCTCTAATTATTAATTAATTTAATTGATAAATTAGTCGAATTTCGCAGAAAATCAAATATTGAATGGCAAATTAAGCTCAAACATCTCATGAGCTGCTGCTGCTGCTGGAATGTGTATCTAGTAAACCATGTTCGAAGTTTATATTTAGTCACTGTCTGAAAATACGCTTTTGGTTCTCTCTAAAGCTCTCAGTAAGCGAAAATCACTGTGAATTTTCAATTTCAACCCAGTGGGAATATAAGCACTTGCATGTTTCAACCTTACGTACTACATAATTCACTGTAAAAATGATAAAAATCATGACTGGACTACCATGTTTTATCATTTTGTTATCAATTCTTCTAAATGGTAAGTATTATCGTGAAATCAAGTAAAAAAGTAAAAAAAAAAAAATAGAATAGAGAATGAAACCCACAGGTTCATTAATCTTCTTCCCAACAATGAGATTTTTTTCTTCTTTTTTTAGGGGTAAATAGGGTCACTGGTAGAACATATCAGGGTCGGTGAGTATTATCAATTTACCTTTTTTTGAACTTCCAAATAGATTTTTCACAATTAAAAATTAAAAAAAAAAACACAGGTATCTTTTACTGTTTTGGGTTTATGTGGATTTAACAGGAGACCTTTTGATTAGGGGTGTGCGAATAATTCGAATCCACGAATTATTCGTACTGAATCGAATATTAATATTTGAATCGAAATTTCAATCGAATAATTCGAATATTTCGAATTTTCGAATTTTTACGAATAATTCGATTTTTTTTCGAATAATTCGAATTTTTGAATAATTCGAACTTCTCGAATAATTCGAAAATTCTCGAATTATTCCAAAAATTTCAAATAATTCTAATATTTTCGAATAATTCGAATTTTCGAATTATTCGATTCGAAATTCGAATCGAATAGTAATATTCGATTCGATTCGAACACTATTCGCACACTCCTACTTTTGTTGAATATTTCATTTGCTACAAGTGAAAAATAGTTCTTGAGAAATATTCGAAAAACCTGGGAAAATTTTCGAAAAAAGCTGAAAAAATTTCGAAAAAAAATAGAATTTTTTAAAAAATATTTTCAAAATAATTTCGAAAATTTTTGGAAAAAAGCGGATAGGGAAATATAATTGATTTTTGAAATATGGGGACAGGGGAAGGTTCGATATTTACTTGAAACTAGAATTAGGGAAGATGGGGTAAAATGGGACAAGGGATAAAACGGACACGTGTTAGTTTCGGTCTTTTATACAATGAAAATTGAGAGAAATTGAGGGAAATATTGGTGATAGGTTTTTTCTGATGATTCCATTGAAAAGCTGAGGAAATTTCCCATGAAAATCATATGTCAGAAGTTATTTTTTAGAATTCTTCAAAAATTCGATTTTTGGCGCGAGATTTGAAGGTCAAATCCTTCTGTTTTTGAAAAATTTCGGGTTTTTGAGAATATCTCTGGTTATATTGGTCGTAGCGATCTGGGGTCGATCTTGAATGAAAAGTGAGCTCATTTTCCATCGATTTAGGTGGTTCAAAAAAAAAATTATCAATTTTTCAAGTACTCATAGGGCAAAAACTGATTTTCAGAAAATGGGCTATAACTATTTGAAAAATTGATTTTAAAAAATTTGAACCACACAAATCGATGGTAAATGAGCTCATCTTTCATTTGAGATCAACCCCAGATCGCTACGACCAACAGAACCAGAGATATCCCCGAAAAAGTGAATTTTTTCGATTTTCGAAAGCCTCACCCCTTCAAAACTCGTCGAAAAAAGCAAAAATTTTCCAAAAATTGAAAAAAAAAAATTTCAACACATGCTTTCCACCCGAAATTTCCTCAGCTTTCCAATGGAATCATCATTTGTGTAGTTCAAATTTTTTTTTTATCGATTTTTCAATTGTTTGCAACTCTTTTTCTAAAAAATTAGTTTTTTCTCTATAGAAGCATTTTCTTTATTGAAAATTTTCAGTTTTTTGCAAATATCTCTGGTTCTATTGGTCGTAGCAATTCGCGGTTGGTCTCAAATGAAAGGTGAGCTCATTTCCCATCGATTCATAGGGTTTTGAATTCAAAAATATCAAATTTTGGGATAGTTATAGGCCAAAAACTGTTTCACAAAACTGTTCTACAAAAATGCCCATAAATACCTTAAAAATCGATATTTTTAAATTGAAAACCCCATGAATCAATGGCAAATGATCTCACCTTTCACCTCCAATCGGAATTTTCACGCTACGACAAATAGAACCGAAGATATTCTCAAAAAACTGAAAATTTTCAGAAAAAGGAAGGATTTCACCCCTCTAAAATGCTCAAAAAAGTCAAAATCGCCAAAAATTCAAAAAAATTAATTCCGGCACTTGTTTCCCGCCTAAAATTCCCTCAGCTTTCCAATGAAATCATCAAAAACAATCTACCGCCAATATTTCTATTAATTTCAAGAGTTTTCCATAATATTTTCCTAAAAATTTAGATGTGTCCATTTTACCCTTGATGTCCATTTTGCCCCCACCTTACCATAATTAAAATATAATTTTCAGAATTGCATACGATTTACAAAATGGGCCAGTAACATATGAGGCATATTATCCAGACGATCCATCCGAAACTCCAATAGATCAACGTCAGCCACTGATGGAACAATCTTATCAAACATACAATCAGTATCCAGCCAGTATAAATAAAAATAAATTATTTGATAATGATTACATAACACTTTATCAACGTCCACCACCGCAAGTCTATAGTCAACAAATCGATAATATTGAACGTTCATCAAATCCAATAGTCGAGGATGCTCTAAAAATTTTGATTGACGCTATTAGAGCCGAGAGAAGTGGTACTCTTCCATCGATTGGTAAACTTTATTTAAGAGAACCATTAAATATTCAGGAAAACGATGGAATCGATCCATCAATTGATTATCAACAAACTAATGCAAATAATCATCAGGAAGAAAGACAAATTAATTATTTTACTAATGATAATAATAAGGATAATGGAATTAATGAAAGTAATAAGAGAGATAATTCAATGAAATCAAGGGAAACACCACAGGTGTCTTCTATTGAGGTCAGCGAAAAACCACACAAAATTCGACATCATCATGGAGACAAAAATAGACGCAATCGCTCATCATCCTGAGCATTCAAATGAAAATTAGACTATTTTTAGCTGATTTTCATTCAGAATGGCGAGGGAGAGGAAGTTTCTTATTCAGAGGATTTTATGGGAATTTTATATGAAATTATTGGGTTTAGGGGAAAATTTGGGGGATGATGAGAGAAAAGAAAGTGAAAAAATGTTTTTTTTTTTAAAGTTTTCCATTTTTTAAGCAATACAAAAAAAAGTGGAAAATGTCTCAATTATAATTTGATAGAGAAAAAAATATTTTAATGAAATTAACATACATTTCACAATTTTTTAGCATTTTCTTAAAAAAAAAAGGAATTATTGTAAAAAAAATTGTTAAAAAATTCGCACTTCTAGTTTTAAAATTTTGTATATTTTCGTATTTTTTATCTTTTGAAAACACTTTTTTTTGTTGAAAAAATAAAAATAATTTTTAGTATTTTTTTTTTCTCAATTAAAAAAAAGTTATTAAAATAGTTTAAAAATTCTAAAAAATTCTAAGTGCAAATTTTTAAAATATTCTTTTTGTAATAATTCATTTGCATAAAAAATTGCAGATATGTGCTCATCATTATTATTATTTTTTATTATCATCTAACAAAGCATATCAGGAAACGACTTTTTTATAAAATTTTATCTTGTTACGCAATTCTCTATTTATTGCGGAAACTGTATTTTCATAAAGCATATCCTGCCCTTCATTTCGATAAAAATTGAATAATACTAAAGAAAAATAGGACAAAAAAAAAATATTAGTCTTTCTGTACCATCATTTTATTTTATCGTAAACGTTACAGAAGATTTTACTTTAATATAATTCATTATTTGTACATTGAAACATATTTTCAACCATTTTCTATACATATATTACACTGATGTAACTGAAAACAATTCTAATAAAGAATTAATACTCTTGATTTACTGGGATTTTAATCTATTCAATCTATTTACATAATTTATCAATTTAAATTTTCTTCTATTTTTTACATTTAAATGTAAATTTTTAATGTCAAGAAAAATTGGAGAACTCAATTTTTATATGATAAGTGCACTAATATTAGATTAGACAGATCTTTTTTTATGTGGAGAGCGAAGAGAATAATAGATTTTAGGGGTGTGCGAAGAGTGTTCGAATCGAATCGAATATTACTATTCGATTCGAATTTCGGATCGAATAATTTCAAAATTTGAATTATTCAAAAAAATTCGAATTATTCAAAAATTCGAATTGTTCGAAAATTTGAATTATTCGAAAATTTGAATTATTCGAAAATTCGAATTGTTCGAAATTTCAAATTATTCAAGGAAATTCGAATTATTCGAAAAAATTCGAATAATTCGAAAATTCTAAATATTCGACAATTCGAATTATTCGGAAATTCGAATTATTCCAAAATTTGAATTATTCAAAAAAAATCGAATTGTTCGAAAATTCGAAAATTCAAATTATTCGAAAATTTGAATTATTCGAAAATTCGAATAATTCGAAAATTCGAATTATTCAAAAATTCGAATTATTCAAAAAAAAATCGAATTATTCGAAAAAATTCGATTCAAATTTCGAATCGAATATTAATATTCGATTCGGTACGAATAATTCGTGGATTCGAATTATTCGCAAACCCCTAATAGATTTCATAAACTGAAGCCATAATTTTAATTGTGAACGAATGATTTCAAGAAATCATGAACATTCTTCTCTAATTTTTCTTTATTTAATTATTTTTCCTTTTCTCCTTTTTCTCTCTCTCAAAAAAAAAATATCGTTGCCTTAGTAACAAAGGGGCGTAAGTGCAATTATTAAGCATAAAACTTACGCCACTTTGTTTCTAAGGCAACAATATAACTCAATGTTTTTTAAAAATAATTATTTTGTCATTGAAAAAAAGAAATTCTCAACAAAAATAAATAGTTGGGAAAATTGTTCATGATTTCTTAATTGACTTAATATAATTATAGACAAATACTTATTGTAACAATCTATTTCTATTGGAACACAAGTTTATTTGGTGAATAATCTCAGTTTTATCATCTAATTATAAATAATAAAGTAAATCTAAAAAACTTACTTCATTGATTTGACAGAAAAAAAAAAGTTTTATTTGATAAAAAACGAGGAAAAAAAAATGAAAATATTATTATGAAATTTAATAGAATGTATTATTTTCTTAATCGAAGAAAAAAGAAGTTAAATCAAATATATGGAAATAAAATTGAGAGAAAATGGAGTAAAAAGGACGAATTTGGTGGAAATTTTAGTGAAATAAGATTTTTTTGATGATTTCAGTGAAAAGCTGATGGAATAATCGAAAAAACACAATTTCACATGTTTTTCAGCAGAAATTTCCTCAAATCTTCGATAGAATCGTTAAATTTCCATTTTACCCCATTTTCTCCGGTTTAAATTCTTGAAAAAAATAATATTCAAAAATAATCTTACAGTAAAATATTCAATTATTCTTTTTATATTACTCTATTCCCCTAAATTCCGGAATTAAAAATAAAAATCACGATCTTCCCACTAATAAATTCCTCCAAAATAAATGCTAATTGTCTCAACTATTAGTATTCTTTTATTTATTTTTTTTATCTAAAAATTATCGTCAACCACTGGAGATAGAATGGCTGGGTGAAGTTTAACTTCCATTCTTACCGTATCGCTTCACCTCTTCCAGTACAAATGCTCGCAATTCTTTGTATGCTCTTTCGACGTCGTCGTTGACGATAATACGATGGAAATTTCCGGGTTCTTCGCCTAAAATGGAAAAAAAATTCTCATTACTTCAATGAAAAACCTCTAAATTTATTAAAAATAGAATTTTTAAAGAATTTTAAACGTTTAAAACAATTAAAGATTACAGAAAAATTAGAAAAATTCAGAATATTTAAAAAATGTTAAGATTTTCAAAAAAAAATTGAAATTCAAAGAATTTCAAAAAATCAGAAAATTTAAAGAATTTTGAAGAATCAGAAAATTTAAAGAATTTAAGAAATTTTAAGAATTGTGAAATTTTGAAAGATTTGAAGAATTTAAAGAAATCACAAAAATTTGACGAATTCAGGAAATTTGAATAATTTAGAAAATTCGCAAAATTCAGAAAATTCGAAAAATTTAGAAAATTTGAATAATTTAGAACATTCAAAAAGTTTAGAAAATTTGAACAATTTAGAACAGTCAAAAAATTTAGAAAATTTGAATATTTTAGAACAGCCAAAAAATTTAGAAAATTTGAACAATTTAGAATATTTAAAAAATTTTTAAAATTTGAATAATTTAGAAAATTTAAAAAATCGAGGAATTTCTAGAAATTTAGAAAATTGGAATAGTTTAGAAAATTTAAAAAATAGAAAATTCGAAAAATTTCGAAAATTTGAATAATTTCGAAAATTCAAAAAATTTAGGAAATTTGAAAAATTTTGAGATAAACTCTTTAAAAAAACAATTTAAAAAAAAGGCGTCTCACCAAATTTCATTTCCTCAACAGCAATAGCCAATCGTCTTTTCAACGATTCCTCAGTCTCTGTTTTCCTAGCCAACAGACGTTTTTCCAGTTCTTCAATCGAAGGTGGTTTTATGAAAACCAGAAGTGGATCCAACGAGGTTCCACAAATTTGTTTGACACCCTGCATATCAATATCAAGTACACAAACTTTCCCAGCATCCATCACATCCTCTACTGCTTTTTTGCTCGTTCCATACATGTTATTGCTGAATACTGCACTTTCAATAAATTCACCTCTGTCAATTTGCGCCTGCATTTTCTCTTTAGTCGTGAAGTAATAATGCTTTCCATGCTCTTCTCCTGGCCTGGGCTGTCGTGTTGTGTGTGATATTGAAAAGCCAAAGGTATCAGGAAATTCCTCGAACATTCGTTTAATTAAAGTGCTTTTTCCACTGCCTGAAGGACCGCAAAGGACGAGAGGCCTAGGACCTTTGTGGAGCATTGTCCAAGATGCTGAGGAAAAATTTGAAAAAATAAAAAAAAAATTATAAGGAAAAATGGAGCAAAATAGACTAGTATGGTAATTATGAGTCAGGATTTTTTTTCGTAGTTAAGGACTCGATGAAAAAATCTGAAAAAATTAGAGAATATGCTCCAATATGTCTTCATTGTTGTTGAATTTTTTCAAATTTTTTCACGAAGCTGCCTATTCTCTAAAAAAATTCTAAATCATTTTAACAAAACAAGTTCATTTTGCCCCACTTTCCCCTATAAAAAATATAAAATAATATATACAAAATATATAAAAATTAAAAAAATATATAGTAGTAAAATTATCACACGTCTGACAATTTTTTGAATTTTTCTTTGAAGAAATCAATTATTATTTAAAAAAATATTTTGAAAATATGGATTTTTTTATTTTTATGTAGTGGTAGGTGGGGTAAAATGGAGATTTCAATTGAATGGTTCGAGATAGAGATTTTCTGATGATTCCATTGAAGAGCTGAGGAAATTTTAGGTGAAAAACATGTTTTAAAATTATTTTTTTACAATTTTTTGAAAATTTTTGCTTTTTTCGACGAGTTTTAAAGGGGTGAGGCTTTCGAAAATCGAAGAAGTTCACTTTTTCGACGATATCTCTGGTTCTGTTGGTCGTAGCGACCTGGGGTTCATCTCAAATGAAAGGTGAGCTCATTTCCCATCGATTTATGTGGTTAAAATTTTTTTTAATCAATTTTTCAAATACTTATAGGCACTTTTCTGAAAATCAGTTTTTGCCCTATAAGTACTTGAAAAATTGATAATTTTTTTTTTCAACCTCATAAATCTATGGGAAATGAGCTCACCTTTCATTCAAGATCAACCCCAGATCGCTACGACCAATAGAACCAGAGATATTCCCGAAAATCTGAAATTTTTCAAAAACAGAAGGATTTCACCTTCAAATCTCGCGCCAAAAATGGAATTTTTGAAAAATTCAAAAAAATAACTTCTGACATATGATTTTCATGGCAAATTTTCTCAGCTTTCCAATGCAATCATCAGAAAAAATCTATCTCCAATATTTCCATCGATTTCAAGCAATTCCTACAACATAAAACACAAAAATTAACAAATCTCCCTTTTATCTCATCTTCTCCTCTAATTTTCTTTATCAAAAAAAAACAAAAATAATCAAAAAATCTCAATTAAAATTTCAAAATTGATAAATAAAATCAATGAAAAATCCACAAAAATCATGCAAATCCCACAAAAGAACTGCAAAAACAAAAAAAAATTAATCAATCTACTCAATTTCCTCTTTCAATAAAAATCTCAATAAAAACCTCAATAATTCCCCTAAAATCCTCAAAAAAATCCACTAAACACAATTATAATTCTCGTACACACTTCCTAGTGAAACTGAAAATAGCAGACATCTGACAATTTTAAGATTTTCTTTTTTCTTTCAAAAAAAACAAATTATTTCAAAAAATTTTAAAAAAATATGGACGAGTAGGAAACTCAAAAAATGTATGCTAATTTTTTTAAAAATTCTTTCACAATTATTTTTTTTTTTTACTTCAAAAAAATCCAAAAAATTTGTTAAATGTCTCGTAATTTCATTATCAATACTTCCTACCTAACCCCACTGCTCTAAATCTCCATGTGTACAACATTTCTCACGTGCAGCACGTGTAAAAAAACCAGAAACTCCAAAAAAAATAATTTTCCCCCAAAAAAGGAAAAAAAAACCATCCAACCAATTAAATTCTCTCCAACAGAGAACTCAGAACAATCAACGATTTTAATTCACCATAAAAAGATGGAAAATGAAGAAAAAAAATCAATCAATCTAAATAAAACTAGAGCAAAAGAAAAATTAATCCAATTACTAGTAAATTTTTCTTCTTCCTCATTTTTTTTTAAAAAGATTAAAAAACTTCAAGGTTTTCCAACCGACTAAATAATGCGCACTATGTTTGAGTAAACAATATATATAGTCGACAATAATAGGAAGGAGAGAGAAAAAGAGTGAATTTTGAAAAATCATGCAGTGGAATTTTTTTCCCGGTTTTTTAAACCAAAAATTGAAAATTTATTATGTCAATTAATTTTTTTACCTTTGCAAGAAATTATTTGGGTAAATATCCTTTTTTTAAATATAATGAGAAACGATTTTCTTGAATTCACTGGTTTTATAGTTTTTTTTTTTTAGATGCGGATTATTTAATGGCAAACACACACAATATTGCAGGATTTTGTGTTGTCTGTGAATGATAAAAATATTTGTGTGCGTGGAAACACAGAACACGCGAGGATGAAAGCTAAATAGAACAGTAAATTCCAGTTTTTGATAGAGATGGAAAATGGGACGAGTGCGCAGACGCGGGAAAAATTGAATTTTTTGAATTCAATGGTCTGTGAACTAGTTTTTCTTTAATCATAGTAAAAATTACGAACTTCTGACAATTTTCAGTTTTCTTTTCTTTTTTTTTGTAAATAAATGAGTGAAAAAATGAAAAATACGCATTTTCAGAGAATTTAAAAATGTGTATACGATATAAGACGACAAATTTTGAAAAAATTGGACAATTATGGAAACATATCAGAGCACTTTGTTGAATTTTTTCAGAATTTTACATAAAGTCCTTCACTCGAAAAAAAATTCCTGGATGCCCAAAGTGCGATTTTTTTAAAATAATTTTTTTAAAATAATAATTCTATTGTTTAACAACAAATTGAAAAAATTCCACAAAAATGAAAACATGTTGGAGCACTTTTCTGAATTTTTTCAGAATTTTCCGTAAAATCCTTTACTCCGAAAAAAATTCTGGAATTCTCGAAGTGCGAATTTTTTAAATAATTTATTTTTTTAATAATAATTCATCTGTTTCAGAAGATTTGAAAAAATTTTGCAACAATGAAGATATATTGCAGCATCTTCCTGAATTTTTCCAGAATTTTTCATCGAGTCCTTCACTCCGAAAAAAATTCCTGAATTCCCCAACTACAAATTTTTTTAAACAATTTTTTTAAGAATAATTTTTTTTTTTCTAAACAAATCTGTAAAATTGTCTGATTTGTATGAATTTCACTGTAATTTTCTTCATGAACCATATTAACATTTAAAGATCAATGTCCTCATTAACTTTGATTTTTCCTTAATTTTAACAATTAATTAATTTATTTTTTCCATTAAAAAGACAACTGGGAAATTGATTGACACATAATTTACGATTGAACAATTTGTTTAAGTATATTGTTTTTCTTCTAATTCAGAGTTACAGATAATTTTTTTACTGAATTTCCTTTTGAAAGCTTTTGACACAGGTAACGTAGAAACATTATATTTATTTTAAATATTCTTGGGATTTAATTAATTACTATGATTATGGCATTATTTTGAGAATAAGATTAAAAATTTCTTCTTTGAATAGAATTATTTATCAGAATTTTAATTGGAGGGAGAAATCTTTACAGAGATTTTTTTTCGGCGTTAATTTGAATTTTTTCAAGAACAAATGATAATGAAATTAGCATAAAAATAACAATTTTTTTATTTTTTCTCTTAAACAAATAATTAATTACAAAAAAAAAAATTTTAAATTGCATTTCTATTTCTTTAAAATTTAAAAAAATAGAAATGGAGATTTTTTAAATATTTTTAATTTATTTTCCAAATAATTCATTTGTTAAAAACAGAAAAATGTAAAAATTGTCTAATTTCTGTTTGTTTTCATTATCATATGAATAAATTTCTGTTAAAAAATTGGGGAAACAATTCCATCGTTTGAAAAATGTAAAAAATGGAAATTTAACAATTTTACAACTCAATTATAAATTATTCACAGAGAGAATGAGAGAGAGAGACACACATCGTAATTTTATCGGATTAATCAATAATATCGACGATTTTCAAGGCCCTTGTTATCTCGAAAAAGCTCTCATTACGAGAGGTAAACTTATAAACGTGTGAAAGACAAATTTTTCCATCATAAAATTACAATTTTAGTGCCATTTAAAATTCTTTTTTTACCCACAAACATGGAAGATCTTAATTTAAATAATTTTTATAATAATTGTATATAATTTTTTTTTTTGCAGAATAAATTTCTGTTTTTTTTCATAATTTAAATTCATCTCATACACAATCAACAACAATTAATTTATCACTTAATTTCTATTATGAAAACACACGAGTTTTCATTTTTTTATCGAACATTCAACGACTCGAGAGATTATTAAATATAAAAAAAAAAAAAAAAACAAGAATTGCACGATTTTAAAACCACTTGTGTGCAATATACTCTTTAATTATTAAATTTAATAAATTCAATTCCTCATCAACGAGGACAATTACGTATTTTTTTTTATTAAAGGATTTTTTTCGTTTTTTTTGGAATGTACTTGATTGAAAGAGGATTGTTTAATAATGAGGTAATTACTCATAAAATCTGTGTACACTAAACTTTAAATTGCAAAAATTCAAAGATTCTCGAATTTTTAGCAGACTTCATGAATATTCATGAGATTTCTTGAAAGGTGAAAAAATAAAAATTTGATTAAAATAATGCTCAAAAAAATGCAAAATCTTCTATGATTTTTCTCAAATTCTCAAATCGATTTTTCAGATTTTTTCACTATTTACTTAAGATGAAATTTCAAAGACTTCACAGATTTCATGAAATTTCCATCGAATTTCTCTAGTTTGTGGGTGATTCCACTTCTTTCCAGATTTTATAAGATTTCAAAAATTGTAAAATTTCAGGAATCTTTGAAAGAATTTTAAAATTTTCTTGAAATTTCCCATTTGAATGTCCACCAGATTTCAAAAGTGATTACTCCTTCAAATTAATATCAAAATACTGAAAAAAAATAAAATCAAGAGTCTCAGTTTGCTAATTGTAAAAAACATTGGCACTAACAGTGGACGACATTAATTTTTCATACATTTCTCCAAACTCTTCTTTTAATAATGCACTGTCGGTCGATTTCACTGTGTTTTTCAAAAACTATTAATCAACTCAAATATAAAAAAAAAACAAACGACACTGAAAAAAGCAGAAATCTGACAATTCTTATCATTTTTATGTTCCCATCAACTCAATTATTTAAAAAAAACCCCAAAAAAATAAGCACACATAGAAAATTCCAGAAAAAAGCTACAAGTGCGAATTTTTTAAATATTTCCTCGCCTCAGAGTCAAAGGGGCGTAAGTGCCATGCTAATACACAGTAATTACGCCACTTTGTCACCAAGACAATTACATTTTTATCTAATAATTAGGGGTGTGCGAATAGTGTTCGAATTGAATCGAATATTACTATTCGATTCGAATTTCGAATCGAATTATTCAAAAATTTTAATTATTCGAAAATTTGAATTATTCAAAAAAATCCGAATTATTCGAAAATTCAAATCATTCAAGGAAATTCGAATTATTCGAAAAAATTCGAATTATTCCAAAATTCCAATTGCTCGAAAATTCGAATTGTTCGAAAATTCGAATTATTCGAAAATTCAAATTATTCAAGGAAATTCAAATTATTCGAAAATTCGAATTATTCAAGGAAATTCGAATTATTCGAAAATTCGAATTATTCGAAAATTCGAATAATTCAAAAATTCGAAATATTCGACAATTCGAATTATTCGATTCAAATTTCGAATCGAATATTGATATTCGATTCGGTACGAATAATTCGTGGATTCGAATTATTCGCACACCCCTCCTAATAATCCACCTGATCCAAAAAAAAATCCCAAAAAATCATCAAATATCTCCTGATTCCATTATCACCATCATTATCATAAAAAAGAAAAAATACTTTATCCGGAAAAATCAATTATCTCTCATCCATTATAGTTTCGTGACCCCAATTGGTTTTGCCTGTGTTCTGCGTCTCGCCAATTCCGACATGACAACTGGACCAATATGCGGTAGCCCCGGAGTATTCGTCATAGCCTTGTACGTAGCAGCAACTGCACTTTTCAGACCCTGTGGATCTCTAGTGACTCCAGGCAGAATTTTCTGTGACAAATTGACTCTATTAACGATCCACGAAGACTTGAGAATAGTGGCAGCAGTAGGCCGTCTTTGTGGATCGATGTGCAGCATCCTTCTGACGAGTTCTTTGGCATCGTTCGAGATAAATCCCCAAACACCACTGTCAACATCAACAGCACCGGGTCCAATTCTGTTCAAAATATCATTAGCTGTATCTCCAGGATCATTGGGAAAAGGAGTGTAACCTGCCAGCATAATATAAAGAAGAACCCCAAGCGACCAGATGTCACATGCAGCATCATATCCCTGTCTCTTGAGCACTTCCGGTGCAACAAAATTAGCAGTATAACAAGGAGTCATGAGAAGTCCATTTTCCGCTCTTAACTGCTTAGCAAAACCAAGATCACAAATGCAAAGAGTAGATGGATCTCCTCCAGGCTTCGAGTACAAGATGTTCGATGGCTTCAAGTCTCGATGGACCACTCCATTCTCATGCAGATAATTAACGACATTAGCAATAGTAAAAGTGACTTCCGCAGCTTCCCTCTCAGTGAAATTTCTCCTCTCCATCAAACGGTCCAGCAGCTCTCCACCTCTCAACAAATCCAAAAACAGATAAACTCGTGTGTCGTCCTCGTGGACCGACCGGAGGCTGACAATATGCGGATGTCTTCCGTATCTCAACAAAATCTGAATCTCCTCGGTTGGATCTCTCTTGCTTTTTTCAATCACTTTAACAGCATACTCGAGCTTTGTTGACTTGTGAATTGCTCGATAGACTGTCGAGTAGCTTCCACGTCCAATTTCTTCTTTGAACTCGTATTCATCTCGAATTGGCGTTGAGTGGATGTAAGCAGGAAAATTGCTGGTTATTGTCTCCATGTTTCTGGCGAAATCCATGTTTTTTGTGTGCTCCTCGAGAAGTCCGGGGGCGACAAAACTGAAACCGCGGAAGAGTTCGTGGGCTGTTGCTGAGGGGGGAACTCCGGGGGAGTCTCGGGGAGTTTTGCAGGTGAATTCAGTGTCGAAGTAGAAAGCATCGTCTTGCTCGCTTACTGCTGGTTTGAAAGGGGGCTTTACTTCCTTTCTGTAGAGGGCTTGCCAGTCGATTGACGAGAAAAATGGGTGGTTTTTTATCTCGTCTACTCCGTTGTTTCCTAGACGGTTTGTTGGGGTTCGTTTGAAGAGGGCTCGCAGCAAGGATTGGGCGTCTGGTGATATGTTCTCGGGCATACCGAGCTTTGCTTTTAAAATTTGGGTCATTGTGTCTCGACGGGTTTGACCCTGAAAGGGCAGGGCACCTGTCAACATCTCGAACATCAAGACACCGAAACTCCACCAATCAGCAGCGAATGAGTGGCCACGACGATTCACTACTTCTGGAGCCATGTATTCTACTGTACCACAGAAAGAGTAGGTTTTTGTGTCGTCCAGGGGCTGCTTGCTCAGACCAAAGTCCGTTAGGGACATGTGGCCGTTACTGTCTAATAAAATGCTGAAAAAAAAAATCAGGAGTTAATTGAGGATTTTTTAAATTTAATTGAAGTTAATTAAAAGGAAAAATGAAGGATTAATCCTTTGGAGGTTTAAGGAGGTTTAGTTTTGGGAAAATTCTGGGATATTTTGGGATTATTCTGTAGGATATAGACTAGAATATCCTGGAATATCCTGGAAAATCCCGGAAGATTTCAAAAATAAGAGAAAATACAGATTCAGCAGTTTTTAGGAAATTATCTCTATTTTCTGAGGAATTCACTTACTTTTCAGGCTTTAAATCTCTGTAAATAATTCCAAGTTTGTGGATGTGATCGAGGGCAAGTGCTAGCTCAGCCAAATAAAATTTTACATCTTCCTCGGTAAACATTACCTGCAAAAAAATAAATTAAATATTAAATATGTAAAATTTTTGTCAGATTTTTCGAGGATATTTGGGAATTTAACAGAGAATAGGGCAATTTTTATAATCATCCTTTCTTATAGCTCTTGAAATTCTCTATGAAAAAAGATAATTCTGAAAATTGCTCCATCTCGCTTAGATTCCAAGATATTCCAAAAAGAAAAAACCGATATTGAAAATAGCAAACATTCTACTTTTTTTTTCTCAACAAATAGATTATTTTTAAAAAAATAAAAAAAATATGCACAAATAGAAAATTTGAAAAATTACAAGTGCAAATTGTTTAAATTTTTTATTCATAATAATTTGTTTGTTTAAAAAATTAAAAAACATTTTCAGAAGTCAGCTAATTTCATTTTCATCTAAAAAAAATGAAAAACAAGAAAGATTTGTCTAAAATCTTTATATTCTTCAAAAAAAATCATGTTACCTCAGTAGACAAACGTGAGAACAAATCTCCACCCCTCAAAAAATCAAGAATAAGATAGAGTTTGTCCTCAGTCTGAAAGGCATAGTGCAGACGTACAATAAATGGATGTTCAACATCCACAAGTATATTTCTCTCCATTTTCGTTCTGACTCTGTCTCTAATTTTCAATGTTGCCTTTCTCAACACCTTCATAGCATAAAGTGTTCCCTTGTCTCTTCCAATGACTTTACGTACGAGAAATACTTTTCCAAATGAGCCCTGTCCAAGTACTTTTAACAACTCAAAATGACTAGGATCAGCTTTTTCATGTCCATCACGTACAACCTCGTGCAATTCAATTTCATGAGATTCAATAAAATCATTGGCATTTTGATTGTTTGATAAATCAGATGTTTGTGATGTCATTGTTTCTTCTTGATTTTCAGCTGATAATATTTCTGGTGTTACCTATAAATAAATGGATGAATATTAAATAAAATATATTAAATTAAAAGACTTTTCTCCACTTTTTTTATTTTTTTAAATTTGGATTAATCATCAAAATTGCAAATAATTTATAATAAAATTAGCATAAATCTGACAATTTTTTTGTTTTTTTTAAGAAAATGAATTATTGTTTAAAAAATTATTGAAAAAATTTGGAATTGCAGTTTTTTGAATTTTTCACACTTAAAAAAATAAAAAGTGGGAAAAATTATGAAATATTTGTTTTATTAGTCTTTAGCAAATATTTTTTTGCCAAAAAATTAATTAAGTTGTTGAATTTATTGGATTTTAGTTCATTTGAACAAATTAACTGTTTGAATAACCAAAATTCAGCAAATTTAACAACTTTTTCAATTTTTTCAAGCAAATATAATTAAAAAAACCAATCTAAAAAATTTGCAATTACAGTTTTTTGAATTTTTTACACTTAGAAAAATAAAAACTGGGAAAAATTATCAAATATTTGTTTTATTAGTTTTTAGCAAATATTTTTTTGCCAAAAATTTGAAAAGTTGTTGAATTTACTAGATTTTGTCCATTTAAAAAAAATCAACTGTTTGAATTTACTGAATTTTGTTTATTAGAACAAATTAACTGTTTAAATAACCGAAATTCAGTGAATTTAACAACTTTTTTCAATTTTTTCAAGCAAATATAATTAAAAAAACCAATCTAAAAAATTTGCAATTGCAGTTTTTTTGAATTTTCTACACTTAGAAAAATAAAAAGTGGGAAAAATGATGAAATATTTGTTTTATTAGTCTTTAGCAAATATTTTTTTGCCAAAAAATTAATAAAGTTGTTGAATTTATTGGATTTCAGTTCATTTGAACAAATCAACTGTTTGAATAACCAAAATTCAGTGAATTTAACAACTTTTTTCAATTTTTTCAGCAAATATAATTAAAAAAACCAATCTAAAAAATTTGCAATTGCATTTTTTTTGAATTTTTTACATATATATATATTTTTAATTTGTTTGAAAATAATCTGAAACAAAAAAATTGTCAGTTGTCTTCAAATTAAAATCATTTAAATGTATTTTTAAATATTCTTATGAATTTTTTTTTGGGTTGAATCATTGAAATTCCACGTAATTTACCTTTTTATTCACATTCTGTTGATTCCATGGAAGCATTTGATTTGCCAACGGCATTATAAACCCTTTTTCCTCAATTGAAGAAGAAAAAGTAATTGACTATACAACTTTTTTGTTTTTTTTTCCTCCAACCTGCTATCCCAAAGACAAACCTAACATATTGACAATAACAACAATTAAATGGCACATTAGCGGTACAACAATACACAATTAATTATTATTATTAATTATTATTATTAAATAAATATCCTTTACGTTACAATGCAATACAAAATGGCGTTTTTTCATTAACATTGACATTAAACTTGAAAAATTTAAAAACTCTTTTTAAATTTTTTTAATTAATTGAAAAAAATAAAAAAAAACTGTGGACACGTATCACATCTGCTGTGCATTGATTATACACAAAGCAGTGAATTTTTTGTTATTTATTTTTATTATACGAGGAAAAAATAACCGGATATGTAATCTTGCATTATCATAATTGATCATGGCACACATACTTTGATCCTGAATAATAATAATCCTATTCTCACACACACACACATATACTTTTAACTTTTTTTTGTTTTCTTTCTCTCTTTTTTTTTTTAGATGGAAAGAGAGAGAACTTTTTTTTTCAAGCACATGGAGGGAACGCAGTCGATATGGTAGATTATTTTTAGACGGTTCTTAAAGTTTGCGCATGCGCAGGACGCTGCTGGTGCACTTTTAAACAGTGGAGATGTGTTGATGAAGATTTTTTAAGGGAAAGGCCTTTAAGTAGAGTTGAGACCTTCTTTTTTTTGATGTGGTATTGAAGATGATATTTTCTTACATTTTTGTGAATTTTTTCGTGATTTTTTAACGTGCAGTTTATGAGATATGAATTATCAAAGTTACTGAAAATAGCGGTGGTGGAGATGAAACTCCCTAAATCAGACGGAAATAACGAAATTACTGGAAAACCACAGGGTTGATCCGTTATTTAAAAACAATTGGCGAAGAGAACAGCATTTTAACTAAATAATAGAAGAGAAAAATATTCAATTCACCGTATAGTTATTGAGAAATTTTAATTAGAAGGTAGTCGTAACTATTTGCCCCTCTCTCTCTATCTCATGCATGTGATAGGAGATTAATGCAAAAAAAAATGCGAGAGAAAAAAATTATATTCACAAGCTGAAGATATGACTTTCGAATAGTTTAATCACTTTTTTTCGGGTAAATTAAAGCGCATTTTCCCCGAATTATCAGGAATTAATTGAAAACAAGCCTGAAAATCCTCATTTTCCCTGTTTTATTAACCGTACTTCAGGAGACTACCTCTAAAATTTGCGAAAAATTATTTTGAGTGGAAATTGTCTATTATTGAAGCGTATTTCAGTTTTAAACGGAATTTTCCGCGATTTTCAAAAGGATCTCGAAAACCATTGGGTTGAGGAGAATTTATGAAGAGACCTTTTTTATAAAGAATTGAATTTTCTACAAAAAAGGTCTCCTGACAAATTCTCCTAAACCCAACGGTTTGCGAGATCCCTTTAAATAATGAAACGAAAGTGAGAAATTTAAAAAATCCTCCTGAATTTCACGTTTTGCGATATTTATTTATTTGCTTTGATGAAAATATCATCAAAGCAATATCATAGGAGATTAGTAATGTTAAAAAAAATACGAGAAACAAAAAAAAATTATATTCACAAGCTGAAGATATGACTTTTGAATAGTTTAATCACTTTTTTTGTGTAAATTAAAGCACATTTCCCCCGAATTATCAGCAATTAATAGAAAACAAACCTAAAAATCCTCATTTTTCCCGTTTTATCAACCGTACTCTAGGATGCCACTTAAAAAAAAGTCCTCATAAATTTAATATTCAATTATTCAAGACATTCAGAAGAAAAATTTCCTATAATTTATTATTCTCGTACCAAAAAATCACAAAATTTTTATAAAAATAGTTAATCCTAGATTCGCAGTACTGTAGCATATATGCTCCAGAATCATCGAGCTCTCAATAAAAAAAAGAGCTTTTACTTACACAATTGTTCATGAAAATGAGGAATATTTTGATAGTATGAAAAATTTTATACAGAAAAAGAAATTGATTTAGAATAACATTTAACAGCATCAACCGCTGCAGGCCATGCAGGCATCTCCATTTTCCCTGGAGCACACCAGAACAGGATCCTCTTGAACAGAATTATTAGCAGAAGTATTAACAGAATCATTTACCCTTGCCTGTAGTCTAGTCTTATCAACAGTAAACTGTATTGCATTAACCGCTGGTTTAGTCCTCAAGTAGTACATTCCAGTCTTGAGTCCAGCCTCCCATCCATAAAAGTGCATGGACGTCAATTTATCAGGTGTAGGATTGGCCATATGAACATTCAACGACTGCGACTGATCAATGAATGCTCCTCTATCAGCCGCCATTTTAAGGATCATCTTCTGCGGAATTTCCCAGACTGTCCGGTAAAGTGCCTTCAGATCCTCCGGTATCTTATCAATATTCTGAATAGACCCATTATTAGCAATGATCTCATTCTTCATGTCGTCATCCCAAAGATCTCGATCCGTTAGATCCTTCAACAGATGAGGATTGACAATCTGAAACTCCCCAGAAAGGACACGTCTGCTGTAGATGTTGCTCGTATAAGGCTCAATAGCCTCATTGTTCCCCAGAATTTGTGCTGTTGATGCAGTTGGCATTGGCGCAAGAAGAAGCGAGTTCCTAACACCATGTTTAGCTATTCTCGCCTTCAATTTCGCCCAATCCCAGAGCTTAGTAGGTGTCACACCCCACATGTCGTACTGCAGAACTCCCTGACTGACTGGAGATCCTTGATATGTCTCGTAGGTCCCCTTCTCCTCTGCCATTTCGCAGGAAGCCTCAAGTGCCCCATAATAAAGCGTCTCAAATATCTGAACATTGAGTTTTTGTGCCTCGTCACTATCGAAAGGATACCGCATCAGCAGAAAGGCATCAGCGAGTCCTTGAATCCCAATGCCCATTGGACGATGTCTCATGTTCGAGACTCTCGCCTCCTCAACCGGATAGTAATTAACATCAATAACCCTGTCCAAGTTTCTCGCAGCAATCTTAGCTACTGTCTTCAGTTTCTCAAAGTCATAGACCTTCTTAACTGGATCGACAAACATGTTGACTGCTATGGAAGCTAAATTGCAGACAGCAACTTCATCTGGACTCGTGTACTCAACGATCTCAGTACATAGATTGCTGCACTTTATCGTGCCTAGGTTCTTCTGATTAGACTTTCTGTTGCAATGATCCTTGTAAAGCATGTAAGGTGTCCCGGTCTCCACCTGTGACATTAGTATCGCTGTCCACAACTCGCGGGCAGGTACCTGACGCTTGTACCGTCCTTCCTTTTCATACTTGACATAAAGCGTCTCGAACTCGACTCCCCAAGTGTCGCAAAGTCCTGGAGACTCATGCGGGCACATGAGCGACCAATGAGAATCTTGGAGAACTCGTTTCATGAAGAGGTCAGGGATCCAAAGGGCATAGAACAGTTCTCGTGCCCTGTACTCCTCTTTCCCTGTGTTCTTCTTGAGATCAAGGACATCGAAGATGTCAGCATGCCATGGTTCAATGTAGATAGCGAAAGCGCCAGGTCGCTTGTTTCCACCCTGGTCCACGTATCGAGCAGTATTATTGTAGACTCGCAACATCGGAACAAGACCATTCGACTCGCCATTAGTTCCCGCGATTCTCGTGCCCTTAGCCCTGATACAGTGAACATTGACGCCAATGCCACCAGCTGATTTGCTTATTAGTGCGCATCTTTTGAGCGTGTCGTAGATGCCATTTATGCTGTCTTCGGTCATTGTTAGGAGGAAGCAGCTCGACATCTGTTGTCTGCCAGTACAAGCGGAAAAGAGGGTTGGTGAGGCGTGGGTGAAGTATCGCTCTGACATGTAGTTGTACGTCTCGATGACCTTGTCAATGTCCTCTTCATGTATACCAACTGCGACTCGCATTAGCATGTGTGCTGGTCTTTCCACGACCTTGCCATTTATCTTCAGAAGGTAACTTCGCTCCAGTGTCTTGAAGCCAAAGTAATTGTAGGAGAAGTCACGATTGTAGATTATTGCTGAGTCCAATCGCTCTGCGTGCTTCTGGATTATCTTGTTGTGGCGCTCTGATATCACGGGGATATGCTGCTTTGTTACTGAGTCGATGGTATTATGGAGATCATTCATGACCTCACTGAAGCTCTTCTTTGTCTCTTTGTGGAGATTTGAAACAGCAATTCGCGCTGCTAGTAGCGCGTAATCAGGGTGGATAGTGGTCATTGTTGCTGCTGTTTCAGCAGCTAAATTGTCTAATTCGACTGTTGTTACACCGGAATAGAGACCGTTTATGACTTTTAGTGTTATTGCAGGTGGATCAACGTAATCCATATCTAAGTTGTAACATAATTTTTGGATTCTCGAGGTTATTTTGTCGTAGTGAACCTCCTCTTTACGTCCGTCTGTGGGAAAATAAATTTTTTAGTTAATGGGGTTGATTTATTTTTTTGATTGTTGAGAATGTGGGAAAGTGGTGGATTCGCACTCCATTACACAGGAATTTTGTGTACTTTTTTTAGAGGTGATTTTTGAGTAGATTTGTACTTACCACGTTTGAGGACAAACATCTTTCCTTTTACCACTTTTCCAACCATTTTTTTGATGAGTTTTTTTGAATTATTTATGAATTATATTTAAGGTTTTTATTAAATTTATATCAAAAGTAAACTGAGAGAACGCTTTTTCTTTGTTAACCTGTTCAGCTAACCGCAAAATGCTGGTGTTTTGGCGCCAAACGGAAATCTTTTCCCCCTCTCCTATACGACAGTAGTGGCGCCATCTTGAAAAAAACGAAAATTGGCGCTAGTGTTGAATTCCCGAAGCCGCGCTTTTTGAAAAAAGGCGGGAAGGTGTTGGTGAGTAAATAAAACAACGGAGGTGCATGATATGCCAGTTTCTGAAAATGCCAGGCCAGAAATGGGTATAGAAGATATGAGTAGCGTCATCTTTGGGCGCCATATGGGAATAATTTTGATTCAAACCAACAGATGGCAGAAGTATAGGAAAAAATTATTCCTATATGGCACCCAAAGATGACCCTACTCATTTCTTCTATACCCATTTCCGGCCTGGCATTTTCAGGAGTGCGATTGACGTCCATTTCGCTCTATCTCGCTTATTTACCGAGATCGTCGTAGAAAAACTTTAAAACTCCCTGTTGATCCCAAATTACCGTCCATTTCGCTTTATCTCGCTTATTCACCGAATTAATCGTAAGAAACTCCCTGGTGATCCCAATTTACCGTCCAATTCGCTTTATCTCGCTTATTCACCAAATCAATCGTAAAAAACTCCCTGGTGATCCCAAATTACCGCCCATTTCGCTTTATCTCGCTTATTCACCGAATTAATCGTAAAAAACTGTAAAACTCCTTGGTGATCCCAAATTACCGTCCATTTCGCTTTATCTCGCTTATTCACCGAATTAATCGTAAAAAACTGTAAACTTCCTGGTGATCCCAAATTACTGTCCATTTCGCTCTATCTCGCTTATTCACCGAAATAATCGTGAAAAACTGTGAAACTCCCCGGTGATTTCAGATTACCGTCCATTTCGCTCTATCTCGCTTATTTACCGAGATCATCGTAAAAAACTGTAAAACTCCCTGATGATCCCAAATTACCGTCGATTTCGCTCTATCTCGCTTATTCACCGAAATAATCGTAAAGAACTGTAAAACTCCCTGATGATCCCAAATTACCGTCCATTTCGCTCTATCTCGCTTATTCACCAAATCGATCGAAAAAAACTGTAAGACTCCTTGGTGATCTAAAATTACCGTCCATTTCGCTCTATCTCGCTTATTCACCGAGATCTTCGTAGAAAACTGTACAACTCCCTGGTGATCCCAAATTAACCTGAATTTCGCTTTATCTCGCTTATTCACCGAAATAATCGTAAAGAACTGTAAAACTCCCTGATGATCCCAAATTACCGTCGATTTCGCTCTATCTCGCTTATTCACCGAAATAATCGTAAAGAACTGTAAAACTCCCTGATGATCCCAAATTACCGTCCATTTCGCTCTATCTCGCTTATTCACCAAATCGATCGAAAAAAACTGTAAGACTCCTTGGTGATCTAAAATTACCGTCCATTTCGCTCTATCTCGCTTATTCACCGAGATCTTCGTAGAAAACTGTACAACTCCCTGGTGATCCCAAATTAACCTGAATTTCGCTTTATCTCGCTTATTCACCGAAATAATCGTAAAGAACTGTAAAACTCCCTGATGATCCCAAATTACCGTCCATTTCGCTCTATCTCGCTTATTCACCAAATCGATCGAAAAAAACTGTAAGACTCCCTGGTGATCCAAAATTACCGTCCATTTCGCTCTATCTCCCTTATTCACCGAGATCTTCGTAAAAAACTGTACAACTCCCTGGTGATCCCAAATTAACCTGAATTTCGCTTTATCTCGCTTATTCACCGAATTGATCGTAAAAAACTATAAAACTCCCTGGTGATCCCAAATTACCGTCCATTTCACTCTATCTCGCTTATTCACCGCAATAATCGTGAAAAACTGTGAAACTCCCCGGTGATTTCAGATTACCGTCCATTTCGCTCTATCTCGCTTATTAACCGAGATCATCGTAAAAAAAACTGTAAAACTCCGTGATGATCCCAAATTATCGTCCATTTCGCTCTATCTCGCTTATACACCGAATTAATCGTAAAAAACTGTAGAACTCCCTGGTGATCCGAAATTACCGTGCATTTCGCTCTATCTCGCTTATTCACCGAATCGATCGAAAAAATCTGTGAAACTCCCTGATGATCCCAAATTACCGTCCATTTCGCTCTATCTCGCTTATTCACCGAGATAATCGCAAAAACCTGTAAAACTCCCTGGTAATCCCAAATCAACCTAAATTTCGCTTTATCTCGCTTATTCACCGAGATAATATCGAAAACCTGCCACAAAAATATTTTCTTGTGAGAAGAGAGGGGGGCCAGCCAATCACGAGCATCTGTATCACTGTAGCAGTGCATGACGTCACAATGGCAATCCCCACTCTCTCGACAGTGCAGGTACGAACCTGTCCTCAGTAAGGGTTGGGGCTCCACCGAGTACGGACGTGTTTGTGTTAACATCAGGAAAATTCTCATATTTTCCAATTTTTATTGAATAATTAATGCAATATAAATATTAATAAGTGATTTGAATCAATAATAATAGAATTTAATCATAACTATTGATTTTATTCGTACTCGGGGGCCCCGAAGGAGGATCGTACGGTATTACCTTACCGGCTTTTGTCCCGCCTTCTTGTGTCTTTGACAACTGTGAAAGTGACTTTTGGAGTGTTTGACAGTGTTAAAATACTTGTTTTTATACAGCAAAAGTGACAGATACACTGAGAACACTGGGAAATTTTTTATTTGTGACTTTTTATTTGTGTGTGCATTATTGCGGATTACTCGGCGTTTATGTCATCGAAATGAGTAAGTAAATTCGCGTTTTTTCCACGCATTTCGTTTCCTCAATTTCCTCAATTCAGTAGTGAAGAGGTAAAACAAGATAAGTCTCTTTTTTTCTCATCAAATTTTTTTAAAATACCTTAAAAAATAACCAATAAACAGCAATTTTGCCCTAAAACTCTTTTGGAACTCTTGAAATTCTTTACAAAAAAAGATAAATAATATCACCTCATCTCACTTAGTTTCCGAGATATTTCCTTCGAAATGACCTCAAAGATAAGTCAATTTATCCTGTTTTACCTCTTCACTACTCAATTATTGTGGATCAATTTTTATTTCACCATTTTCAATTAATTATTCTGCTGAAAAAAATCAGTTAAAAATGGAAGGGGGGAAGGGGGAGGCTATAATGATTATTACTTCTTTTTTTATTCGTGTCCATAGAAAAAATCCTCTTTTTTTTTCCCTTAAATTTATTCGTGAAAGTTTATTCAGAGGAATGTGGGGCAAAATGGACATTGTCATGGAACACAGTGGGAGATAGATTTTTTTTTAATGATTCCATTGGAAAACTGAGAACATTTTAGTCCAAAAACATGTGCCAGAATTGATTTTTTTCAATTTTTTGAGAATTCGATTTTTTCTGGGATTTTTGAGGGGTAAAAGCCTTTCGATTTCTGAGCAAATTCAGTTTTTTGGGAATATCTTTGGTTCTATTAGTCGTAGCGACCTGGGAACTATTTTAAATGAAAAGTGAGATCATTTCCCGTCGATTTATGGGGTTTTGAATTTAAAAATATCGATTTTTCAAAAAGTTATGGGAACTTTTGTGAAAGATTATGATCATCGGTTTTTGTCCTATAACTATTTAAAAAATCGATATTTTTGAATCCAAAACCCCATGGATCGATGGGAAATGATCTCACCTTTCATTTGAAATCGGTCCCAGGTCGCTACGGCGAATAGAACCAGAAATGTTCCCAAAAAACTGAATTTACTCAAAAATCGAAAGTTTTTACCCCTCGAAAATCCCAGGAAAAATCGAATTCTCAAAAAAATGAAAAAACTGACTAAAATTTCCTCAGCTTTTCGATGGAATCATTAGAAAAAATCCATCTCCAATATTTTCATTCATTTAAAGATTTATTAATAATATACGCATAAAAACTCAAATGTGCCCATTTTACCCCTTATGTCCGTATTGCCCTATTCATTTTCCCCTATTTTCCCCTATTCATTTTTCAACATTTTTCTTTTGAGCACATATAGTATTTCAAATGGTTGCGCGGGCTTCGACGCATTCGAGATGTTGTGCAATTATTTGCACGGATTTAAAAGTTCTTCGAATAAGGAGTTAGCATTTAGCAGTTTCTCGTTGTTATTTTCCTCTGTCAAGTGAAAATTTTTCTCTACTTGATTGAAATAAAATGATTAGGAAGGAAATGAGACTGTAAAAGTAATTTTTTCTTTTTTTTTTTTTTTCAATATGAAATTGAATTGACAGGGGGAATTTTTAATAACAAAATGGAGAAAAAATGAGAAAATGTCGAGGGACAATAATCTGTCGGTGTCGAGTGGATTTTCTGAATATTTCAACGTATTTTCGGTTTAATTCATTTATTTTGATTTCAATAAACGGAATTTGGTAAATATGGAGAATAGGGGCCTTTTTTATAAAATTTAATGAAATTATCAAAGTCAAATCTTCGGAAAAAAATATGGAATGCGCAAGCAGGATTTGAACCCACGACCCTCTGATTACATGTCAGGTGCTCTGACCACTGAGCTATTGCGAGTTCCTATACTTTCCTTCAAATTTGTGAACAAGATAGATTACATCATTTTCGCCACCTCCCTTCCTGAGGTAATTTAAATTAATTTTGAATTAATTTTATTTGGAAAGGCCGCTATACTACATATTTACCCGGAATTTCTCAACGGTCAAGACACTGCTCACTCCCCCTCCCTTCCCCTTGTCGGCTCTTAGAAATCACTGCGTCTTGAAGCAGTTATTGTCGAAAATAAAATATATTTTAGTATAATATAATTTTTATTTTCCATTTTTTTTTCCTTGGACCTTGATAATTATTAGAGCGTTGTTCAATCAAATAAATTGTCGATAACTGAAGAGTAAATGGATAGATTTTTTGTGAAATAATTGAAATAGAAGTTGACAAAGCATTAGTTTTTTATATTAGAAGAAATGATAATAACAATGGAAAAAATAAAGAGCCCATGAGAAATTATCGAGAACCAAGGAGAAAAAATAAATTTTTATTTTTGGAGAGACAATGCCATGGATGTGTCTCACAGGAAAGAGCGGGGTTGGGGCTCTTTCTAATTCTGTATAATTCTTTGTTATCGCGGGAAATTCGAGTTGTATTTCTTTCAATAAATTTAACAATTAGTATTTTTTAGAGGGAAAATCTCTGTTCTTCATCAGTCTACGGTTCTGATGATGTTGAGCTTTTTTCTCGAGTATTTGATAAGTGCAATTGCCTTTATTTTCATAAATTAATTTAATCATTAGTATTTTTCAGAGGGGAAATCTCTGTTCTTCATCAGTCTACGGTTCTGAGGATGTTGAGCTTTCTTCTCGAGTATTTGATGAGTGCAATTGCCTTTATTTTCTTAAATTAATTTAATCATTAGTATTTATAAGGGGGGGAATATATATATATATCTCTGACCATCATCAGTGCAAATAAATTTTGATTCTTGGAGAGACAATTCCATGGATGTGTCTCACAGGAAAGAGCGGGGTTGGGGCTCTTTCTAATTCTGTATTGCTCTCTGTTATCGCGGCAAATTCAAATTGTATTTATATTAATCAATTTAACAATTGGTATTTTTTAGATGGAAAATCTTTGTTCTTCATCAGTCTACGGTTCTGATGATGTTGAGCTTTTTTCTCGAGTATTTGACAAGTGCAATTGCCTTTATTTTCTTATATTAATTCAATCATTAGTATTTTTGAGAGGGAAAATCTCTGTTCTTTGTCAGTCTACGGTTCTGATGAAGTTGAGCTTTTTCCTCGAGTATTTGATAAGTGCAATTGCCTTTATTTTCTTAAATTGATTTAATCATTAGTATTTTTGAGAGGGAAAGTCTCTGTTCTTTGTCAGTCTACGGTTCTGATGGAGTTGAGCCTTTTCCTCGAGTATTCGATAAGTGCAATTGCCTTTATTTTCTTAAATTAATTAAATCATTAGTATTTTTGAGAGGGAAAGTCTCTGTTCTTTGTCAGTCTACGGTTCAGATGGAGTTGAGGTTTTTCCTCGAGTATTTGATAAGTGCAATTGCCTTTATTTTCTTAAATTAATTAAATCATTAGTATTTTTGAGAGGGAAAGTCTCTGTTCTTTGTCAGTCTACGGTTCAGATGGAGTTGAGCCTTTTCCTCGAGTATTCGATAAGTGCAATTGCCTTTATTTTCTTAAATTAATTAAATCATTAGTATTTTTGAGAGGGAAAGTCTCTGTTCTTTGTCAGTCTACGGTTCAGATGGAGTTGAGCCTTTTCCTCGAGTATTCGATAAGTGCAATTGCCTTTATTTTCTTAAATTAATTTAATCATTAGTATTTATAAGGGGGGAGGAATATATATATATATATATATATATATATATATATATATATATATATATATATATCTCTGTTCTTCATCAGTGTAAATAAATTTTCATTTTTGGAGAGACAATTCCATGGGTGTGTCTCACAGGAAAGAGCGGGGTTGGGGCTCTTTCTAATTCTGTATTGTTCTTTGTTATCGCGGTAAATTTAAGTTGTATTTCCTTTAATCAATTTAACAATTAGTTTTTTTGAGAGGGAAAATCTCTGTTCTTCGTCAGTCTACGGTTCTGATGGAGTTGAGCTTTTTCCTCGAGTATTCGATAAGTGCAATTGCCTTTATTTTCTTAAATTAATTAAATCATTAGTATTTTTGAGAGGGAAAGTCTCTGTTCTTTGTCAGTCTACGGTTCAGATGGAGTTGAGCCTTTTCCTCGAGTATTCGATAAGTGCAATTGCCTTTATTTTCTTAAATTAATTAAATCATTAGTATTTTTGAGAGGGAAAATCTCTGTTCTTCGTCAGTCTACGGTTCTGATGGAGTTGAGCCTTTTCCTCGAGTATTCGATAAGTGCAATTGCCTTTATTTTCTTAAATTAATTTAATCATTAGTATTTATAAGGGGGGAGGAATATATATATATATATATATATATATATATATATATATATATATCTCTGTTCTTCATCAGTGTAAATAAATTTTCATTTTTGGAGAGACAATTCCATGGGTGTGTCTCACAGGAAAGAGCGGGGTTGGGGCTCTTTCTAATTCTGTATTGTTCTTTGTTATCGCGGTAAATTTAAGTTGTATTTCCTTTAATCAATTTAACAATTAGTTTTTTTGAGAGGGAAAATCTCTGTTCTTCGTCAGTCTACGGTTCTGATGGAGTTGAGCCTTTTCCTCGAGTATTCGATAAGTGCAATTGCCTTTATTTTCTTAAATTAATTAAATCATTAGTATTTTTGAGAGGGAAAGTCTCTGTTCTTTGTCAGTCTACGGTTCTGATGGAGTTGAGCCTTTTCCTCGAGTATTCGATAAGTGCAATTGCCTTTATTTTCTTAAATTAATTAAATCATTAGTATTTTTGAGAGGGAAAGTCTCTGTTCTTTGTCAGTCTACGGTTCAGATGGAGTTGAGGTTTTTCCTCGAGTATTTGATAAGTGCAATTGCCTTTATTTTCTTAAATTAATTAAATCATTAGTATTTTTGAGAGGGAAAGTCTCTGTTCTTTGTCAGTCTACGGTTCTGATGGAGTTGAGCCTTTTCCTCGAGTATTCGATAAGTGCAATTGCCTTTATTTTCTTAAATTAATTAAATCATTAGTATTTTTGAGAGGGAAAGTCTCTGTTCTTTGTCAGTCTACGGTTCAGATGGAGTTGAGCCTTTTCCTCGAGTATTCGATAAATGCAATTGCCTCTATTTTCTTAAATTAATTAAATCATTAGTATTTTTGAGAGGGAAAGTCTCTGTTCTTTGTCAGTCTACGGTTCAGATGGAGTTGAGGTTTTTCCTCGAGTATTTGATAAGTGCAATTGCCTTTATTTTCTTAAATTAATTAAATCATTAGTATTTTTGAGAGGGAAAGTCTCTGTTCTTTGTCAGTCTACGGTTCAGATGGAGTTGAGGTTTTTCCTCGAGTATTTGATAAGTGCAATTGCCTTTATTTTCTTAAATTAATTAAATCATTAGTATTTTTGAGAGGGAAAATCTCTGTTCTTCGTCAGTCTACGGTTCTGATGGAGTTGAGCTTTTTCCTCGAGTATTCGATAAATGCAATTGCCTTTATTTTCTTAAATTAATTAAATCATTAGTATTTTTGAGAGGGAAAGTCTCTGTTCTTTGTCAGTCTACGGTTCAGATGGAGTTGAGGTTTTTCCTCGAGTATTTGATAAGTGCAATTGCCTTTATTTTCTTAAATTAATTAAATCATTAGTATTTTTGAGAGGGAAAATCTCTGTTCTTCGTCAGTCTACGGTTCTGATGGAGTTGAGCCTTTTCCTCGAGTATTCGATAAGTGCAATTGCCTTTATTTTCTTAAATTAATTTAATCATTAGTATTTATAAGGGGGGAGGAATATATATATATATATATATATATATATATATATATATATCTCTGTTCTTCATCAGTGTAAATAAATTTTCATTTTTGGAGAGACAATTCCATGGGTGTGTCTCACAGGAAAGAGCGGGGTTGGGGCTCTTTCTAATTCTGTATTGTTCTTTGTTATCGCGGTAAATTTAAGTTGTATTTCCTTTAATCAATTTAACAATTAGTTTTTTTGAGAGGGAAAATCTCTGTTCTTCGTCAGTCTACGGTTCTGATGGAGTTGAGCTTTTTCCTCGAGTATTCGATAAGTGCAATTGCCTTTATTTTCTTAAATTAATTAAATCATTAGTATTTTTGAGAGGGAAAGTCTCTGTTCTTTGTCAGTCTACGGTTCAGATGGAGTTGAGCCTTTTCCTCGAGTATTCGATAAGTGCAATTGCCTTTATTTTCTTAAATTAATTAAATCATTAGTATTTTTGAGAGGGAAAATCTCTGTTCTTCGTCAGTCTACGGTTCTGATGGAGTTGAGCCTTTTCCTCGAGTATTCGATAAGTGCAATTGCCTTTATTTTCTTAAATTAATTTAATCATTAGTATTTATAAGGGGGGAGGAATATATATATATATATATATATATATATATATATATATATATATCTCTGTTCTTCATCAGTGTAAATAAATTTTCATTTTTGGAGAGACAATTCCATGGGTGTGTCTCACAGGAAAGAGCGGGGTTGGGGCTCTTTCTAATTCTGTATTGTTCTTTGTTATCGCGGTAAATTTAAGTTGTATTTCCTTTAATCAATTTAACAATTAGTTTTTTTGAGAGGGAAAATCTCTGTTCTTCGTCAGTCTACGGTTCTGATGGAGTTGAGCCTTTTCCTCGAGTATTCGATAAGTGCAATTGCCTTTATTTTCTTAAATTAATTAAATCATTAGTATTTTTGAGAGGGAAAGTCTCTGTTCTTTGTCAGTCTACGGTTCTGATGGAGTTGAGCCTTTTCCTCGAGTATTCGATAAGTGCAATTGCCTTTATTTTCTTAAATTAATTAAATCATTAGTATTTTTGAGAGGGAAAGTCTCTGTTCTTTGTCAGTCTACGGTTCAGATGGAGTTGAGGTTTTTCCTCGAGTATTTGATAAGTGCAATTGCCTTTATTTTCTTAAATTAATTAAATCATTAGTATTTTTGAGAGGGAAAGTCTCTGTTCTTTGTCAGTCTACGGTTCTGATGGAGTTGAGCCTTTTCCTCGAGTATTCGATAAGTGCAATTGCCTTTATTTTCTTAAATTAATTAAATCATTAGTATTTTTGAGAGGGAAAGTCTCTGTTCTTTGTCAGTCTACGGTTCAGATGGAGTTGAGCCTTTTCCTCGAGTATTCGATAAATGCAATTGCCTCTATTTTCTTAAATTAATTAAATCATTAGTATTTTTGAGAGGGAAAGTCTCTGTTCTTTGTCAGTCTACGGTTCAGATGGAGTTGAGGTTTTTCCTCGAGTATTTGATAAGTGCAATTGCCTTTATTTTCTTAAATTAATTAAATCATTAGTATTTTTGAGAGGGAAAGTCTCTGTTCTTTGTCAGTCTACGGTTCTGATGGAGTTGAGCCTTTTCCTCGAGTATTCGATAAGTGCAATTGCCTTTATTTTCTTAAATTAATTAAATCATTAGTATTTTTGAGAGGGAAAGTCTCTGTTCTTTGTCAGTCTACGGTTCAGATGGAGTTGAGCCTTTTCCTCGAGTATTCGATAAGTGCAATTGCCTTTATTTTCTTAAATTAATTAAATCATTAGTATTTTTGAGAGGGAAAGTCTCTGTTCTTTGTCAGTCTACGGTTCTGATGGAGTTGAGCCTTTTCCTCGAGTATTCGATAAGTGCAATTGCCTTTATTTTCTTAAATTAATTAAATCATTAGTATTTTTGAGAGGGAAAGTCTCTGTTCTTTGTCAGTCTACGGTTCAGATGGAGTTGAGGTTTTTCCTCGAGTATTTGATAAGTGCAATTGCCTTTATTTTCTTAAATTAATTAAATCATTAGTATTTTTGAGAGGGAAAGTCTCTGTTCTTTGTCAGTCTACGGTTCTGATGGAGTTGAGCCTTTTCCTCGAGTATTCGATAAGTGCAATTGCCTTTATTTTCTTAAATTAATTAAATCATTAGTATTTTTGAGAGGGAAAGTCTCTGTTCTTTGTCAGTCTACGGTTCAGATGGAGTTGAGCCTTTTCCTCGAGTATTCGATAAATGCAATTGCCTCTATTTTCTTAAATTAATTAAATCATTAGTATTTTTGAGAGGGAAAGTCTCTGTTCTTTGTCAGTCTACGGTTCAGATGGAGTTGAGGTTTTTCCTCGAGTATTTGATAAGTGCAATTGCCTTTATTTTCTTAAATTAATTAAATCATTAGTATTTTTGAGAGGGAAAATCTCTGTTCTTCGTCAGTCTACGGTTCTGATGGAGTTGAGCTTTTTCCTCGAGTATTCGATAAATGCAATTGCCTTTATTTTCTTAAATTAATTAAATCATTAGTATTTTTGAGAGGGAAAGTCTCTGTTCTTTGTCAGTCTACGGTTCAGATGGAGTTGAGGTTTTTCCTCGAGTATTTGATAAGTGCAATTGCCTTTATTTTCTTAAATTAATTAAATCATTAGTATTTTTGAGAGGGAAAATCTCTGTTCTTCGTCAGTCTACGGTTCTGATGGAGTTGAGCCTTTTCCTCGAGTATTCGATAAGTGCAATTGCCTTTATTTTCTTAAATTAATTTAATCATTAGTATTTATAAGGGGGGAGGAATATATATATATATATATATATATATATATATATATATATATCTCTGTTCTTCATCAGTGTAAATAAATTTTCATTTTTGGAGAGACAATTCCATGGGTGTGTCTCACAGGAAAGAGCGGGGTTGGGGCTCTTTCTAATTCTGTATTGTTCTTTGTTATCGCGGTAAATTTAAGTTGTATTTCCTTTAATCAATTTAACAATTAGTTTTTTTGAGAGGGAAAATCTCTGTTCTTCGTCAGTCTACGGTTCTGATGGAGTTGAGCTTTTTCCTCGAGTATTCGATAAGTGCAATTGCCTTTATTTTCTTAAATTAATTAAATCATTAGTATTTTTGAGAGGGAAAGTCTCTGTTCTTTGTCAGTCTACGGTTCAGATGGAGTTGAGCCTTTTCCTCGAGTATTCGATAAGTGCAATTGCCTTTATTTTCTTAAATTAATTTAATCATTAGTATTTATAAGGGGGGAGGAATATATATATATATATATATATATATATATATATATATATCTCTGTTCTTCATCAGTGTAAATAAATTTTCATTTTTGGAGAGACAATTCCATGGGTGTGTCTCACAGGAAAGAGCGGGGTTGGGGCTCTTTCTAATTCTGTATTGTTCTTTGTTATCGCGGTAAATTTAAGTTGTATTTCCTTTAATCAATTTAACAATTAGTTTTTTTGAGAGGGAAAATCTCTGTTCTTCGTCAGTCTACGGTTCTGATGGAGTTGAGCTTTTTCCTCGAGTATTCGATAAGTGCAATTGCCTTTATTTTCTTAAATTAATTAAATCATTAGTATTTTTGAGAGGGAAAGTCTCTGTTCTTTGTCAGTCTACGGTTCAGATGGAGTTGAGCCTTTTCCTCGAGTATTCGATAAGTGCAATTGCCTTTATTTTCTTAAATTAATTAAATCATTAGTATTTTTGAGAGGGAAAATCTCTGTTCTTCGTCAGTCTACGGTTCTGATGGAGTTGAGCCTTTTCCTCGAGTATTCGATAAGTGCAATTGCCTTTATTTTCTTAAATTAATTTAATCATTAGTATTTATAAGGGGGGAGGAATATATATATATATATATATATATATATATATATATATATATATCTCTGTTCTTCATCAGTGTAAATAAATTTTCATTTTTGGAGAGACAATTCCATGGGTGTGTCTCACAGGAAAGAGCGGGGTTGGGGCTCTTTCTAATTCTGTATTGTTCTTTGTTATCGCGGTAAATTTAAGTTGTATTTCCTTTAATCAATTTAACAATTAGTTTTTTTGAGAGGGAAAATCTCTGTTCTTCGTCAGTCTACGGTTCTGATGGAGTTGAGCCTTTTCCTCGAGTATTCGATAAGTGCAATTGCCTTTATTTTCTTAAATTAATTAAATCATTAGTATTTTTGAGAGGGAAAGTCTCTGTTCTTTGTCAGTCTACGGTTCTGATGGAGTTGAGCCTTTTCCTCGAGTATTCGATAAGTGCAATTGCCTTTATTTTCTTAAATTAATTAAATCATTAGTATTTTTGAGAGGGAAAGTCTCTGTTCTTTGTCAGTCTACGGTTCAGATGGAGTTGAGGTTTTTCCTCGAGTATTTGATAAGTGCAATTGCCTTTATTTTCTTAAATTAATTAAATCATTAGTATTTTTGAGAGGGAAAGTCTCTGTTCTTTGTCAGTCTACGGTTCTGATGGAGTTGAGCCTTTTCCTCGAGTATTCGATAAGTGCAATTGCCTTTATTTTCTTAAATTAATTAAATCATTAGTATTTTTGAGAGGGAAAGTCTCTGTTCTTTGTCAGTCTACGGTTCAGATGGAGTTGAGCCTTTTCCTCGAGTATTCGATAAATGCAATTGCCTCTATTTTCTTAAATTAATTAAATCATTAGTATTTTTGAGAGGGAAAGTCTCTGTTCTTTGTCAGTCTACGGTTCAGATGGAGTTGAGGTTTTTCCTCGAGTATTTGATAAGTGCAATTGCCTTTATTTTCTTAAATTAATTAAATCATTAGTATTTTTGAGAGGGAAAGTCTCTGTTCTTTGTCAGTCTACGGTTCTGATGGAGTTGAGCCTTTTCCTCGAGTATTCGATAAGTGCAATTGCCTTTATTTTCTTAAATTAATTAAATCATTAGTATTTTTGAGAGGGAAAGTCTCTGTTCTTTGTCAGTCTACGGTTCAGATGGAGTTGAGCCTTTTCCTCGAGTATTCGATAAGTGCAATTGCCTTTATTTTCTTAAATTAATTAAATCATTAGTATTTTTGAGAGGGAAAGTCTCTGTTCTTTGTCAGTCTACGGTTCTGATGGAGTTGAGCCTTTTCCTCGAGTATTCGATAAGTGCAATTGCCTTTATTTTCTTAAATTAATTAAATCATTAGTATTTTTGAGAGGGAAAGTCTCTGTTCTTTGTCAGTCTACGGTTCAGATGGAGTTGAGGTTTTTCCTCGAGTATTTGATAAGTGCAATTGCCTTTATTTTCTTAAATTAATTAAATCATTAGTATTTTTGAGAGGGAAAATCTCTGTTCTTCGTCAGTCTACGGTTCTGATGGAGTTGAGCTTTTTCCTCGAGTATTCGATAAATGCAATTGCCTTTATTTTCTTAAATTAATTAAATCATTAGTATTTTTGAGAGGGAAAGTCTCTGTTCTTTGTCAGTCTACGGTTCAGATGGAGTTGAGGTTTTTCCTCGAGTATTTGATAAGTGCAATTGCCTTTATTTTCTTAAATTAATTAAATCATTAGTATTTTTGAGAGGGAAAATCTCTGTTCTTCGTCAGTCTACGGTTCTGATGGAGTTGAGCCTTTTCCTCGAGTATTCGATAAGTGCAATTGCCTTTATTTTCTTAAATTAATTTAATCATTAGTATTTATAAGGGGGGAGGAATATATATATATATATATATATATATATATATATATATATCTCTGTTCTTCATCAGTGTAAATAAATTTTCATTTTTGGAGAGACAATTCCATGGGTGTGTCTCACAGGAAAGAGCGGGGTTGGGGCTCTTTCTAATTCTGTATTGTTCTTTGTTATCGCGGTAAATTTAAGTTGTATTTCCTTTAATCAATTTAACAATTAGTTTTTTTGAGAGGGAAAATCTCTGTTCTTCGTCAGTCTACGGTTCTGATGGAGTTGAGCTTTTTCCTCGAGTATTCGATAAGTGCAATTGCCTTTATTTTCTTAAATTAATTAAATCATTAGTATTTTTGAGAGGGAAAGTCTCTGTTCTTTGTCAGTCTACGGTTCAGATGGAGTTGAGCCTTTTCCTCGAGTATTCGATAAGTGCAATTGCCTTTATTTTCTTAAATTAATTAAATCATTAGTATTTTTGAGAGGGAAAATCTCTGTTCTTCGTCAGTCTACGGTTCTGATGGAGTTGAGCTTTTTCCTCGAGTATTCGATAAATGCAATTGCCTTTATTTTCTTAAATTAATTAAATCATTAGTATTTTTGAGAGGGAAAGTCTCTGTTCTTTGTCAGTCTACGGTTCAGATGGAGTTGAGGTTTTTCCTCGAGTATTTGATAAGTGCAATTGCCTTTATTTTCTTAAATTAATTAAATCATTAGTATTTTTGAGAGGGAAAATCTCTGTTCTTCGTCAGTCTACGGTTCTGATGGAGTTGAGCCTTTTCCTCGAGTATTCGATAAGTGCAATTGCCTTTATTTTCTTAAATTAATTTAATCATTAGTATTTATAAGGGGGGAGGAATATATATATATATATATATATATATATATATATATATATCTCTGTTCTTCATCAGTGTAAATAAATTTTCATTTTTGGAGAGACAATTCCATGGGTGTGTCTCACAGGAAAGAGCGGGGTTGGGGCTCTTTCTAATTCTGTATTGTTCTTTGTTATCGCGGTAAATTTAAGTTGTATTTCCTTTAATCAATTTAACAATTAGTTTTTTTGAGAGGGAAAATCTCTGTTCTTCGTCAGTCTACGGTTCTGATGGAGTTGAGCCTTTTCCTCGAGTATTCGATAAGTGCAATTGCCTTTATTTTCTTAAATTAATTAAATCATTAGTATTTTTGAGAGGGAAAGTCTCTGTTCTTTGTCAGTCTACGGTTCTGATGGAGTTGAGCCTTTTCCTCGAGTATTCGATAAGTGCAATTGCCTTTATTTTCTTAAATTAATTAAATCATTAGTATTTTTGAGAGGGAAAGTCTCTGTTCTTTGTCAGTCTACGGTTCAGATGGAGTTGAGGTTTTTCCTCGAGTATTTGATAAGTGCAATTGCCTTTATTTTCTTAAATTAATTAAATCATTAGTATTTTTGAGAGGGAAAGTCTCTGTTCTTTGTCAGTCTACGGTTCTGATGGAGTTGAGCCTTTTCCTCGAGTATTCGATAAGTGCAATTGCCTTTATTTTCTTAAATTAATTAAATCATTAGTATTTTTGAGAGGGAAAGTCTCTGTTCTTTGTCAGTCTACGGTTCAGATGGAGTTGAGCCTTTTCCTCGAGTATTCGATAAATGCAATTGCCTCTATTTTCTTAAATTAATTAAATCATTAGTATTTTTGAGAGGGAAAGTCTCTGTTCTTTGTCAGTCTACGGTTCAGATGGAGTTGAGCCTTTTCCTCGAGTATTCGATAAGTGCAATTGCCTTTATTTTCTTAAATTAATTAAATCATTAGTATTTTTGAGAGGGAAAGTCTCTGTTCTTTGTCAGTCTACGGTTCAGATGGAGTTGAGCCTTTTCCTCGAGTATTCGATAAGTGCAATTGCCTTTATTTTCTTAAATTAATTAAATCATTAGTATTTTTGAGAGGGAAAGTCTCTGTTCTTTGTCAGTCTACGGTTCTGATGGAGTTGAGCCTTTTCCTCGAGTATTCGATAAGTGCAATTGCCTTTATTTTCTTAAATTAATTAAATCATTAGTATTTTTGAGAGGGAAAGTCTCTGTTCTTTGTCAGTCTACGGTTCAGATGGAGTTGAGCCTTTTCCTCGAGTATTCGATAAATGCAATTGCCTCTATTTTCTTAAATTAATTAAATCATTAGTATTTTTGAGAGGGAAAGTCTCTGTTCTTTGTCAGTCTACGGTTCTGATGGAGTTGAGCCTTTTCCTCGAGTATTCGATAAGTGCAATTGCCTTTATTTTCTTAAATTAATTAAATCATTAGTATTTTTGAGAGGGAAAGTCTCTGTTCTTTGTCAGTCTACGGTTCAGATGGAGTTGAGGTTTTTCCTCGAGTATTTGATAAGTGCAATTGCCTTTATTTTCTTAAATTAATTAAATCATTAGTATTTTTGAGAGGGAAAGTCTCTGTTCTTTGTCAGTCTACGGTTCAGATGGAGTTGAGCCTTTTCCTCGAGTATTCGATAAGTGCAATTGCCTTTATTTTCTTAAATTAATTAAATCATTAGTATTTTTGAGAGGGAAAATCTCTGTTCTTCGTCAGTCTACGGTTCTGATGGAGTTGAGCTTTTTCCTCGAGTATTCGATAAGTGCAATTGCCTTTATTTTCTTAAATTAATTAAATCATTAGTATTTTTGAGAGGGAAAGTCTCTGTTCTTTGTCAGTCTACGGTTCAGATGGAGTTGAGCCTTTTCCTCGAGTATTCGATAAGTGCAATTGCCTTTATTTTCTTAAATTAATTAAATCATTAGTATTTTTGAGAGGGAAAGTCTCTGTTCTTTGTCAGTCTACGGTTCTGATGGAGTTGAGCCTTTTCCTCGAGTATTCGATAAGTGCAATTGCCTTTATTTTCTTAAATTAATTAAATCATTAGTATTTTTGAGAGGGAAAGTCTCTGTTCTTTGTCAGTCTACGGTTCTGATGGAGTTGAGCTTTTTCCTCGAGTATTCGATAAATGCAATTGCCTCTATTTTCTTAAATTAATTAAATCATTAGTATTTTTGAGAGGGAAAGTCTCTGTTCTTTGTCAGTCTACGGTTCAGATGGAGTTGAGCCTTTTCCTCGAGTATTCGATAAGTGCAATTGCCTTTATTTTCTTAAATTAATTAAATCATTAGTATTTTTGAGAGGGAAAGTCTCTGTTCTTTGTCAGTCTACGGTTCAGATGGAGTTGAGCCTTTTCCTCGAGTATTCGATAAGTGCAATTGCCTTTATTTTCTTAAATTAATTAAATCATTAGTATTTTTGAGAGGGAAAGTCTCTGTTCTTTGTCAGTCTACGGTTCAGATGGAGTTGAGCCTTTTCCTCGAGTATTCGATAAGTGCAATTGCCTTTATTTTCTTAAATTAATTAAATCATTAGTATTTTTGAGAGGGAAAGTCTCTGTTCTTTGTCAGTCTACGGTTCAGATGGAGTTGAGCCTTTTCCTCGAGTATTCGATAAGTGCAATTGCCTTTATTTTCTAAAATTAATTAAATCATTAGTATTTTTGAGAGGGAAAGTCTCTGTTCTTTGTCAGTCTACGGTTCAGATGGAGTTGAGCCTTTTCCTCGAGTATTCGATAAGTGCAATTGCCTTTATTTTCTTAAATTAATTTAATCATTAGTATTTATAAGGGGGGAGGAATATATATATATATATATATATATATATATATATATATATATATCTCTGTTCTTCATCAGTGTAAATAAATTTTCATTTTTGGAGAGACAATTCCATGGGTGTGTCTCACAGGAAAGAGCGGGGTTGGGGCTCTTTCTAATTCTGTATTGTTCTTTGTTATCGCGGTAAATTTAAGTTGTATTTCCTTTAATCAATTTAACAATTAGTTTTTTTGAGAGGGAAAATCTCTGTTCTTCGTCAGTCTACGGTTCTGATGGAGTTGAGCTTTTTCCTCGAGTATTCGATAAATGCAATTGCCTTTATTTTCTTAAATTAATTAAATCATTAGTATTTTTGAGAGGGAAAGTCTCTGTTCTTTGTCAGTCTACGGTTCAGATGGAGTTGAGCCTTTTCCTCGAGTATTCGATAAGTGCAATTGCCTTTATTTTCTTAAATTAATTAAATCATTAGTATTTTTGAGAGGGAAAGTCTCTGTTCTTTGTCAGTCTACGGTTCAGATGGAGTTGAGCCTTTTCCTCGAGTATTCGATAAGTGCAATTGCCTTTATTTTCTTAAATTAATTAAATCATTAGTATTTTTGAGAGGGAAAGTCTCTGTTCTTTGTCAGTCTACGGTTCAGATGGAGTTGAGGTTTTTCCTCGAGTATTTGATAAGTGCAATTGCCTTTATTTTCTTAAATTAATTAAATCATTAGTATTTTTGAGAGGGAAAGTCTCTGTTCTTTGTCAGTCTACGGTTCAGATGGAGTTGAGCCTTTTCCTCGAGTATTCGATAAGTGCAATTGCCTTTATTTTCTTAAATTAATTTAATCTTTAGTATTTTTGAGAGGGAAAGTCTCTGTTCTTTGTCAGTCTACGGTTCTGATGGAGTTGAGCTTTTTTCTCGAGTATTCGATGAGTGCAATTGCCTTTATTTTCTTAAATTAATTAAATCATTAGTATTTTTGAGAGGGAAAGTCTCTGTTCTTTGTCAGTCTACGGTTCAGATGGAGTTGAGCCTTTTCCTCGAGTATCTGATAAGTGCAATTGCCTTTATTTTCTTAAATTAATTTAATCATTAGTATTTATAAGGGGGGAGGGATATATATATATATATATATATATATATATATATATATATATATATATATATATATATATCTGTTCTTCATCAGTGTAAATAAATTTTCATTTTTGGAGAGACAATTCCATGGGTGTGTCTCACAGGAAAGAGCGGGGTTGGGGCTCTTTCTAATTCTGTATTGTTCTTTGTTATCGCGGGAAATTTAAGTTGTATTTCCTTTAATCAATTTAACAATTAGTTTTTTTGAGAGGGAAAATCTCTGTTCTTTGTCAGTCTACGGTTCTGATGAAGTTGAGCTTTTTCCTCGAGTATTTGATAAGTGCAATTGCCTTTTATTTTCTTAAATTAATTTAATCATTAGTATTTTTGAGAGGGAAAGTCTCTGTTCTTTGTCAGTCTACGGTTCTGATGAAGTTGAGCTTTTTCCTCGAGTATTCGATAAGTGCAATTGCCTTTATTTTCTTAAATTCATTAAATCATTAGTATTTTCGAGAGGGAAAGTCTCTGTTCTTTGTCAGTCTACGGTTCTGATGGAGTTGAGCTTTTTCCTCGAGTATTTGATAAGTGCAATTGCCTTTATTTTCTTAAATTAATTTAATCATTAGTATTTTTGAGAGGGAAAGTCTCTGTTCTTTGTCAGTCTACGGTTCTGATGATGTTGAGCTCTTTCCTCGAGTATCTGATAAGTGCAATTGCCTTTATTTTCTTAAATTAATTCAATCATTAGTTTTTTTGAGAGGGAAAGTCTCTGTTCTTCATCAGTCCACGGTTCTGATGATGTTGAGCTTTTTTCTCGAGTATTTGATAAGTGCAATTGCCTTTATTTTCTTAAATTAATTTAATCATTAGTATTTATAAGGGGGGAATATATATATATATATCTCTGTCCTTCATCAGTGTAAATAAATTTTCATTCTTGGAGAGACAATTCCATGGATGTGTCTCACAGGAAAGAGCGGGGTTGGGGCTCTTTCTAATTCTGTATTGTTCTTCATTATTGCGCAAAATTGAAGTTTTATTCATTCAAATTAATTTATTCATCACTATTTATGAGGGGGAGTATCTCTGTTCTTCATCAGTCTACGGATCTGATGTATAGCTTCTTTCTCGGGTTGTTAATAGGTGATTTCACCTTTATTCATTTAAATTAAGTTATTCATTAGTATTTATGGGGGGGAATATATATGTATATCTCTGTCCTTCATCAGTGTAAATAAATTTTCATTTTGCGAGAGACAATTTCATGGATGTGTCTCACAGGAAAGGGCGGGGCTGGGGCCCTTTCCAATTTTGTATTGTTCTTCATTATTGAACAAAATTCTACTGTTCACGACAATAAAAATTTGGAGATGCATGAAAATGCCAGTTTCTGAAAATGCCAGGCCGAAAATGGGTATAGAAGAAATGAGTAAGGTCATCTTTGGGTGCCATGTAGGAATAATATTTTCCGATACTTCTGTCATCTGTTGGTTTGAATCAAAATCATTCCCATATGGCACCCAAAGATGACGCTACTCATATCTTCTATACCCATTTCCGGCCTGGCATTTTCAGAAACTGACATTTCCATACACCTTCGTCAAAAAGCAAAGTTGCTTTTTTCAACATGTTAACCTCACTAAAATGAAACTTCATAATAATAAAGAATCATTGTTGGAACCTATATTTTCATCATTAACTGCGTAATTAAATCATCGGAGACATTTATTTGGTCTGAAGCCATTATTCGCACTAATTTATTACATAAATCGCACAACACGTATTTAGTCCGGATGAATACTTTGACGCTCCGCTTCCAGCTAAGCTCAAATTGTTCAGCTTTGTCGCCACTTTTTTTTCAGCAGCGGGAAATTCAAAATAGTGTCACGTGACCTGAATTGACGCTGGACGCTAGCGTCAAGCGTCTGCATGAGGCCGTACCTTTAAAAGTTTACACAAATATTCATCCAGTCGTTCTTCAAGTTTTCCAGTGAACGCACGTGCTACCTTCAGAGACAATATCTTCAACAATATTGAAAAAAATCAAGATATTTCTTGATGAATATGCAAAAATATTCCTCTCAATAGAATGAATTTTAAAGAATATCCCAAAGTGCATATAATATTATTGACACAGAAAAATATCAATTTTTTCAAATTAAAAAAAAATTTAGACTAGATTGTGTAATTGTGAATATTCATAATCCATCACTAACACCCAACATTATTTTATATTTCAAAAAATCTTGTTTTTTGTAGAAAAAAAAAAACAAAATGGATCGTAAAAGTAATAGAAGCAGTAGAAATAGACCGTCACGAGACGGTAAAAAATTTAATAGACCACGTAACAGATTTGAAATTGAAAAAGGTGAAGAAATACGTCCCAAAAAGCCTGCAAGTACTTCAAAAAGAAAACTACTTAACGACACTGAATGTGATGTTAACTTGAATATTAGCTACAAAATATTGAATTTTTTCTCTGTTTTTACTGTACTCAGTGACTACATATCATGCAAAAAATGTGGTGGTAATATAAATTTTACCCAACGTAGTATTCGAGGTTTAGGTTTCAAGCTTGTCGTAAACTGCGAAGAATGTGATCCTGTTTTGATTGATTCATGTCCTCTAATAGATAGCGCCTATGAAATCAATCGTCGTTTTATCTTGGCTATGAGGCTAATTGGCATTGGTTTATCTGGTTCCGAGAGATTTTGTGCTTTCATGGATTTGCCAAGGCCCCTGTTTCACAGCTTCTACGATGGTATAGTCAAACAGATTAGGGATTCAGCAAAAACTTGCTGTGATCTCGTTCTGGCCAAAGCTGCAAAAGAAGAAGCCAAAGAAGCCTCGAAACAATTGAACTCCGAGGATATTTCGGAAATCACTGTTTCTGGAAATGCAAGCTGGAAAAAAAGAGGAATCGCATCTTTGTTCAGTATTTCTTCTTTGATTGGTCATTACAGCAACAAAATCATTGATGTTATAATGAAATCGAGATTTTGTAGATCTTGTGATCAAATGAAATCAAAGAAGGGTACTAGTGAATACAATGATTGGCTGGAAGAACATTCCGAATTTTGTTCAGTAAATCATGAAAATTCAGATGAAATGAAGGTTGATGGAATCAAAGAAATGTTCGAAAGATCTGAATCCTTGCATAATGTTAAATATGTTAATTATATTGGCGATGATGATGGCAATACAAAGAACTTGGATTCGTTATTTGATAAAACAACACTTCAAGAAGATGAAAGCTTATCATCGACTCGAAGACAGGAAGACCTTTTAACTTCGAATTCTGAATCATTAGACAAATGTGTTGGTCGATTGATGCAAAATGATAAGGACAGTTTTGACTCGTTGATCTGGCAAATAGCACCGAAATCCAATTCTTGTTCTTCTACTATTGTTGAAATAGCTTTATACATTTCAGCTGTAGCATTCAATGAAGGTGCACAGGCTATCCTAAAAATAATGGATTTACTGGGCATCAAAGTGGGACCGACACTACATTCTTACTGCGCTGATTGCGATACTAATCGAATTAAAGCTCCTGAAAATTCCATGGAACGCGTCACTAAGAAAATTAAAAAAGGCAAAAAGACAAGTGGAGATGAAGAGAAAGAGTCATCGTGTAGTTCAGGACTCGATAGTTTGATGTAATTATAAATATTTTAACGAATCATGAGTAGGGCCGAGACGTTGGTGTACGGTTTGATCTAGGCTGAAGCTGCCTCTGAATCAAAGACATTCTGAATGATTATGAATGTTAAATTGACATTTATAAACGTTAAACTAACTTTATGACCGTTCAAAACTCTTAGAGGAACTTTTAGAGGAACTTTTAGAGGAACTTTTAGGGGAACTTTTCAGGGAACTCGTAGAGTAACTCATCACGATGAATAATAATATCCAAATGTTGACCAATTCTTTAAATTAGTGGGAAACATGAATTTTTTAAAGTTTATAAAGTCAGTTCAACGTGTTTATAAATGTCAATTTGGCATTAATCAGCCCTAATCATGAGATACTAATAAAAAAAAAAATATCATGAGATAGTTTTTTTGGGATCTGTTCGCTTGGGATATTTTGGTTGAGATAATTTAACAGAGATAAAATTGACTTGAACCTTTTGGAAGATACATCTTCGACTTAGAAACAAAGGGGCGTAAGTGCTATTCTTATACACAGGACTTACGCCCCTTTGATTCTAAGGCGATGATTCTATAATAAGAAAACTAGTCTGAAAATCTTTTAGCGCGTTTTTCTTTAAACGACTCTTCAAAATCGTTGCATCGATAACTCGAGCAATTATCAACCGATTTTCAAATTTTTTTTCTTGTTTTATTCGTCTTTGCAATAGCTAAGATTGAGCGTAGCCAATTTCGAAAATTTTGAATTTTGACTATTTCTCAAGACTGCTTGAATGCAAAAAAATTTGTTTTTAAATTTCAATCTGTTGCCATTTTGTGAAAAATTAAAATAAGAAAAATCGACTACGTACGACGATAACTACATTCATACAAATTATAATAAACTTTAATTTTTTTTTTTCAGATAAGCCGTTTTCGAGAAATCGATGCAACTTCGGAAGGCGATTTTTTTATAAGACTCTACAGCAACGCTGAAGACTTTGTTACTATTTAAGATTTTTCAATAAAAATTTATAAAAACTATATGGAATATATACACTTAATAGAATTGAAAAAAACCCGATTCCTATATTTTTTGATTATCCTGGTTTAAAAAATCCTCGAAAATGACTTATTTTTTCGACCGTTAGTGGCAATGCTCCTTAATTTAGCTTAAAAAATTATATAAGTCTGAGTAAAAACCTTCCTTTTTACATTAAAACAAGAATATAAATGAATAATTAAGTTTCGTGGTATTTAATATCATTTATTTATAAATAAAATCGTGCGAATGCCGATGCAATAATGAAAAACGTCAAGAAGCATTACGCATATCAATATTATTACAATTTTCTTTTTTTTTTTTTTTTCTTTAATATAATTTGTTTCTTATATTTCTTAATGTCTCATTAGTTTTCCCTTTTTTTTCACATAAAAACAAGTTTAGATAGAATTTATATTCATTCAAGATGGATAATAATATTTAGTAATATTTTATTTACCAAATATAATTCAAAAAAATTGCAGTTTTTATCATTAACATTAGCTTTTTTGTTTTTTTTTATCGTTCTTGTATTTCTAATTATCAATAATTATCAATATTACTTTTTTTTTATTTATTTTTTTTCTTGCTTTGTTCAAATGTATGCGTAATTACAGTAATAGAATGACAGTTGTGATATTTTAATAGTTTTCAATAGTTTTCTTTCATTCAATTCAATTATTTCCTTAATAGTTCCTTATTAATCGTATTCAACAACAAAAAAAAAACACAAAAAGAAAAAAGAAGGACGTTGCTGTGACGTTTAAATTACATTTTCAAAATGTATGTTTAGAAAATTTCAAATTTATTATTTCAATCAATTTTTTTTTAAATATTCAAAAAAAAAAATCCTAACAATAAGAAGAAAAAAAAAATATCTTCAGCATCACGAGCAATAATTTAATTGCATTTTCATCATCCTCTGTTAAGCCTTAACACACATTATTAATCAAATATAAGCCACACTCTTTCTTCTTAATTAAATTTTTTTTCTTCTCCTTTCTCTTTACATAATTCAATAAACTTTCAAGAATTTTGATTATTGAAAATAGCAGACGTCTAACAATTTTTAGATTTTTTTTTCCTTCTCACAACAAATAAATTATCTCTAAAAAAAAATTAAGATTATGCATATGTAGAAAATTCAAAAAAACTACAAGTGCGAATTTTTTAAATATTTTTTTTTTTTCATAGTAATTTATTTAATTTTTTTTTTAGAAAAAAAATTCGAAAAATTGGCAGATGTGTGCTAGTTTCATTGTAATGAATTTTTACCTCATTTCAATGCGCACACTCACAACAATAATTAGCCAAGCCTTTTTTATTCAGCTTTTTTCCATTAATCTAATTCATTTTTCAATTAATAAAGTCAATAGAAAAGAAAAAAGTGACTTCTTTCAAATTACGATTATGTGTACAATTTTTTTTTTTTTACTTTTTTTTTTTTTTTCGTTTTCTCGCGGTATTTTTGAAACAGATTATGACGTGACAATGCAGAGCTGAGTGACTACTTTTTAATTAATACTTATCCAACATTTTTTTTTCATTAAATTATTCATTAATTTTTTTTTCCTATTATTATTTATTTTCTTCGTGAATCGTAGAAGAGTACAAGTATTACTTTATATGAATTAAAGGGGGAGAAATGGGACTTGGGTTCAATAAAATTATGATCATTTTTTTCATTCACCTTTTTTTTTACTTCCTCTTGCTTTTTTATGCTTCTTTCTTATTTTTTTTAAGACAAAAATTGTTTTTTTCTTTAATTAGTTGAAAAAATTAAAGTGGCGAAAAATTTGACGCCACAAATTCAATCAGTAGCTTCGAGACTAACTTTCTTTTATTCAAATTTTTTTTTCAATTTTTTTTTTTTTTGGTTTTTACGATGTTGATGGCTGTGATGAATTCTTGTTCACGTGATTTCTTTGCAAATTGATACAATTACTTCTCTCTATGCTTGAGATATGTGAAAAAAATTATCTCGCATTTTTTTATCTCTTCTCTCTCTCTCGCTCGTTCAGCTACATTTGATGTTTTTTTTTTCTCTTTTCATTTTTATATTTCCTTACAAAAAAAAGTATCGTACCCACGACTTTCCACACCTCCATCAGTTTTGCATTATCGTTTGTTCTTGTTCTATATTGTTTTTTTCTTTTTTAATTCATTATTTTTTCATCACTTACTCCTCCTTGGCAGGCTCTGCCTTCTTGCCGAGAGGAACAGCTGCTTTTATCCTGTAAAATTGGAAATAAATCATTATTTAATGGATTTTTAGGGTTTTTTAAAAATAATAATAATTTTTCGCATCCCCAATATTCCGATTAATCGCCCCCCCCCCTTCTCTCACCGGTCATACAGCAAAAACTCCATTAAATATATAAATTTAATTGGGATTTTATATATAGGGGAAGATGGGGCAAAATGGACACATCTAAATTTTTCGGCAAATATTATGGAAAACTCTTGAAATTAATAGAAATATTGGCGGTAGATTGTTTTTGATGATTCCATTGGAAAGCTGAGGAAATTTTAGGCGGGAAACAAGCGCTGGAATTAATTTTTTTGAATTTTTGACGATTTTTACTTTTTTGAGCATTTTAGAGGGGTAAAAGCGTTCCATTTTTGAAAATTTTCAGTTTTTTGAGAATATCTTTGGTTCTATTTGTCGTAACGTAAAAATTCCGAGTGGAGGTGGAAGGTGAGATCATTTGCCATCGATTTATAGGGTTTTTAATTTAAAAATATCGATTTTTAAGGTATTTATGGGCATTTTTGTGAAACAGTTTTGTGAAACAGTCTTTGGTCTATAACTATCCCAAAATTTGATATTTTTGAATTCAAAACCCCATGAATCGATGGGAAATGAGCTCACCTTTCATTTGAGATCAACCGCGAATCGCTACGATCAATAGAACCAGAGATATTTGCAAAAAACTGAAAATTTTCAATAAAGGAAAGGCTTTTACCCCTCTAAAATGCTCAAAAAAGTCAAAATCGTCAAAAATTCAAAAAAATTAATTCCAGCACTTGTTTCCCGCCTAAAATTTCCTCAGCTTTCCAATAGAATCATCAAAAAAAATCCATCTCTAACCGTTTCATTATAGTGTCCGTTTTGCCCCACTCTCACCTATGCAAAAATTCAAAGATTCTCGAATTTTCAGCAGACTTCATGAAAATTTATGAGATTTCTTGAATGCCAAGAGATCACGAGATTTCATGACAGAAAAAAAAAAAGATGTATAAAAAATAAAAATTTGATTAAAATAATGTTCAAAAAAATGCAAAATCTTCTATGACTCTTCTCAAGTTGTCAAATCGATTTTTCACATATTTTTAGTATTTATTTTAGATAAAATTTCAAAGACTCCACAGATTTCATGAAATTTCCATCGAATTTCTCTAGTTTGTGGGCATTCGAAGACTTCTTTCCCAATTTTATAAAATTTCAAAAATTCTAAAATTTCGGGAATCTTTGAAAGAATTCTGAAGTTTTCTTGAGATTTATGATTTGAATGTACACCAGATATATGTACTTTGAAGCTATTTCTAGTCTCAAAACTCATAAAAATTGCAAAGTTGATTCGTATTTATCTTAATAATTTTTTAAAAGTTAAACAAATTTTTTTCAAAGTAAAAAAAACTATTTTACGAAATTATCGTCTCTTAAATCAATTTCCAGGACTTCGTGAGACAAATTAGAAGGAAGTCAAGAATTTTCAGGTAATATCTACAAAATTAATAATATTAAAAATAAAATTAGTTTAATTATTTCATTAATTTTTTTTTAACTTACTTAGCAGTGAGTTCATTGATTTTTCCCTGCACTAGTGCAAGATTTTGGTCGATTTGCGCTTTATTCGTTTCATAAACTTTCGGAAGCGTAAAGAGCGCTACCACTCCTGAAAAAACAAAAAAAAAAAAAAAACGGGGCCAATTAATATTATTACACTTGTGTTTAATTAAAATTCATGATTCTTATTTTTTCCTTGCCATGAAAATGTTTGAACAGATGTTATTGCCATCGTAAATATAATTTTTTCCCAATTTATTCATTAAGAAAAAAATTCGAGACAATTTTTTTTAACAAAAATATTTTTTTAATCTTGAAGAAAAAAAGGGGGATTTAAATCGTTGCCTTAGGAACAAAAGGGCGTAAGTGCCATTCTCATAAATAGCACTTACGCCCCTTTGCTTCTAAGGCAACGAAATTAACTGGAATTAATCCCAATTTTATAAAAAAAAAATCGAACAAAATAAACGTTCAAGAGTACCATGATTCAGAATTTTTTTCGGAGTGAAGGATTGGATAAAAAAATCTGAAAAAATTCGGGAAAATACTTCAATATGTCGAGCTTTTTCTTGAATTTTTTCAAATTTTTTTGATCACCCCTTCCCTCTCAAAAAAATTCCCGAAACATTTTGAGCGTAACTAAGGTTTTTTAAAATAATTTTTTTTTTTGAAAATTTCGATCCTAAGGCCCATTTTGCCCCAATTTTCTTTAATTAAAAAAACATACCAATGATTATGAGTGTCATTCCATTGAACCATGATCCAAGGTATGTCAAGCACCACAATACAACTCCGAATTTGAGTGAATCAATAAAATCTTCGATCAAGAAGAGTCTACGTAATTCAGAAACAGCTGCATTGGCATGTGCAACAGCAACATCAGCAACTTCGTGTACTTTTTCAGCAGGTAGTGCAAGATCTACGTCAAGAATGTCTCTGGAAAAAGAAAAATATAGTGAGTCATAAATTATCCTTGAAAACCTTTTAGGGAAACAGGTAAAAATCCATAAATTTTCGAGGGATTATTGGGATTATTTTTGGGGATTATCTGGAAATATTTATGGAGGGAAGTTTAAACTCACTTGAAGGGATGTCCATCTGATGTTTTTTGAATTGCCTGCATTATGGTCTTGTAGATGCGGAAACTCAGGGTTGCAGTTAGAGTTAAAAGTGCAACATAGGAGAATACGCTGATCAAACTAAAGTAGGCCAGCGAAAGAAGGACACCGAGTATTGCTCCAAAAACAGCTCCTGTTTTTTCTGGCTGACGCCAGTATATCAATGATGCCACTAATGGGAAAAAAAAATCATTTTTTTCATTAAAAAAATTAAGTAATTTCATTAAAATCATTTTTTTCATTAAAATTAAGTAATTTCATTAGAATCATTTTTTTCATTAAAAAAAATTGAATAATTTCATTAAAATCACTTTTTTCATTAAAAAAAATTGAATAATTTCATTAAAATCATTTTTTTCATTGAAAAAAATTAAATAATTTCATTAAAATCATTTTTTTTATTGAAAAAAATTAAATAATTTCATTAAAATCATTTTTTTCATTAAAAAAATATAAAAATTTCATTAAAATCATTTTTTTCATTAAAAAAAATTGATTAATTTCATTAAAATCATTTTTTTCATTGAAATTAAGTAATTTCATTAGAATATTTTTTTTTAATTATAATTAATTGAATATTCTAAAAGAAAAAAATGAATTAATTTCATTAAAATCATTTTTTTCATTAAAATTAAGTAATTTCATTTTAAAAAAAATTTTTAATTATAATTGATTGAAAATTCTAAAAGAAAAAAATGAATTAATTTCATTAAAATCATTTTTTTCATTAAAATTAAGTAATTTCATTTTTAAAAAATTTTTAAATTATATTTAATTGAATATTCTAAAAGAAAAAAATTAATTAATTTCATTAAAATCATTTTTTTCATTAAAATTAAGTAATTTCATTTTAAAAAAATTTTTAAATTATAATTAATTAAATATTCTAAAAGAAAAAAATTAATTAATTTCATTAAAATCATGTTTTCGATTGAAATTAATTTTTTTTAAGGATTTTTTTGTTTTTTTATATTCTTGTCTATTATTTTTAATTTTATTTCCATTGTTGAAATTATAGATTGCCACAGTATATTTAATTTCAATGCAATTCAATGCTAAAAAAAATTCATTTCTTCAGCCTCCCACACCTTCACACAGATATCAATTTACTTTCATCTGATTAATCAAATTATCTTACATAAAACGCAGAAATGACATGATAATGACATTAACACATATTTGACAATTATTTTGATTTTTTTACATGAATGAATCTTTTTTTTTAAATAAAGAATATTTTAAAAATTCGCATTTATAATTTTTTGAATTTTCAGAATGTGCAGATTTTCAAATTCTTCTTCATAATTTATAAAAAAAAAAAAAAATTGTACGAATAATAATTTTATGATAATAAAATTTGCAGACATTTAAAAATTTATCCAATTTTTTTTTTGCAAAATCAATTACTATAAAAAAATATTTGAAAAATGTACACTTGCAGATTTTTCAATTTTCAGTATTTGCATATTTTTCATTTTATTATATAATTTATTTCTAAAAAGCGAAAAAAAAAATTGCCAAAATTTTCAATGTCATGAATGTAATTTTCACTTATTTAATTAAATCACTAATAAAAAAAAATTTAATTAAATCCTTAAAAAATTACTCTTATTGCTCCATAATGATCATAAAATTACGTTTCTGTATTGCAAATCGATACGATGACATTACATTGGTATTGAAAAACAAGTTCAAGGTTTTTTTTTCCTTTTTATGGAGAAAATAAAAAAAGTGCAGAAATTGTGAGGATTGAAGGACTGAGGAAATACGAGCTGGAGTAGACGTTATGGATCATGGTCATCAGTGGCACTTGTGGAGCGTCATCCACGAGTGACGTACAGAAAATCCTCATTTTAAAAAAATAAAGTGCACTTAAAAGTGGCATTTGCTAATTATCCAAAAAAATGCGAAAAAAAAGATGCTAACACCTTTTTTAATAAATTATAAATTATTAAAAATACTTTCTCCCTAACTGCAAGATAATGCAAGATTGTACAAATAATTTATTGAATATTGAATCACCTGTGTCTGCATTAAACAAACAAGTTTCCATATTTTCGCCTTTTTTCAAGCAAATTAATTCAATTTTTAAAGATAAAAATGTGGCAAATTCATCAAAAAAATTTTTTTTTTAAATTAATTCATTACATTTAATTACATAATTCCTTAATTTAATCGAAAATAAATTTAATTAAATAAATTTTTTTATCAAACTCCACGTGAATACGAAAAGAGCCACCATATGTTGAAGTGCATGAAGCAAATGGGCAAGATGCCTTTTTTTTTTCCTTCATTTATTACAATTAAAAAAAATTTATAACATAAAATCACCCAATAAACTCACCAGAATTCTCATCAATAATAGGTTCATCCGAACTTCTTCTAGGTCTGTCTTTTCGCACCATTTTCGAAAAAAAAGTATTACTATCAAACGAAAAAAAAAAAGAAAAAATCGAAAATTTCAAGATTTTCAAGTAATCTTTTTTTTCTTTTCTTTCAAACGGAGAATGGAAAAATGCCTTTGAAAAATGAACCACCAAGATTCAACGAGAAAGCACGACTGATCCACCTTGGGGTTCTTCGGTTTCGAGCTTGGGTTCAATATACATATATATATGTGTGTGTTTCCACAGGCCCCTGGAGAACATGTACAATGTTATATTGTCGGGATAAAAAGGGGGGAGGGGAGGGAGAAGCAGGTAGAGGGAATGAACGGATGAGAGAGAGAGAGAAGAGTGAATGGTTGATAAAAAATGAAAGAAAAGAGGGGGAAGGAGGTGGAGAGTGAAGAAAAAACGGTAAATGCGGAGGCAGAAGTGGATAGATTGAATAAGAGAAGGGGGGAGGGGGGAGGGGGGATGCTCCCCGTAGATGGCGTCTTAAAGAGACTTTTTTATATAGTTTGGTATTCATTTAACTGTACAAATTAAAACTAAAACTTAAAATTAGAACTTAATTAAGTTTTGAAAAAGATACGAAATTTTGTAATTTAAAAAATTGGTTCTTATGATAAATTTGAATTTTCCCTCCTTTTTTTGAAGAAAAGAACTTAAAATTAGGACTTAAAAAAGAAACGATATTTTGTAATTTAAAAAATTGGTTCGTGTGAAAAATTTGAATTTTCCCTCCTTTTTTTTTAAAAGATTTTTTAAATTAGTTTCTGGGGAGAGTTGGAGGTGAAAGGAATTTCAAGTTTTGGAGCGCATTTTAATTTTGGAGTAGGGATGAAAAAAAAAACCGGCAAGTTGGCGCCACGCGCACTTCCACGACGACCAACTCAACTATGTCACGTGATCAAAACCACTCTCCAAAACGCTATTTATTCACTTCGTTTTCTTTGGTTTTTTAAATTCTTTACTTTTACACTTTATATTTGTTGGTTTAGAAACAAAGGGGCGTGAGTGATATTCTTATATATAGCACTTACGCCCCTTTAAGTCTGAGGCAACGATGTGTAGGGTAAAGTGGGGGAAAATGGGTCTCGGGGGGAACATGATTGAGGTATTTTTTTCGGAGTGAAGGGGTTGACGAAAAATTATGAAAAAATTCCTGAAAATGGTCCAATATGTGGAGATTGTTGGTGAATTTTTTCAAATTTTTTTGAACACTCCTTCATTACAAAAAAAAATCCCAAATCATATTGACTCTAACATTCATTTTTCCCTCAAAAATGCCCCTCAAGGGAAACATGATTAAATTTTTTTTTTTTTTGTAGTGAAGGACTTGACGAAAAATTCTGAAAAAATTCAAGAAAATGGTCCAATATGTGGAGATTGTTCGTGAATTTTTTCAAATTTTTTTGGACACTCCTTCATTACAAAAAAAAATTCCGAATCATATTGATTCTAACATCCATTTTTCCCTCAAAAATAGTCCCTAAGGGGAATATGATTAAGGTATTTTTTGTTGAGTGAAGGAGTAGACCAAAAATTCTGAAAAAATTCCAGAAAATGGTCCAATATGTTTACATTGTTGCTGAATTTTTTCAAATTTTTCGAACACTCCTTCATTACAAAAAAAAATCCCAAATCATATTGACTCTAAAATCCATTTTTTCCCGGTCTCAACGATGCTTTTTTTGGTAATTCTTTTTTTTTTTTTTTTGAGGAAGAACTTAATAGACGCGTGTCATTCAATTAGAATGAATTGATCAGTTCATGCCAGGTGGACTTTGCGTCATGCTTCATTAAATCACTCAGAATTGTTTCAAGACGAAAATTCGAAGACTAGACCATTTAATTTTTTTAAATTTTTTTTCGCCATTCGCTTATTTTTACCGAATTCGCCTTTTTTAGCGAAAATAGAATAGAATTTTCATTTTTTCTATACATATATATATATATATATATGTACATATATATATATATACTCTATCTATATATATATGTTCATTCTCTATATAATTTTACAATTTTTACATATTTTTTTGCCTTTTTTTTAACAAAAAAGTATTTTTAACAAAATTTTGAGAACTTTAAGTATTGAATTGACTCATTTTACGAATTTTTTTACTAAAAATAAATTGATAAAACCATATTATTCTTTAATCATCAATGTATCATGAAAATAGTTGCGATAATGCCTCAAATTTTATCGCATTTAAATTAAAATTCAAGGCCACATAAAATTTGCACAACAATTAAAATTATTCTGCTCTAATAATTGCTAATTAGACAAAGTATCAACGTCATTGCCAAGGCTGCTAATCTAAGCGACCTGAATTAAAAACCAGATAAATTCGATAATTCCGATGATTTTTTTTTGGATAATAAAAAAAAATATGAAGAAAGGTGGAAAAATACATTGAGAGAAAGAGAGATGAAAGACAGAAATCGTCTTTACGTAATCATTTGAGCCGCATTTTGGCCACCAAAAATAAACATCGTGATTTTTGTCCAAAGCACAATTGAAGATTAAATTGTAATAAATGTTAAAAAATATTAAAAAAATGAAAAATTACATCGAATCTAAAAAAAATACATTTTTCCCTTTTTTTAAAAATCAATTAATAGAAATTAAAATAATTTATAAGGTAATTAACATTATTAATGATGTTAATAAAGCACAATTGAAGATTAAATTGTAATAAATTTTAAAGAATATTAAAAATTAAAGAATTACATCGAAAAAAAAAAAATACATTTTTCCCTTTTTTTAAAAATCAATTAATAGAAATTAAAATAATTTATAAGGTAATTAACATTATTAATGATGTTAATAAAGCACAATTGAAGATTAAATTGTAATAAATGTTAAAAAATATTAAAAATTAAAGAATTACATCGAATTAAAAAAAATACATTTTTCCCTTTTTTTTAAAAATCAATTAATAGAAATTAAAATAATTTATAAGGTAATTAACATTATTAATGATGTTAATAAAGCACAATTGAAGATTAAATTGTAATAAATGTTAAAAAATATTAAAAATTAAAGAATTACATAGATTCAAAAAAAAAATACATTTTTCCTCTTTTTTTGAATCAATTTATAGAAATAAAGATGATTTATAAGACAATTAACATTATCAATTTAATAAATCTTTGGAGTAAAATTATTTTAATATTCCGAAATTTTTGAATTTTCTTAAGAGGACACAAAGACATCCAGATTGACCCACTTTAAGTTAAAACACACAGCCAGGTTCTGTATTTGGCTCAATATTACATTTTCTAATTCTAAATGAATATTTCAAGCCAACAAAGTGCAACTAAGAATTTGCACTAATTACCATCACTTTTTATTGTTAAAAACGTCTAAAATTATCTTTTTTTGATGAAAAAAGAGAGACAATTACTTACACTCCTCCTTCGTCCACTTAGTGCCCTTTAATTGCTCCAATAATTCCAGTATATTCATTTCTAATTGATTTTTTTCGATCGAAAAAAATATACACTTCACTTATTTTATTATTATTTTTACGATTTATCTCGAATAATGAGCAAATAATTCAACTTTAATGCATTATTGTATCAGAAAATAATTACAACACTTGATTTCTTTTAAATAAAATATACATATATATATAAGCACTAGTTGAAAAAAACTTTTTTGCCCTTTTCGCAAACCTAGATCGAATTCTTCTAATGCAATAATCTCTCTTCACAGACAGTTCGTTAGATGTGAAGAAGGTAGAAAATCAAATTCAACTACTAAAAACTTTTTTGAAAATTGTCTTGGCAAATTACCAGACAACCTGGCTCAACTCTCTGAGCCATTTTATATTTAGTTAATACCCAACAGTAACAGAGAATTTTCGTAGATGTTTCTAAGATTATAAGATATCTATGTTTATAAGATAAAAAAACTGTTTTAATCTAGACTTTTTTTTTTTTTTTTTTTTGAATGTTGTGAAATAATTCTTCTCAGTGCAATAAATTATCAACAATGGAAATTTTTTTATTACTATTTTTTTTTTTAATTGCAGAAGTAGTTAAAAGCTTCCTAAAATTATATTTGTATATTTACATAAATTAAAGTCAGAAGAAATTGCAGAAAAAGAAGAAAGAGAAAAAAAAAGATTAATTTTGAAATTGAACCGAAAATATCTGAAAAAATTTATGATAATGAAATTAGCATAAATCTGATAATTTTGGGATTTTTTTTCAAACAAATGAATTATTTGTAAAACAAAAAAAAAAAATTTGCAATGGTAGTTTTTTAAATTTTCTACATGTGCTTTTTTTTGGGAAATAATTCATTTGTTTAAAAAAAAAATTGATGGATTTTTTTTTGCTATTTTCAGTGACTTAAATTTTTTTAGATTTTTCGGAGGATTATGTTTTATTTTTTTCTTACCTCTTGGATTCAGTCTTTCTGGGTTAAACCATGCATCTGTAAAACAACGATCAGATGTTAATTCTAAAAGACCAGCACCAGAAATTTTTGAAATTAATGAAAATAGGGTCAATGGAAATAATGTAAGTGCGGTGTAATTAAAGCAGTAAGAAAAAGATGATAATGAAATTGGCACACATCTGACAATTTTATTGATTTTTTTAAACCCATGAATTATTCTAAAAAAAATATTTAAAAAATTTGCACTTATAGTTTTTCTAATTTTTTAAATATGCATATTTTTTATTTTTTTTAATAATTCATTTGTTGAGGAGAAAAAAATTAAAAATTGTCAAATTTTCGCTATTTTGAGGATTATTAAAAAATAGTTATCCTTAAATTCATTTTCTGAAGCTAAAAATATCGAGAATTTTACTGTAAATTATTGTAAAAAAAATTTTTTGAAAAATTTGCACTTTTAAATTTTTAAATTTCCCAAATTTGCAAATTTTTCGTTTTTTTTTTCTTTTAATAATTCATTTTTTGAATGACGATTCTTTAAAAAAATGTCAGATATCTGCTATTTTCAGTAATTCTGAACGAAAAAGAGAAAAAAAAGAAGAAAAAAAAAGCAAAGAACATACTATTGTTATGATTGATATGTAGTAATGTAGTAATGTGCAAGTAATGAAAATTGATTGTGATAATATTGCAATTGTGCATCTTGATATTTACAAGGAATGAATAAAGTTTTGATGTATCATCATCTCTAGAAACCAATAATTAAAGTATTCATAATAAAATTAGTAAACATCTCACAATTTTTGCATTTTTTTCAACAAATAAACTATAAAAAAAAATTAAAAAATTTAAATTTTCTATATATAGGGGAGAACGGGGTAAAATGGACTTCTGCAACAACATAATTCAGGATTTTATTTCGAAGTTAAGGACTCGAAGAAAAAATCTGAAAAAATTTGAGAAGATGCTCCAATATGTCTTCATTTTTGTAGAATTTTTTCAAATTTTTTTATAGAGCTGCCTATTCTCTGGAAAATCCCAAATCATTCTAACAAACAGGTCCATTTTGCCTACTTTCCCTTACATATTTTCAATTTTTAAAAATAATTTATATGAAATTAGTACAAATTTCACAATTTTTGCATTTTTTTGAACAAATAAATTAAAATAAAAAAAAAAATATTCAAAATATTTGCACTTATCGATTTTAAATCAGATGTTCTACATGCACATTTTAATTTTTTTAAATAACTTATTTGTTAAAAAAATAGAAAATAGAAATTATAAAAATTATCAGATGTCTACTATTTTTAATACAATTAATTAAAAACCAGAAACACTTCTATCAAGTGACTTAACGATTTATTATCATTATCAAGGCAATTTCTTATTCATAAATGTCTGGACAATGTTATCACTCGAGTGAATGTCGAGTAGAAAACGTATATCTCATTTTATTATTTACGAGTCTATCGATTTAATACACACAAGCTTAGCATATATATAAGACAGTCCAGTAACCTCTCTTGCCTCGATTTTTCACTTTTTTTCCCATAAAATTGAGTTCAAAGAACTTTCATGTATTTCTATTTCTAATTATTGGAAAACAATAAAATTTCGTATTCAAGAAATTTATTTCGAATTTTTGAATCTATCGAAACATTAAATTCTCGTTAATACCTAAGCTATTAAAGATAAAAAAAAAATTTATTTCGATATTCATTGGAATTTTTTTCGCTTTTGTCCTCTCTGGTCAAATTCCGATTTTTCTCTTTATCGATTATTCTCATTATGTAACTCGTACTCTTTATCTTCCAATCACAAACGTCCACTAATAATCTCTGCTTGAATCTCAGTATATCTCTTATCAAGGAGAATGAGATTAAATTGAAAGACATAATAGATGTATGAATAAATAAATTAGTCATGTTACTGAAAAAAATTTAAAAAAAAAAATTTTTAATTTGTAGAAAAATCGAAATGATACTGAATAATTAAACTAAATAGCGAAAATCTGATAATTTTCATTTTTTCCTTCATTTGTTTAATATAGGGAGAACGGGGTAAAATGGACTTCTGCAACAACATAATTCAGGATTTTATTTCGAAGTTAAGGACTCGAAGAAAAAATCTGAAAAAATTTGAGAAGATGCTCCAATATGTCTTCATTTTTGTAGAATTTTTTCAAATTTTTTTATAGAGCTGCCTATTCTCTGGAAAATCCCAAATCATTCTAACAAACAGGTCCATTTTGCCCTACTTTCCCCTATAAATTATTTAGAAATTGAAAAAATATGTATTTATAAAAAATTCCAAAAATTACAATAAAAAAAAAAGGATTTTTCGCAAAAAAAATTGATTTAATTGCAGAAAATTCACTTTGCTCCAAAAAATTTCGATATATACATCATTACCTTAGAAACAAAGTGGCGTAAGTGCTATATATATGAGCATAGCACTTACGCCTTTTTATTTCTAAGACGATATGAAATTTTTTTTATAAAAAACATATTCTTGCAAAAATTTTTTTTTTGTATGAATTTAAATTTTAATTGAATTTAAATTTAAATTTAATTAAATTTTTTAAATATTCAATTCAAATGTATATAGATTTTTTTAAATATTTTTTAAAAAATAATTTATTAATTTGAAAAAAAATTAGAAAATTGTCAGATTTGTGCTAATTTTATTATAATAAATTTGAATAATGACCTACGACAATAATCTTTTGTGTTCTCATGTAAACAAAGTGGAATATTTGAAATTTCCACAGATGTGACGTCATTGGTTTTTATGAGTAATATGGAATAAGCCCCGGAGGGTGAGGAATAATGGGTCATGTCTAGTGATGAAATGATGACGAAAGTGAAGGAACAAAAGTAGAAAAAAAAAAGGAAAAAAAAAAAAAAAGGTCTTACGTGGATCGAGAATATTCCAAACGCATCCAGTGGATTTTTTTGAATTCTTGCATATTTCTCCATCTTTCTTTGGCATTTGACACACCGCATCTGAATCCATTTTTACTTGATAATTTTTTTAAAAATAATATTCACAGTATATATAGATATAATTTAACAATTTAACAAATTCTGGACACTATTTAATTTTTTCGAAAAAAATAAACAAACACTAAAAAACGAGAAACATTTAAAAAAAAAAGTGGAAAATAGGAAAATTCACTTGGGAATTATTTTATGAAAGACTTTTGGGTTTCGAAAATGGAAATAAAACGAGTTTCGAAATTACGACTTTGTTCTTTATGTTGTCAATAGCGATTACTGTCAACTTGACAGGGCGTCACCGTAAACTGCCAATAATCACTCGAAAAACTACACAAATTCAACGAATTTAAACGATTATCGCCGATTTTTACGCGGGGAAATTTTTGAAAATTTCGATTATTTAAGTTTTTTTTTCTAATTTTCGAATTTTTCGATCGTTACTGATTCACGTCAAAGTTAGAACTGAGACTGTTATCGATCCGGTAACTACGACGAGGCTCCGGAATTATGTCCGCGCATAGTCGTATTTCTCGGTTTTGCTCGGATCTACTCGGTTATTTTCGTTTTTAAATAGTTAATTTTTTTTTGCAATTGTTGGAAAGAGAAAAAAACATTTGAATCATCATTGAAAGTTCTTCAGTTTACAAATCAAATGAAATTCTACCGATTTTTTTTAAGAGGATAAATAAATTTTTGGAGTTTTCCCTTTTTTTTAAACAAATCAATTATTTAAAAATTAAAAAATATGCATATATAGACAATTCTTAAAAATGACAATGAAAAAATGAATATTTTTCAAAAAAATTCGAAAATCCAATGAAATTCTGACGATTTTTTTTACGAGGATAAATAAATTTTTGGAGTTTTCCCTTTTTTTAAACAAATAAATTATTTAAAAATTAAAAAATATGCATATATAGACAATTCCTAAGAAATTACAATGAGAAAATGAATATTTTTTCAAAATTTTTCGAAAATCCAATGAAATTCTGACGATTTTTTTTACGAAGATAAATAAAGTTTTGGAGTTTTCCCTTTTTTCAAACAAATAAATTATTTAAAAATTGAAAAATATGCATATATAGACAATTCCTAAAAAAATTCAATGGAAAAGTGAATATTTTTCAAAAAAATTCGAAAATCCAATGAAATTCTGACGATTTTTTTTACGAAGATGAATAAATTTTTGGAGTTTTCCCTTTTTTTTAACAAATAAATTATTTAAAAATTGAAAAATATGCATATATAGACAATTCCTGAAAAATTAAAATGAGAATTAAATCATTAGAAAATTGGAATCAATTTAAATCATTTAAAAATTGAAAAATATGCATATATAGATAATTCTTAAAAAATAACAATGAGAAAATGAATATTTTTTCAAAAAAATTCGAAAATCCAATGAAATTCTGCCGTTTTTTTTTTACGAGGATAAATAAATTTTTGGAGTTTTTCATTTTTTTAACAAATAAATTATTTAAAAATTAAAAAATACGCATATATAGACAATTCTTAAAAAATTACAATGAGAAGATGAATATTTTTTTTTTTAAATTGGAAAATCCAATGGAATTCTGCCGATTTTTTTTCTACGAGGATAAATAAAGTTTTGGAGTTTTGGAGCAGCGCCAAATTTAAATTCTCCCGTTATTTATCGAGAATTATTTTAAATAAGAAAAATATATTTATTTGTTCAGTTCAACTATTTAACGAGAATTTTCTTATGAAAAATTGATGAAAATTATCTTAATTATTTCCATGTGGACACATGCGGTCTTTCGTGACTCATCAATACGCATTTTTTTACGTTGAGGCGCAATTTAAGATTGCATGTCGCAGTAAAGCTTTTTTAAAAAAAATAAATATTTTAATAATTTGATAAATTACTCACTTTCAAGTGAGAATAAATCGATTGAAATTTTTTATGGAAATTAAGGGGGAAAAAAATCAACTTAAAATGCAAAAAATGATACGGAATGTTTTTTTTTAGAGTGAAGGCCTCCATAAAAAATTTTGAAAAAATTCACCAATAATGTAGACACATTGGACCATTTTCTCAAATTTTTTCAGATTTTTCCCCAAAGTCCTTCACTTTGAAAAAAAATCCTGAATCATTTTGCTCCGGCAATCCATTTTGTCCCAGTTTTCTTTACTAAAAAATTACATAACGTTTTGATTAATTGAATAGAATTCTTTCAAGGTTTCAGGCGAATGTAGTACATAGTAAAACAATATTTAATCGCGTAAAAAGTAGGTAAATCGAGAGAAAAAAAGTTTAGTATTTCTTTTTTTTCTGTGTTAAAAGCAACAAAGAGTCGTGGGCTTGCAGACAAACTGGCGCCCACGCAAGCGCAAACACCTATATATATAGGGGAAAGTGGGATAAAATGGACCTGTTTGTTTGAATCATTTGGGATTTTTTAGAGGATAGGCAGCTCTATGAAAAAATTTGAAAAAATTATGCAAAAATGAAGACATATTGGAGCATCTTCTCAAATTTTTTCAGATTTTTTCTTCGCCTCCTTGACTTCGAAAAAAAATCCTGAATTGTGTTGTTGCATAGGTCCATTTTACCACATTCTCCCCTATATAATACAGCCCAGATAGTCTCTTTAATTTCATGTTCATAGTATAGAATAGTTTTTTGCTGGATTTAAGTGTGTGTTAGTGAAATATCAATATCACATGCTTTTTATTATCGCATGGAACGGAATTGTTTGTTGAAGCCATTTGCGTAGTGATTCTATTAATAGACTTTTAAATTAATTCAATATTCTCATTTTTTCCACAGGTGTAAAATGGATTTTTCCATTTATCAGCAAATGATCAGTGGAGCTACTGTCGATAATGCAGAAATTTAGTAATTCAACTGTTGTTTCGTAATTATTTTGAAATTAAAAAATTTAAAAAATTTAAATTATTATTAGGGGAACGTGGGGCAAAATGGATATTGTAATGAAACAGTGGGAGATAGATTTTTTTAAATTATTTCATAGAAAAGCTGAGGAAATTTTAGTCCAAAAACATGTGCCAGAATTGATTTTTATCAATTTTTTAAGAATTCTATTTTTTCTGGCATTTTTGAGGAGTAAAAGCCTTTCGATTTTTGAGCTAATTTAGTTTTTTTGGAATATCTCTGGTTCTATTGGTTGTAGCGATCTGGGACCGATTTTAAATGAAAGGTGAGATCATTTCCCATCGATTTATGGGGTTTTGAATTTAAAAATATCGATTTTTCAGATAGTTATGGGAATTTTTGTGAAAAATTATGATCATCAGTTTTTGTCCTATAACTACGTAAAAAATCGATATTTTTGAATTCAAAACCCCATGAATCGATGGGAAATGATCTCAGCTTTCATTTAAAATCGGTCCCAGGTCGCTACGACCAATAGAACCAGAGATATTCTCAAAAAACTGAATTTGCCCCTCAAAAATGCCAGAAAAAAAATCGAATTCTTAAAAAATTGATAAAAGTTAGTTCTGGCACATGTTTCTCGACTAAAATTTCCTCAGCTTTTCGATGGAATCATTAAAAAAAGTCCATCTCCAATATTTTAATTCATTTAAAGATTTTTTTCATAATATATTGATAAAAACTCAAATGTCCCCATTTTACCCCCTATGTCCGTATTGCCCCACCTTTTCTCTATAATTACTATTTTGTTTCTTTTTTGTTACTAAAAAACACCATTTGGTACTTTTAATTGTATGCGATAAAAACTATGACCATTCCAAAGTCTCGATGATATGAAAAAAATTCCGGAAAGTGAAAACAAAAGATATACATAAGAGCGATCTTCTATTTTCTCATGAGCTGTTGTAAAGAAAAGAGGCAGCCTCATTGGAAATGTAGATAAGACGTAGTTAAATATAATAACAATACTACTCCAGATTAATAATGTGATTCACCTATTGTAACAAAGCTTTTTTGTATCTTTATAGGTAAATAAAGAACTGCTACTATCATTGTTATCGTTATATTCAATTTAAGTGGTCTCCCAAGTGAAGTCGAGTATGGTTGACTGTTTTTTTTTAATGCCGTATCAAAGATGATATTTTTTTACATTTTCCTGAATTTTTTCATAATTTTTGACCGTGCAGTTTATGAGATATGAATTATCAAAGTTACTGGAAATAGCAGTGGTGGAGATGAAACGCCCTAAATCAGACGGAAATAACGAAATTACTAAAGAACCAGAGGGTTGAACCATTATTTAAAAACAATTGGCGAAGAGAACAGCATTTTAACTAAATAATAGAAGAAAAAAATATTCAATTCACCGTATAGTTATTGAGAAATTTCAATTAGAAGGTAGTCGTAACTATTTGCCTCTCTCTCTATCTCATGGATGTGATAGGAGATTAATGCAAAAAAAAATGCGAGAGAAAAAAATTATATTCACAAGCTGAAGATATGACTTTCGAATAGTTTAATCACTTTTTTCGGGTAAATTAAAGCGCATTTTCCCCGAACTAACAGCAATTAATCGAAAACAAGCCTGAAAATCCTCATTTTTCCCTGTTTTATTAACCGTACTTCAGGAGACTACCTCAAAAATTTGCGAAAAATTATTTCGAGTGGAAATTGTCTATTATTGAAGCGTATTTCAGTTTTAAACGGAATTTTCCGCGATTTTCAAAAGGATCTCGAAAACCATTGGGTTGAGGAGAATTTATGAAGTGACCTTTTTTATGGAGAATTGAATTCTCTACAAAAAAGGTCTCCTGAAAAATTCTCCTAAACCCAACGGTTTGCGAGATCCCTTTAAATAATGAAACGAAAGTGAGAAATTTAAAAAATCCTCCTGAATTTCACGTTTTGCGATATTCATTCATTTGCTTTGATGAAAATATCATCAAAGCAATATCATAGGAGATTAGTAATGTTAAAAAAAATACGAGAAACAAAAAAAAATTATATTCACAAGCTGAAGATATGACTTTCGAATAGTTTAATCACTTTTTTCGGGTAAATTGAAGCGCATTTTCCCCGAATTATCAGCAATTAATTGAAAACAAGCCTGAAAATCCTCATTTTTCCCTGTTTTATTAACCGTACTTCAGGAGACTACCTCAAAAATTTTCGAAAAATTATTTCGAGTGGAAATTGTCTATTATTGAAGCGTATTTCAGTTTTAAACGGAATTTTCCGCGATTTTCAAAAGGATCTCGAAAACCATTGGGTTGAGGAGAATTTATGAAGAGACCTTTTTTATGAAGAATTGAATTCTCTACAAAAAAGGTCTCTTGACAAATTCTCCTAAACCCAACGGTTTGCGAGATCCCTTTAAATAATGAAACAAAAGTGAGAAATTTAAAAAATCCTCCTGAATTTCACGTTTCGCGATATTCATTCATTTGCTTTGATAAAAATATCATCAAAGCAATATCATTTTTTCCTGTTTTATTGACCGTACTCTGGAATACTACCTTAATAAAGGATAATCGTCTTAAAATTGAATGAAAATGCTGCAAAAATCAGACAAAATACTCAAAAAAATTCAAAATAAAAACTAAAAATAAAAAAAAATGTCCTTTCATTTCAAATTCTTCCAAAAAATAATATCTTTGACATTTATTCTATTTCTTTTCATTACTTTATCTCCCTTGTTTCATATACTCGTTCACCTCATTCTTTATGTCCTTCTATAAAAAAAAAATAAAAGGGACGAACAGTCAAGAGGGGTGGAAAAGTGTATGGGGGCTGTCTCGGTGGCAGATCGATATAATACGCCGCGCACCCAGACACCGTATACACCTTATAACGTGTCGAATACCTATTGCGTCTAAAAGAGTAATAGATGAGAAAATAGAGAAATAAAACACTTTAATTCAGAGGGCTTTTCAATTAAAGAAAAAAGAGGCATATATCCACTTGTTCATCAGCGAAAGGATGTAATCGTGTTGTTTCTGGGTAGACGTGGGTCAGACATTACCTGTAGACATGTCTATGAATTTATTCGATTAATCAGATACCCGTTATCTTGATGCAGTAATTTAATTAAATTACACTGAGAAAAAAAATGGTAAAAAAAAAATCGAATATTGATGTCATTGATCCTAAGCAGATATTTTTTTCAAAAAAATTCAAAAAATCGCTGAATTTACTGAATTAATTTTAGCTAATTCGAAAATATTAACTATTTAAATTAACTAAATTCAGTAAATTTAAAAAAAAAAAACATTTTTTTTAGGACCAATAGTATCAATATTTTATGATTTTCACTACTTTTTCATTTTCAGCATAAATTCTGCGATATTTTATGAAAATATAATACAAAAAATAGCAAATATTTGGAAAATTCGTATGATTTTCATTTTTTTAACACATAAATTAATTTAAAAAAATAAAAAACATGTAAATGTAGAAAATTTGAAGACCTACGTGCAAATTTTTCAAATATTAAAAAAAAAATATATTTCTTAAAAATATTTGTTAAATATGTTTTTGAATATATTTTTTAAATAAATTTATTTAGAAAAAAAATCGAATATTGAAGTCATTGATCCTAAGCAGATATTTTTTTCAAAAAAATTCAAAAAATCGCTGAATTTATTGAATTAATTTTAGTTAATTCGAAAATATTAACTAAATTCAGTAAATTCAACAATTTTTCAAATTATTGAAAAAAAAATTTTTTTTTAAGAACAATAGTATCAATATTTTATCATTTTCACTACTTTTTCATTTTCAGCATAAATTCTGCGATGTTTTATAAAAATTTAATACAAAAAATAGCAGATATTTGAAAAATTCGTATGATTTTCATTTTTTTAACACATAAATTAATTTTAAAAAATAAAAAATATGCAAATGTAGAAAATTTGAAGACCTACAAGTGCAAATTTTTCAAATAGAAAAAAAAAATATGTTTTTGAAAATATTTGTTTAAAAAATGCAAAAAAATTTGAGATTAGTCCTGATTTCATAATTATTCAAAAATCCAACAAAATTCAAAAATTCAGAAAAAATCCAAAAAAATGGTAAGAAAAAAATCGAATATTGATGTCATTGATAACTAAATTCAGTAAATTAAAAAAAAAACAAATTTTTGAAAAAAAAAAATGTTTTTTAGGACCAATAGTATAAATATTTTATGATTTTCACTACTTTTTCATTTTCAGCATAAATTCTGCGATATTTTATAAAAATTTAATACAAAAAATAGCAGATATTTGAAAAATTCGTATGATTTTCATTTTTTTAACACATAAATTAATTTAAAAAAATAAAAAATATGTAAATGTAGAAAACTTGAAGACTTACGTGCAAATTTTTCAAATATTCAAAAAAATATATTTTAAAAAATATTTGTTAAATATGTTATTAAATATATTTTTTAAAATATTTGTTTAAAAAATGCAAAAAATTGTAAGATCATTCCTAATTTCATAATTACTCAAAAATCCCCCAAAATTCTTCTATTTGCTCTTTTCTGCAGATGAAAAGAGAAAATATAAAATTAAAGAGACAAGCTAAAATTAATCCATTCCATCGAATTACGTAATCCCCGATTATTTCGATGGACTCTCAATCTTCCTCCACGGAATATTAATAAATAATATTCTTCAAATATTGTGAGAGACAAAAACCGTTGTATCCATGCGGAAGTGAACGGACCACAGTAATAACTCGTGCAGCCTACTAAACAGAGTCTGACCGATTAGAACCAACTGAATAATTTTTAAAAAATAATTTGCCTCGTTAGATCTTCGGCGGGTGAAAATTAATAAATAAAAACAATGACCTCAAATAACATAATTTCAAATTTAACGCTCTAGTAATTGCTCACGAATCTTTCATCTCGCAACAATGACTGGAACAAAAGGCGGCAAAAATTGGATTAAATTGATTTTTTTAAAAATTATCTAATTCATAATTTATAACTGGAGAAGAGAAATTGTTTTATCATTTTAATTTTTATAATATATATATATATATATTTGCCACGCCCTGATATGTACAAACCGTGACGACATTGAAATTTTATTTTAAAAGTCGATGACTCAACCTGCTGTGCGAATAAATGAAACGATGATAAATATCTATTGCCTTAGAAACAAAGGGGCTTAAGTGCTATGCTTATAAACAGAGCTTAAGCCCCTTTATTATTAAGAACGATATGAAAAAACGTATAAATAAAGGATTTTTCGTGGAATTTGTTTCTAATATCTTAGGAAAAAAGGGGTAAAAGTGCTATGCTTATATATAGGACTTAAGCCCCTTTCTTTTTAAGACAACGATATGAAAAAACGTATAAATGAAGGATTTTTCATGAAATTTGCAATTTTATCTGCTCTCTTTTTTCATTTTTTAGATGAAAAAAGGGAAAAATCGATGGAAAATTTTCGTGAATTATTTCATGATCATGATTCAATTTTACCGCAGTATGTCATTTATATATATATATATATATATGTATATACTCGAACTATTTCGTATTGCGGCAAAATAGAAAAGAGGGTAACGACACGAAGGCACACATACAATTGTACAATGAGTCATCAAATTGAAGGTTGAGTAATGCAAAAAAGTTGAGGTAAAGCCCTTGTACTTGAATTCAATGAATTCAAAATATATTCATGAAAAAATTGGACTTTTTCTATTATGGAAAGAACAAAAAAAAATGAATTTCTTGCTTAGAAATAAGATTTACTGGCAAGTGAGCTTATTTAGCAAAAATGAGTAAAATTTACTGAATTTTTGCTAAATAAATTTTGTTGCCTCAGAAACAAAGTGGCTTAAGTGCTGTCTTTAAAAATAGCACTTGAGCCACTTTGCTTTTAAGCTGTTTATTTATTTATTCGAGCAAAAGTAAACTTTTCTTCCAGCTTTTCTCACAGAAAAATCCTAAAAAAGTGAAAAAATTATGTGGGAATTTTTCTTTAAGTGAAGGACTTCTTCAAAAATTCTGAAAAAATTCAAGCAAGTGCTGAAAAATCTCTATATTAACGTGGAATTTTTTCAAAATTTTTCGTCAAGTCCTTCACCCTCAAAAAAAATCCTCAATCATTTCGCCCCACTTTCCCCCCATAAATTTCAAATTAAAATTGTACAACTCACCAATTCCCATATCTGCAAATATTTTTCTCGGTGCAATTTCAAGTTCGTGTTTTTTGTTTTCATTAATACGTGTAGTCTGCAATCCAACTGGTTTGAGTGGAACTCTAGCTGGTGATGGTTCAGCTTCAGACTCGAACTCTGAATCACCAGTATCATTGCCACTTAACCCACCATCTTTAGGTAGTGGTGGTAAAGGTTTGGTAGGTGCTGTATCAATTAAATTCCATTCATCCTTTTCCTTGTTAATTTCATCCCCCAAATAATCGATAATGGGTGGTTTTTCAGGCTCTGGAAGTACGGATTCTTTGATTTCTCCAATCACATCAGTCTTAATGATTTCCTTTTCGATCATTGACTTTGCCTCAGACGTGTCATCATCAGATTTTTCATAATCATTACCAATGTTAAATTCTTTCTCACAATCATCCAATTTTTTCTCATAATTACCATCATTTCTTTCAGACTCCATAAAATCATTAGTCATCTTTTTATCGTCATTTTGATGCATTTCGTAGTTTAACTTTGCCTCTAAATTAGCTGTAAATGGATCAGAACTCTTGTTGTCAGTGAATTTTTCAAAATCAGCTGATGGTGGAGGTGTTGCTGGTACTGGCATCAATATTTTGTCCTCTACACTGTTATCAATCAATGTTGTATCCAACAAATTACGCTCAATTTTTGTCTCTCTGTCAAATAAATTTGTTGGCACTGTCGAATTAACATTAACAGCACGTGGTACATCAATCAATTGTACTGATGTTGTATTTAAATCTGGTGATATATTTTTATCCTTAATATGTGGATTCATTAAATTATCAACGTGTTCAAAATCATCAATTGAGTCTGATTCACGATTTATTTTTGTCGTTTCAACAAAATTTTGTTCCTCTTCTTTCTCCATTTTTGTATTCAAATGTAATTTTATAAAGTTTTTTTTTTTAAATTAATTAATTTTTTAGGAAAAATTTTTTTTAAGCTTTTTTTTAATTTTTTTTTTTTTAGATAATTTTTTTTATTTAAAAATTGGGATTTATCCTTGGAAGATATATATATAGTTTTTCATGGAAATTCAGTAACTCAGGATACAACTCACCTTCTATCAAATTCAACTCAACTCGACTGCGGCAAATATTCTCTATTCTTTTCTCTTCTTTCTTATATATACTATATATATCTATATCTCAGCTGTCAAATGTCAGTAGTTTTGGATTGGAGAACACTGGCGCGCACATGCGGATACACTTTTCAACAATGAAACTTTTTTTTTCATCCAACGAAAGAAAAGATATTTTTGAATTTAATTTAAAAAAAAATTTTTTTCTTTAATTTTGTGGAGAAATAATGCAGATAATGCAGTTAAAATTGTAATTTTTCTTTACTTCGCGCTTTTTTACTCTTTACTTTGTGGAAGGAAGAACATTACTGTTTTACTCAGTCTAATGTTACTCTCTCCCCTCTCCTCTTACTTATGGGCTCTTTCTGAAGGAGAGAAACGGGTGAGGGGAAGGGGTAGATGAAGGGGAAGGGGGAGTTATGGTGGTGAGCGACACCGGGTTTAAGCTCACTTTCCATTGGTCGCTTCCGGTTTCCGGGGATTTGAAAGAACGAATTTTCTTGGATTGGGGAGAATATTAGTGTTTATTTGATTTAATTGTTAATTAATGGAGGGGGAGAGAAATAATGAAGTGGATGGGATTTTTTGGGGGGTTTTGGTGAAGGAAGAAGTTCTGGAATACTCGGTCGGTAAGGAAGAGAGGGGGTAGAGTTTTTTTTGTTATTTTTGGAGGATTAAAGAGTTTTGGGGTGAATTTGAGGGAATATTGTGTTTATTTTATATGTTTGTGACGCAATTCTTTAGGTTTTTTTGATAATTCTAGTTAATTAAGGTGTTATGCCATGGTACGGTCGATAAAACAGAGAAAAATGAGGATTTTTAGGTTTGTTTTCAATTAATTGCTGTTAATTCGGGGAAAATGCGCTTTAATTTACCCGAAAAAAGTGATTAAAATATTTGAAAGTCATATCTTCAGCTTGTGAATATAATTTTATTTTGTTTCTCGTATTTTTTTTAACATTACTCATCTCCTATGATATTGCTTTGATGATATTTTCATCGAAGCAAATAAATAAATATCGCAAAACGTGAAATTCAGGAGGATTTTTTAAATTTCTCACTTTCGTTTCATTATTTAAAGGGATCTCGAAAACCGTTGGGTTTAGGAGAATTTTTCAGGAGACCTTTTTTGTAGAGAATTCAATTCTTCATAAAAAAGGTCTCTTCATAAATTCTCCTCAACCCAATGGTTTCCGAGATCCTTTTGAAAATCACGGAAAATTCCGTTTAAAACTGAAATACGCTTCAATAATAGACAATTTCCACTCGAAATAATTTTTCGCAAATTTTTGAGGTAGTCTCCTGAAGTACGGTTAATAAAACAGGGAAAAATGAGGATTTTCAGGCTTGTTTTCAATTAATTGCTGGTAATTCGGGGAAAATGCGCTTCAATTTACACTAAAAAAAGTGATTTAACTATTCGAATATCATATCTTCAGCTTGTGAATATAATTTTATTTTGTTTCTCGTATTTTTTTTAACATTACTAATCTCCTATGATATTACTTTGTTGATATTTTCATCAAAGCAAATAATTAAATATCGCAAAACGTGAAATTCAGGAGGATTTTTTAAATTTCTCACTTTCGTTCCATTATTTAAAGGGATCTCGCAAACCGTTGGGTTTAGGAGAATTTGTCAGGAGACCTTTTTTGTAGAGAATTCAATTCTCCATAAAAAAGGTCTCTTCATAAATTCTCCTCAACCCAATGGTTTTCGAGATCCTTTTAAAAATCGCGGAAAATTCCGTTTAAAACTGAAATACGCTTCAATAACAGACAATTTCCACTCGAAATAATTTTTCGCAAATTTTTGAGGTAATCTCCTGAAGTACGGTTAACAAAACAGGGAAAAATGAGGATTTTCAGGCTTGTTTTCAATTAATTGCTGTTAATTCGGGAAAAATACGCTTTAATTTACCCGAAAAAAGTGATTAAACTATTCGAAAGTCATATCTTCAGCTTGTGAATATAATTTTATTTTGTTTCTCGTATTTTTTTTAACATTACTAATCTCCTATGATATTGCTTTGATGATATTTTCATCAAAGCAAATAAATAAATATCGCAAAACGTGAAATTCAGGAGGATTTTTTAAATTTCTCACTTTCGTTTCATTATTTGAAGGGATCTCGCAAACCGTTGGGTTTAGGAGAATTTTTCAGGAGACCTTTTTTGTAGCGAATTCAATTCTTCATAAAAAAGGTCTCCTCATAAATTCTCCTCAACCCAATGGTTTTCGAGATCCTTTTGAAAATCGCGGAAAATTCCGTTTAAAACTGAAATACGCTTCAATAACAGACAATTTCCACTCGAAATAATTTTTCGCAAATTTTTGAGGTAATCTCCTGAAGTACGGTTAACAAAACAGGGAAAAATGAGGATTTTCAGGCTTGTTTTCAATTAATTGCTGTTAATTCGGGAAAAATACGCTTTAATTTACCCGAAAAAAGTGATTAAACTATTCGAAAGTCATATCTTCAGCTTGTGAATATAATTTTATTTTGTTTCTCGTATTTTTTTTAACATTACTAATCTCCTATGATATTGCTTTGATGATATTTTCATCAAAGCAAATAAATAAATATCGCAAAACGTGAAATTCAGGAGGATTTTTTAAATTTCTCACTTTCGTTTCATTATTTGAAGGGATCTCGCAAACCGTTGGGTTTAGGAGAATTTTTCAGGAGACCTTTTTTGTAGCGAATTCAATTCTTCATAAAAAAGGTCTCCTCATAAATTCTCCTCAACCCAATGGTTTTCGAGATCCTTTTGAAAATCGCGGAAAATTCCGTTTAAAACTGAAATACGCTTCAATAATAGACAATTTCCACTCGAAATAATTTTTCGCAAATTTTTGAGGTAGTCTCCTGAAGTACGATTAATAAAACAGGGAAAAATGAGGATTTTCAAGCTTGTTTTCAATTAATTGCTGTTAATTCGGGGAAAATGTGCTTTAATTTACCCGAAAAAAGTGATTAAACTATTCGAAAGCCATATCTTCAGCTTGTGAATATAATTTTTTTCTCTCGCATTTTCTTTTGCATTAATCTCCTATCACATGCATGAGAAAGAGAGAGAGGCAAATAGTTACGACTACCTTCTAATTAAAATTTCTCAATAACTATACGGTGAATTGAATATTTTTTTCTTCTATTATTCAGTTAAAATGCTGTTCTCTTCGCCAATTGTTTTTAAATAATTAATCAACCCTGTGGTTTTTTAGTAATTTCATTATTTCCGTTCGATTTAGGGCGTTTCATCCCCACCACTGCTATTTATTAACAAATTATCATCTCCACAAGGATTTTACCTTAAGCTAGTAACCCAAGGCCCTTAATTAAGGGTCTCAAGCACCCAAAAAATTTTTCTCAAATACCTGTAAAATTCACAGTATTGCCCAAACACAAGCCCTAGCTCTCCCATTGGCCAATACCAATCCAATAATAGTGGGGGAACACTAACTAAAGAAAAATCCAAACCGCCTAGGCATTTTGTGTGTTTCGAGTCTGGACTCAGGCGACTTTTTTATTATCTCGCAACTCTGAATTTCCGGAAGAGATAACGCATTAGATAAGAATCTATCCAATCAACTCCAACTAATATCAAATTTTTTAACTCAAAAATTAGAATTCAAAAAAAAAGTTGCCAATAATTAATTAAATAATATTTATAGTCTTCATTGACTCATTGAAGCTCCGTTTTTACTAGTGCGGCACTAGTGCGCAGGTCCAGTTTTTGAGTGCACGTGCACTCAAACGAAGTAAAAAAAAGAAAACCACGAGTGTTCGGTAGTTTGTACTCAAGAGTGTGTCAATATCTTGAAGAACAAGTTATTAAACCGGGTCTCTCACGAATTACCGAGAATTGGTTAATTAAACATCGAAAAAAAATGATTTAACACGAAGAAATTTCATAAAATTTATTAATTCGAATTTTTTAAAATTCAAATAAAATTCACGTTTGTTTAAAATTCATTGACCCTTTGCGTCAATGATCAATTGAAGAAAATTGAAGGAGTGAAGAAGGAATCATAAAAGGAAGGAAAAAAACGAGGAATAATTGAACACAAATGGCATTTAGACAGAGAGTTAATGTGTCAATTCAGCAGGAAGAAATTCATGAAAATCATGAAATCAGCAGAATTAATGGAAAAGAAAATTTTATTAATTGCAATGGATATAAAACATTCAGAACTAACGGATATCTTAAGGTCAGTATTTCTTTTTCATTTAAAATTTAAAAAAAAACGTTTTTTTTAAATTTTTTTGGATAAATAAATTATTTGAAAAAATGGAAAATATATGAACTTTTTGGAAACAAAAGGGCGTAAGTCCTGGGATTATATATAGCACTTATGCCACTTTTTTTCCAAGGTTTCCACATGATACTGAAAACATCTGATAATTTTTTGAATTTTTTTTTTAACATTTAAATTGTTTCAGAAAAAAAATATTCAAAAAATTTGCACTTATAGTTTTTTAAATTTTCTGCATGCTCATATTTTTTATATTTTTTTAAAAATTATTTATTTGTTGAGAAAGAAAATAATATGCAGGAAATCAAAAAAACTGTAACTGCAATTGTTCAAATATTTTCAAAAGTTCAGAAAAATTGAAAAAAATCATTTATTTGTTCAAAAAAATGAAAAAAAAATTATTTATTCAAAAAAATGAAAAAAAAATTATTTATTCGTTCAAGAAAATGGAAAAAACGATTAATTTCTTCAGATATTAAAAAAAAAAATCATTCATTCGTTCTGAAAAATAAAAAAAAACATTGATTTGTTCAGAAAAACGAGAAAAATCATTTATTTGATCAGAAATATGAAAAAAAAATCATTTATTTGTTCTGAAAAATGAAAAATAAAAATTCATTTGTTCAGGAAAATGGAAAAAATGATTAATTTCTTTAGAAAAAATGAAAAAAAAATCATTTATTCGCTTCGAAAAATGAAAAACATTATTTATTCGTTTTGAAAAATGAAAAAAAAATCATTTATTTGTTCTGAAAAATGAAAAAAATCGTTTATTTGTTCAGAAAAATGAAAAAAAAATATTTATTTGTTCAGCAAAATGGTAAAAATGATTAATTTCTTCAGAAAAAATGAAAAAAATCATTTATTTGTTCTGAAAAATGAAAAAAAATCATTTATTTGTTCGGAAAAATGGTAAAAATGATTAATTTCTTCAGAAAAAATCAAAAAAATCATTTATTTGTTCAGAAAAATGAAAAAAAAAACGTTAGATCTTTTAGTACACATCAAAAAAATAATTTAATTGCATTACCATAATTTTAATTGTAATAGAGATTTTAAAAAATATTATTTTGAAGCTTTTCCATTTCTTCAAATTTTTTTTTTTTGATGCTAAACTTTTAACAGCGATTATTTTCCGCATGAGGTCATAGATTTGATAAGATTATCAACGCGATATTCATTTTTATTTTCACATTTCCCTCCCGATAACTCCATTTACTTGTGAAAAAATGAAGTCATACTATCGTAACACAAATACATACATTTGCAATGCTTGAATAGATTATTTTTAATTAATGAATTAATTTTTGATTTTTAAAACAGATTAATGAAGACAGTAAAATGAGAAAATGGAAGGAAAATAGAAGAACGAAGGAGTCATTTGAACAACCAACATTATGGACAGCAGCATTTACACATCTTGGATTTTATATTCTTATGTTACTTGGTTTTATTAATCAATTATTGTTTACACCAAAAGTAGCACGTGAACAAAAAAGAAAGGTATTGATTGTATTTCCGTGCACAAAAGAGCATTGACGAGTTTTTTTCTAAGAAAAATGAGTCAATTCTTTGTATTTCCATCATTTCTTAAAATAATATCTTGGAAAGTAAGCGAGATAAAGCGATTTTGTTTTGTGCCTTTTTTTTGTAGCTCTTGAAATTTTCTGCAAAAGAAGATTTGGGCAAAAAAATCGCTCCATCTCGTTTAGTTTCCAAAATATTTTGAAAAAAATAAACAAAAATTTGACAATTTCTGCTTTTTTTTTCATCAATTAAAGAAATTATTTTTGAAATAATTAAAAATATGCACATTTAGAGAATTAAAAGAACTATGAGTGCAAATTTTTCAAATATTATTTTACAATAATTTATTTATTGAAAAAAAAATCGAAAAAAAATTGGGAGATGTGTGCTAATTTCATTTTTATGATAAAATTAAATAAGTTTACCTGAAAAATTATGATATTCTATTGAAAATAGCAGAAATTTGACTATTTTCTTTTTTTTTCTTTTAACAAATGAATTATTTCAAAAAAAAGAAAAATATGCACATTTAGAAAACTTAAAAAACTATAAATGCAAATTTTTCAAATATTTTTTTTACGATGATTTATTCATTTAAAAAAATCTAGAAGATTGTCAGATGTGTGATAATTTTTTATTATCATGAAAAATTCATATTCTTTCCTTTAAATACGTTGATTTAAGAATTTTCTTTTTTTTCAGGGATATCCACCACTTTACGAGGCTTTTGATGAATTTTATCTGCGTTATGTGTACAGAAGAGTCAGAGACTGTTGGAATCGGCCTATATGTTCAGTACCTGGTGCTATGGTTACACTTAAGGATAGAATTACACGTGATTATGGCTGGACATTCCAGTAGGTATTATCACGTAATTAAATGCTCCAATTTCAAGTGAATTCCTAGGAAAAAAAATTCAAAGAAAAAAAAAACGAGCTTTTTCTGACATTTTGTAATAATCTTTGGAGATACTCGATTTAATTAATGATGCAGATAATTTATTTTTATTGGCAGATTCACTGGAACAGAGACACCATGTATCAATTTAGGTTCTTACAATTATTTAGGTTTTGCTGAAGCAACTGGCCCATGTGCCGATCAAAGTATTGAAACACTGAGAAATTATGGACTTGCCAGCTGCAGTACACGACTCGAGCTTGGTAATAAATTATTTTATTATGCTGACACAATGAATTTTATGAGTTGAGGAATAATTTAGAGCAGAGATGGGCAAAAAAAAAATTCGCATTTTTAATTTTTTAATTTTTCTTATTTCTGTAATTTCTATTGAAAAAAATTTTCATTACTTTCTTAATGGAAAATTTGGATTTTTAAATTTTCTATTAGTTTGAAAATTAATATTTTTTTTTTCAACAATTTTGATTACTATTGTAATTAAAAATTTGACTGATGAAATTTTCTAATTTTTTTTTTTATTCAACTTATTAACATTTTTATCAGTTAAATTGAATTATAAATGTCATATAAACATTGATTTTATTAATGATTCCAATCAATTAATAAGTAAGAAAGGATCAAAATTTAGAATTAAAAAAGAAATTAGAAAATTTCATCAGTCGAATTTTTAATTACAATAGTAATCGAAATTGTTGAAAAAAAAAAATATTAATTTTCAAACTTATGGAAAATTTAAAAATCCAAATTTTCTATTAAGAAAGTAATGGAAATTTTTTCGATGGAAATTACAGAAATAAGAAAAATGAAAAAATTAAAAATGCGAATTTTTTTTTTGCCGTTCTTTGACTTAGAGTGGAAGAGTAATGTTTTGGTATTTTATACTATGAAAATTACTCGAAATTGATGGAAATATTGGAGATAGATTTTTTCTAATGATTCCATTGGAAAGCTGAGGAAATTTCCCATGAAAATCATATGTCAGAAGTTATTTTTTTGAATTATTCAAAAATTCAATTTTTTGCTCAAGATTTAAAGGTGAAATCCTTCTGTTTTTGAAAAATTTCAGGTTTTCGGGAATATCTCTGGTTCTATTGGTCGTAGCGATCTGGGGTTGATCTTGAATGAAAGGTGAGCTCATTTCCCATCGATTTATGTGGTTAAAAAAAAAAAAAATCAATTTTTCAAGTACTTATAGGGCAAAAACTGATTTTTCAGAAAATGACGTATAAATATTTGAAAATTTGATTTAAAAAAATTTTGAACCACATAAATCGATGAGAAATGAGCTCACCTTTCATTTGAGACCAACCCCAGCTCGCTACGACCAACAGAACCAGAGATATCGTCGAAAAAGTGAATTTTTTCGATTTTCAAAAGATTCACCCCTTCAAAACTCATCTAAAAGAAGTAAAATTTTCCAAAAATTGAAAAAAAATTATTTTAACACATGTTTTCCACCTAAAATTTCCTCAGCTTTCCAATAGAATCATCAGAAAATCTTCATCCTGGCCCTATTCCTAGATAATCAAATGAAAATTCTCCAATTTTCTAAAATAAACATTTAATGAATTTCAGGAACAATGCCAATTCATTCAGAATTGGAACGACTGACTGCCAGATTTTTAAGAGTCGAGGATGCAATTGTATTTGGAATGGGTTTTGCAACAAATGCCTTAAATTTACCATCATTAATATCACCAGGTTGTCTTGTTCTTAGTGACACAAAAAATCATGCATCATTAATTCTCGGATTGAGACTATCAGGAGCTATGACAAGAGTTTTTCATCACAATGGTAAAAAAAAAAATAATAAATAATAATTCTTGATAATTTATCGATTTATATTCATGATAAAATATTTTATTATTCTCAGATGTTGGAGATCTTGAGAAAAAATTGAAAGAGGCAATTGTCATGGGCCAACCAAAGACTGGAAAATGTTGGAAAAAAATATTTATTGTTGTTGAGGGAATTTATTCGATGGAGGGATCAATTGTTCATCTTCCTGAAATACTTGAATTAAAGAAAAAATATAAAGCATATCTTTATCTTGATGAGGCACACAGTACGGGAGCAATGGGCAAAAATGGAAGGGGAATCTGTGATTATTATGGAATTGATCCTAAGGAGGTTGATATTCTCATGGGAACATTTACGAAGAGTTTTGGATCTGCTGGGGGCTACATTGCTGGCTCTAAGGTGATGAGAATATTTAATTAAATTGTTTTTACGTGAATTTTTTCAAAATTTGGGGGAGTTTGAAGAATTTTTGTAGATGACACTGAAAATAGCAGAAATTTGGCAATTTTGAGATTTTATTTTTTAAAGAATAACTCATGGGGAAAAAAGGAAGAATATGCTCATGCAAAAAATTCGAAAAGTAAAAGAACGTTTTTTTAAAAATATTTCCTCTTTTTAAATTGGGGAAGGTGGGGTAAAATGGACACATTTGAGTTTTGATGTCTATAGTATGAAAAACACTTGAAATTGATGAAAATGTTGGAAATAGATTTTTCCTGATGATGCCATTGAAAAGCTGAGGAAATTTGCGGTTTAAATCATGTATCAGAAATGATTTTTTGCAATTTTTAAAAAATTCTGATTTTTTGGGAATATCTCTAGTTTTACTGGTCGTAGCGTAAAAATTCCGAATGGAGGTGAAAGGTGAGATCATTTGCCATCGATTCATGGGGTTTTTAATTGAAAAATATTGATTTTCAAGATAGTTATGGAGCAAAAACTGATTTCCACGAAAAATACCCATAAACACCTAAGAAATCGATATTATTCAATTGAAAACCCCATGAATCGATGGCAAATGATCTCACCTTCCACCTCCATTAAAAATTTCCACGCTATGACCAATAAAACCAGAGAAATTTCGGAAAAAGTGAATTTTTCAAAAAATGGAAAGTAGTAGCTTTTTAAATGTTGCCCAAAAAAATCGAATTCTCAAGAAATTCAAAAAAATTAATCCTCGCACTTGTTTTTCACCTAAAATTTCCTCATCTTTCCACCAAAATCATCAAAAAAATGTATCTCCAACCCTTTTATTCTCCTACCCATTTTACCCCACTTTCCCCTAATTCATCAGTTTAGAAAAATCCAAAGAAATCGTTCAATTTTCACTAATTTCATTATCATTCTAATTTTTTCCACTTCTAATTTTTTTCCACAAAAAAATGTTTTTAAAAGAATTCTTAAATCTTTCCAATGAAAAATCAGTCATTTAATAGTCATAGGGGAAGGTGGGGCAAAATGGACATCAAGGGTAAAATGGACACATCTAAATTTCTAGGCAAATATTATGAAAAACTCCTGAAATTAATAGAAATATTGGCGGTAGATTGTTTTTGATGATTCCATTGGAGAGCTGAGGAAATTTTAGGCGGGAAACAAGTGCCGGAATCAATTTTTTTGAATTTTTGACGATTTTGACTTTTTTGAGCATTGTAGAGAGGTGAAAACCTTCCTTTTTTTGAAAATTTCCAGTTTTTTGAGAATATCTTCGGTTCTATTTGTCGTAGCGTAAAAATTCCGATGGGAGGTGAAAGGTAAGATCATTTGCCATTGATTCTGTTAAGCTTGACAACGAAGTTGTTTTATTAACAAAAAGAAAAACGATTAACATTCTTTTGTATCTCTTAGAGATCTGTCATTAATAAAAATACATTCATTGAATCAAGACGTTTAGCGATTACTCTGTATTAACAGGTTATGGGCCCAGGCATAATTAAAATAAAGAAATAATTAGAAATGTCGGGTCAAGTGAGAATAAAGGCCTTAAACAAAGAAAATTATGATACGTGGAAGATTCAAATGGAAGCGTTATTAATCAAAAATGATAACTGGTGTTATGTTTCTGGCATGTCAGTTAAACCGGAATTGACGGAAGGAAATGCAAATATCCAAGCAGTAAGAGATTGGGAGAGCAATGACTTGAAAGCCAAGTCAGATATTATTTTATGTATGGAGCCATCGGAATTGAAGCGAATTAAAAATTGTCGAACGTCAAATCAAGTATGGAGAAAATTACAAAATATCTATCAATCAACAGGACCAGCGAAGAAAGGGAATTTATTGAGTAAATTAGTGTTACATCGTATGGAAAATGGAGGAGATTTGAAAGAGCATCTTAGAAATTTTTTCGATATTGTTGATAAACTGAATGAAATGGGGATGCAGACTGATGAAGATTTATTGTCAATTTTATTATTGTACAGTCTTCCATCAAATTTCCAGAATTTCAGATGCGCCATTGAAACTCGTGATGATTTACCGAAGCCGGAAATACTCCGTATTAAGATTGAAGAAGAGTATGAAGCTAGGAAACATGAAAATCGCGTAGAGGAATTAAATGCATTAATGGCTCGAAGAAATTTTCAGAAGAAGAGAAGTAACGAAAATTCAAATATTATTGGTCATTCAAATGGTGAAAAATTTGAGAATGGAGTTTTTAAATTCAAATGTCATAATTGTCACAAGAAGGGGCACAAAAGTAAATATTGTCCTGAGAGAAAGAAAAGTAATGGGGCAAATTATGCGCAAGATTTGAGTTTATATTCAGTGTTTGAGGAGAATGAACCAGCAAATCAGGCGTTCAGAGGAACATTGAAGTTAAATACAGAAGACTGGTGCTTGGACAGTGGCTGTACTTCACACATCTGTAAGAATAAGGAAAATTTTACTGAAATAACAGACAAAAATGTGGGAAAATTAAATCTCGCCAGTCATTCATCAACTAATATTGAAGCAGTTGGAACAGTTCAAGTATCATTTAATGTGGAGAATGAAATTAAAAATGTCACATTCAAAGATGTTTTACATGTTCCTGATTTAAGAGTGAATTTACTATCGGTCGGAAAGATTACTGACAACGGATTCAAGGTACTCTTTGAACAAAATCAGGCTGTAATTTTTGATAACGACGGAAAAGGTATCTTAGTAGCTGAAAGAAGAGATGGACTATATTATTTTAATGGAAAATATGAGAATTGTAATTCAGTTGAAGAGAAACTAAATGATTCATCAGGAATTGAAAAATGGCATAGAAAAATGGGACATCTGAACGTGAGAGATCTTGTAGAAGGAGTGAAGAAAGGCACAATTAAAGGAATCAAATTGAACTTCAAAAAGGAAGAATTTGAATGTGATGTCTGCGCTCTGGGTAAAATGAAAAGATCTCCATTCCCTACCAGACCAGAAAAAGTGAAAAATTTATTGGAAATTGTACACTCGGATGTCTGGGGCCCTGCTAGAATTGAATCAAATGGAAAAGCACGTTATTACGTCACATTTATCGATGAATCCTCGGGATGGTGTGAAATACGATTTTTGAAGAACAAAAGTGAAGTATTTCAAGTATTCAAAGAATACAAGGCACTAGTGGAAAATCAAACGGGAAAGAAAATAGTTCATGTTCAGTGCGATAATGGAAGAGAATTCGTAAACAATGAATTCAATAATTATCTGAAAGAAAATGGGATTTCTCGTAGACTCACAGTGACTTACACTCCTCAACAAAATGGGATAGCCGAGAGAAGGAATCGTACGATAATAGAGATGACGAGATGTTTACTAATTCAATCGAAATTACCTTTATCATTCTGGGCAGAGGCTGCAAATACAGCGAATTACATAAGAAACAGATGCCCATCCAGAAATAATGAAGGAAAAACCGCTTTTGAATTGTGGACAGGGAATGTACCAGATGTTGAACAATTTGAAGAATTTGGAAGTAAGGTTTTTGTGTTGGACAGATTACCAACAGGGAATAAACTTGAAGCGAAATCCAAAGATGGAATTTTTCTGGGATATTCTGAAGAATCAAAAGCGTTTAGAGTCTGGTTGAATGAGGAAAAACGTGTGGATATTTCACGAGATGTAAAATTTATGAAGAATGAAATTGGAATTCAAGGATCAAGTGAATCTGGGAAAAATGAAAAGAAATCAGGAAAAAGATACATCGACATCTCTTTGTCACCAAGTACTGTAGAAGAGATAATGGATGAATTTCCTGAAGAAGATTGGTTCGATGCTGAGCAAGATGGTGGTGAAAATGAAAAATTGCGTGGAGGTGATGAGGATCATGGTAATCATGAAGAACACGATGAACACATGGAAGTTCATGGAATACCTGAAGAAATGCATGATGAATCAAGTATTTCAGATGAAACTGAAACCACTGAAATAGAAAATGTGGAGCAAGGAGTCGAGTTGAAGAGAGCCAGGGGAAGACCAGAAATAGTTAGAACTGGTAGACCAGGGAGACCAACTAAAAAATACAAAATGGTACCTGTAGAGAGTACGAACTATTTTTCAGGATTGGCAGAAATCTCGATGCATGAAGCTATCACAGGGTCGGATGCTAACGAGTGGTTGGATGCAATGGTAGTAGAAATGAAGTCTATTATCAAAAATAATACATGGATTATTGTGGACAAACCAAAAGATGAAAAGATAATAGGCAGCAGATTCATATTGAGAAATAAACTTAATGCAGATGGGACACTAGATAAGAGGAAAGCAAGGGTAGTAGCGAGGGGTTTTAGTCAACGTCCAGGAATAGATTTTGATGAAACCTTTGCTCCCGTAGCTCGAATAAGCTCTATACGAGTAGTAATTGCTCTTGCAACTGAACATCAAATGAAAATCAGACAATTCGACATAACTACAGCGTATTTAAATGGAACACTTGAAGAGAAAATATTCATGGAATTACCGGAATACATGGAAGAAATACTAGAAAAAATAATTTCAAATGAAATAAAAAGTAGTGAAATTAGGAAGAGAAGTGAGATGATGTTAGAAGAAATTAAAAAAGGACAAAAGGTCTGCCTCATGAAGAAAGCTCTCTACGGCTTGAAGCAAGCAGGACGTTGTTGGCATGAGAGACTATGTGAAGAATTGAGGAAGTTCAACCTGACTTCATCAAAACACGATCCCTGTATTTTCTATTCTGGACGAGGGGAAGAATTAATGGTGGTAGTAATTTACGTAGACGATATTGTAGTAATTTCAAAAATTCAAGAACATATTGACGAATTCGAGAGACATCTGATTAAATCTTTCGAATTGAAGAGTCTAGGTGACATAAAATATTGTCTGGGAATTGAATTTACTCAAACTGAAAATGGAATGAAACTAAGCCAAAAGGGATATATAAATGAATTACTGGAAAAATTTGCTATGAATCATGCTAATCCAGTGAACACGCCAGTTGATCCAAGTCATAAATTGAGAAAAGATGATGAAAACAATGATTCTAAGAAAAATTTACCATACAGAGAGCTAGTCGGATCACTCATGTATCTAGCGGTGTGTACAAGACCGGACATTGCATACGTTACAAGTAATCTCAGTCAATACAACAATTGCTTCAATGATACACACTGGAATGCTGCAAAACGCGTCTTAAGATACTTGAAGGGTACTCAAAACATTGGAATTAATTTTGAACGAACTTCGAGACCATTGGTAGGATACGTAGATGCTGATTGGGCAAATTGTTTAGACGATAGGAGATCTTATACTGGTTATGTATTTATCCTCGGAAATTCTCCAATTTCTTGGGAATCGAAGAAACAGAGGACAGTTGCTCTTTCTACAACTGAGGCCGAATACATGGCTTTGACTGAAGCAGTGAAAGAAGCAATGCATCTGAAGAGATTTCTCATGGAACTGGGATTTAATTCAATGGCGAAACTACAACTATTCTGTGACAACAATGGAGCTCTCAAATTAGCTAAAAATCCAGTATTCCATAGCAGAACTAAACACATAGATGTTAGGCATCATTTCGTGCGTGAGGCCATTCAGGATGATGAAGATTTGAAGATAAATTATATTCAGACATCTGATATGACCGCTGATATTCTAACGAAGGGCTTACTGAGAACTCAACACAAGAAGTGTATTCAACTATTGGGTTTATCATAAATGAAGTTTTTCGTTTTGAGGGGAAGTGTTAAGCTTGACAACGAAGTTGTTTTATTAACAAAAAGAAAAACGATTAACATTCTTTTGTATCTCTTAGAGATCTGTCATTAATAAAAATACATTCATTGAATCAAGACGTTTAGCGATTACTCTGTATTAACAGATTCATAGGGTTTTCAATTTAAAAATATCGATTTTTAAGGCATTTATGGGCATTTTTGTGAAACAGTTTTGTGAAACAGTTTTTGGCCTATAACTATCCCAAAAATTGATATTTTTCAATTCAAAACCCCATAAATCGATGGGAAATGAGCTCACCTTTCATTTGAAACCAACCCCGAATTTCTACGACCAATAGAACCAGAGATATTTGCAAAAAACTGAAAATTTTTAAGAAAGAAAAGGCTTTTCCCCTCAAAAATGCCGAAAAATAGCGAATTTTCAAAAAAATCTAAAAAAATACATCTGAAACTCGTTTTTCAGCTAAAATTTCCTCAGCTTTTCGATAGAATCATCAAAAAAAATCCATCTCTGACCGTTTCGTTATAGTGTCCATTTTGCCCCACTCTCCCCTACAATATTCATTAACCAAGTGTTAAAAATACACACAAACTTGATACAACAAAATTATATTGATTTCAGGCACTGATAAATCATTTAAGACTGTACAGTCATGCACACGTTTATGCTGCTTCAATGTCACCGCCAATTGTTCAACAAATAATGACATCAATGAAAATAATAATGGGTGAGGATGATACAAATGCTGGTAAAATACGTACAAAACAATTGGCACGTAATACAAGATACTTTAGACGTAAATTAAAACAAATTGGTGTTATAATACATGGTAATGATGATTCACCAGTTGTACCAATGATGGTTTATCGTTATTCAAATATCGGTACTATTGTACGTGGTTTAACTGATAGAAATATTGCTGCAGTTGGAGTTGGTTTTCCAGCTACACCACTTATGGCTGGTAGAATACGTTTTTGTCTATCAGCAGCACATACTAAACAACAGCTTGATTATGTAATAAAAAATATTGAGGATATCGCTGATCATATCGGTATTAAATACTCACGTAAAACACAGGATTCAAAGGCAATTGAATATTATTCGGATAGTGAATCGGAATAATAATTAAGTGGATTTATAAAAGAAAATTGTTCTAAATTCTCTTCGGAGTTTATTAAAAATTGTATCATTTATTTCCTGCGAATTATAACAGGGAAATGTGGGGTAATATGGACCCGTTCTGCCCCAGCGCCTTATCAAGCGGCAATTTCTTTGGTTGTAAGAAATTTAATTTCGCATTTTTTTAATTTTGATTAGGGGTGTGCGAATAATTCGAATTCACGAATTATTCGTACCGAATCGAATATTAATATTCGATTCGAAATTTGGATCGAATATTTCGAATTTTAGAATTATTCGAATTTTTTCGAATTATTCGATTTTTTTTGAATAATTCGAATTTTTTCGAATAATTCGAATTTTTTCGAATAATTCGAATTTTTTCGAATAATTCGAATTTTTTCGAATAATTCGAATAATTCAAATAATTCGAAAATTCGAAATTTCGAATAATTCAAATAATTCGAAAATTCAAATTTTTTTGAATAATTCGAATTATTCGAATTTTTGAATTATTCGAATTTTCGAACAATTCGAATTTTCGAACAATTCGAATTTTCAAATAATTTGAATTTTCGAATTTTCGAATAATTCGAATTTTTGAATGATTCGAACTTCTCCAAAAATTCGAATTTTTTCGAATAATTCGAATTTTTTCGAATAATTCGAATTTTTCCGAATAATTCGAACTTCTCGAATCATTCGAAAATTTTCGAATTATTCCAAAAATTTCAAATAATTCTAATATTTTCGAATAATTCGAATAATTCGACTTTTCGAATTATTCGATTCGAAATTCGAATCGAATAGTAATATTCGATTCGATTCGAACACTATTCGCACACCCCTAATTTTGATTAATAGGATCTTTATTATTAAATTTATTGGGAAAAGTGGGGCAAAATCGACCTGTAGAGCTGAATAATCCAGGATTTTTTTGAGGCTTAAGACCTTTATGAAAATATTTGAAAAAATTCACCAACAATGTAGAGATTTTTGAGCACTTTCTTGAATTTTTTCAGAATTTTTCATGAAGTTCTTCACTACGAAAAAAATTCCTGAATCATTTTGCTCCGAAAGTCCATTTTGCCCCAGGCTCTAATTATTTATAAAATTAATTGAATTTGATTGATTTCATTGTATTTAAATTGATAATGTGCACTGCCCATAAAATAATTTCATTGTTGCGTTTAATTCATTAATTATTAAGGGAGACGAAAGTTGAGTAGACTCCTGATTCAGAATGATTCGGGATTTTTTTTGGGAGTGAAGACGTCCGCCAAAAAATTTGAAAAAATTCACAAAAAATCTCCACTAATTGGAGCATCTTCTCAAATTTTTTCAAATTTTTTCACAAAGTCCTTCACTCCGGAAAAAAATCCTCAATCATTTTCCATCGGTGGTCCATTTTGCCCCACTCTTCCATGCATCAGTTTCAATCAAAGAAATTAATTTATTTCATGTAAATTAATTTTTTTTGAATAATTAATTACTTGTGGCTCTTTTTAAGCTGCGAAAATTGCAACGAAGAGCAATTTACCAGAGAGTTCAAATTATTCGTGAATTGATAATTCCGATTAATGTGCTAATGAAAAAAAAAATGCCTTAAATCGTGCAAATTAATTATTTCCATATCTCAGGATAAAAATTAAATAGGTCATAAACACTCAGTCCTGTTCTATTGACTGTCTGCCATTTTATTTCTTATTTTTTACGTTTAATTCATTTTTTCTTAGGAAAGAAGATCTTTTTCAAATTGCCTCTCATTTTTCGAAAATTATTACAAAGTAAAAATGACAAGTTCTACTCTCTTCACTTTATTATCAAATTGAAAAAAAAAAATTTTCATCCAATTTAATAGATAATTTATCTAATTAACTCAAATTTAGGAAAATTCTTACAAATTAATGAGCACAAAATGATTATATTAGAAAAATAGATAAATGAAACAATTTCCTGTAATTTTTAGGATTTTTCTCAGAAAATAAATTAAATATAAAAAGAAAACTGCAATACCTCACTGCTGATGCGACGAAATCGACGAATATTCGAAGCAAAAAGAATAGAATTATTCACAATTATTCAATTAATTAAATTTCTTTAAATTTAAAAGGAAAAATCTTTAAAGGCTGTAGTACAAAAAAAAATTGGGAAATCCAAGAGTAATAAGTGGCATTGAATAGATTTATCAAAACTATCTCGTTATCTAATTATAAACAGAAATATTTGAATAAACACAAAATACTGTGAAATATTAATTTAAACAGTAACAATTTCTAAATATTAATTTAAAATAATTACTTGTCTATTTAAGATGAATAATGGCGCAGTAAGAGCTTTCTGCTGTGCTTTCAATTTTAATTTTCTGAATTTTATCAATCAATTCCTTGAAAATATGTAATTTTCGAAGGAATTGTATCTTTCTACGCTTACATTTTTGATGAAATAATTTAAAAACTAAACGAGATAAAGAGATTTTCGTAGAAACATTTTTTATGGCCCTGAATTTTTTCTAATAAATTAAAAAGAAACCTTTTTGAAACTGATAACAAAATTAAAAGATATCTGACGTTTTTTCTGAACAAATAAATTGTTATAAAAAAAAAAATATTGAAAAAATTCGCATTTAGAATTTTTTTATTTCAATTTTTTACATGTGCCTATTTTTTCTTTTTAATAATTTATTTGTTAACAGGAAAAAAAATGAAAATTGTCTGATTGTTGCTATATTTAGTGTCATTACTGAAATCACTTTATCTCGTTTAACTTCCTAAATACTAGCAATTTTCGATCAGCACTCCATTTCAAATTGTAATCACAGTCTTTATTTTTGTATTAAAAAACAGATTTATAGGATAATTGTTTATCAATGATCGAAAAATTATCATTCAAATAAATAAAACTTTTTGAAACACAATTTTTGAATTTATCAGCTTTCTTAAATGATGATAATTATGAAATTAGCACACATCTTCTAATTTTCTAGAGATTTTTAAACAAGTAATTTTTATTATTATGTAAAATATTTAAAAAATTTGCACTTAGAGTTTTATAGGGGAGAGTGGGGCAAAATGGACACTGTAATGAAACGGTTGGAGATGGATTTTTTTTGATGATTCTACTGAAAAGCTGAGGAAATTTTAGCAGGAAAACGAGTGTCAGATGTATTTTTTTCGATTTTTTTGAAAATTCGATTTTTTTCAGCATTTTTGAGGAGTAAAAACCTTTCCTTTTTTGAAAATTTTCAGTTTTTTGCGAATATCTCTGGTTCTATTAGTCGCAGCAATTCGGGATTGGTCTCAAATGAAAGGTGAGCTCATTTTCCATCGATTTATGGGGTTTTGAATTCAAAAATATCAATTTTTGAGATAGTTATAGGCCAAAAACTGTTTTACAAAACTGTTTAACAAAAATGCTTATAAATACCTTAAAAATCGATATTTTTCAATTGAAAACCCTATGAATCGATGGCAAATGATCTCACCTTTCACCTCCTATCGGAATTTCCACGCTACGACAAATAGAACCGAAGATATTCTCAAAAAACTGAAAATTTTCAAAAAAGGAAGGCTTTTACCCCTCTAAAATGCTCAAAAAAGTCAAAATCGCCAAAAATTCAAAAAAATTAATTCCAGCGCTTGTTTCCCGCCTAAAATTTCCTCAGCTTTCCAATGAAATCATCAAAAAAAATCTACCGCCAATATTTCTATCAATTTCAAGAGTGTTCCATAATATTTGCCTGAAAATTTAGATGTGTCCATTTTAGCCCTGATGTCTATTTTGCCCCACATTCCCCTAAATTTCCTAAATGTCCAAGTTTTTTTTCATTTTCTAAAAAATAATTTAGTCATTAAAAAAATTAAAGAACATAAAAAATTTCAGGTATCTGCTATTTTCAGTATTATGAACCTTATTTTTTACCTATTTTCAATTTGTGAAATTATTCCTTGAATTCTCGACATTATTATAGGATTCGAGCAGATGCAGTTTTCAGGACCATAAGGTGGCTCAATAACTATGACATCCTGTATTCTCAACAGATTATTTTCCTCAGTAACTGGAAATCTATTGTCATTCAAAAGCTTCATAATTTTCTTTTTTCTCTCCTCCAATTCAGTCTCCGAGATTTCGCATTTTTTTAATTCAAAAAATTCTGGAATTCTTGTCTCTTCTTCGTTCAATACTTCAATTGTTTTTATTGAATCTCCAATTACAATTTTTCCTCGAAAATTATCTCCATTTGGTTCAATCAATACAACACTGAAATGATAAATAATCAAAAAATATTATTAATAATTTAATTAAATTAATTGCCTTAGGAAAAGAAAAGGGGCGTAAGTCCTATGTTTATCAAATTTCGAGAAAATTTCGAAAAAATAGAAAAATTTACGAAAAAAAAAATTCTCGAAAACTTGAGAAGTTTTTTGAAATCGTGAAATTTTGAGATTTTTCATTGAATTTCAAATTATTTGAAATAAAACTGATTTTTTTTTTGCCTTAGAAACAAAGGGGCGTAAGTGCTATGGATAAGCATAGCACTTATGCCCCTTTGTTTCTAAGATGACGAAATGATTCAAAAATTTTTAAAAAAGGAAAATATTTAGAAAAACAATACAGCACCTGAAATTGAGAAAAATTTGATTAAAATATTGGATAATTTTGAATTTGAAAAATTATAAAGAAAATCTCACCTTTCTGACACTGGATCGACAGTGTAAACAATTCCCACGTGACAACTCGAGTCTTTTGCAGTAATTTTTACACTTTTGTTGATGTAATTCTTAAATTTGATTGGATCATTGTTGTAGACACGATGAGAATATACTGACTCATCTTGAATTGACATTTTTTGAAATTTTGAGAAAAAAAATTATTAAAATTTGTGACTATTTAGAGTCACAGAATGTTTCTAGTTCTTAGAATTCATGAACTAATGGGAAATATATTGCCAATTATTTTTATGTATTAATTTTTAATTATTAATTTTCATAATCAAACATTGTTAGTTGAAGGTTATGAGAATACCTCTCGAATCGAATCGAATCGAATAGTGAAATTAGATTCGATTTTCAAATATTCGATTTGAAATTCGAATATTCAAAAATTCAATTCAAAAATTTGAGTATTCGAAAATTTTGATTCTCAATTCAAAAACTCAATTCTAAATTCGAATATTCGATTTCAAATTCAAATAATCGATTCAAAATTTTTTTAAAAATCGAATTTCCAATCGACTTTTCGAATTTGGAACATGAATATTCGAATTTCGAATTGAATATTCGAATTTCGAAGATTCATGTATTTTCGAATATTTCTCAGAGCTGAATTAGAATAAAGAATACAAATAATTAATTTTTTTTTTTTTTTTTTTTTTTTTTAATAATTAAATTTCCACTCAATTTCCATGTATTCATTCATTTTATTTCTTATCTATTCTCTTATTTTTTTTTTGCCTCCTACTATATAACAACACGTGTGATTGAATAAACTTCAAGATCATCTCGTAACATTTACACATTTCTAAAAAACATATTAATTTTTATCAAAAAAATTTGATTCTCTAACATCACTCATAGATTTATTTTTTTTATCTTCATTACCTTGTAACATTTATGTTCCATCGAATTGAACAGATTTCGTGAGACAAATAGAAACAGAGATTTAAAGAATTAACAAAAACAACCAAGTGCTGGTGTTTTTTTTGATACGATGATATGCATTGAAGAACAAATGAATTTTTTCGTTTATTACAATAGTATGACACTTTCAATGTAACAGGTGACTTATGGACTATTACTGTTAAAGAACTTTTTTCGAAGAAAAACAGAGAGAGAACTATCTAAGTAGATTATTTTTCTTTTTTTTTTTGTTCTTGTAGGAAAAACTTGTAAAACGATAAAGACGCACTTGTTTTTAATTAATGGCGGGGCAGTCTTTCGAATCAAGTACAATTTTCGTACGTGTTCTCTAATTAGGGGAAGGTGGGGCAAAATGGACATCAGGGGTAAAATGGACGCATCTAAATCTTTCGGCAAATATTATGGAAAACTCTTGAAATTAATAGAAATATTGGCGGTAGATTGTTTTTGATGATTCCATTGGAAAGCTGAGGAAATTTTAGGCGGGAAACAAGTGCTGGAATTAATTTTTTTGAATTTTTGACGATTTTGACTTTTTTGAGCATTTTAGAGGGGTAAAAGCCTTCCTTTTTTGAAAATTTTCAGTTTTTTGAGAATATCTTTGGTTCTATTTGTCGTAACGTAAAAATTCTGAATGGAGGTGAAAGGTGAGATCATTTGCCATCGATTTATAGGGTTTTCAATTTAAAAATATCGATTTTTAAGGTATTGATGGGGATTTTTGTAGAACAGTTTTGTGAAACAGTTTTTGGTCTATAACTATCCCAAAATTTGATATTTTTGAATTCAAAACACCATGAATCGATGGGAAATGAGCTCACCTTTCATTTGAGACCAACCGCGAATCGCTACGACCAATAGAACCAGAGATATTTGCGAAAAACTGAAAATTTTCAATAAAGGAAAGACTTCTACCCCTCAAAAACATCCAAAAATATGGAATTTTCAAAAAAATCGAAAAAAATACATCAGACAATCATTTTCCGGCTAAAATTTCCTCAGCTTTCCAATAGAATCATCAAAAAAAATCCATCTCCCACCGTTTCATTATAGTGTCCGTTTTGCCCCACTCTCCCCTACTAAAAAAAACATTTTTGTTTTTTTTTATAATTAACATTATGAAGAAGCGACTCGCGCTTTACTTACATTGATTTTTTTAATAATTTGTACAATTAAAATTCTATTCGAGGGTCCATAATTTTTTAACGTTTTCTTTCTTATTTTTTTTTTGTTCATATATATATAAAAAAAAATTACGTGGTATTGCGCTTATGATTTAATTAGCTTATTGTATCGTTTTTCCATTATCACAGATGGTTTTCATTTATGTATATAATCTTTTTTTTTTTTTTTCTTTTAAATTTTGTTTTTCGCATTTTTCTTTAATAATTATGTCGTATCTATAATTATATTTGGTGGCAGGCCCATTTCATCTTCTCACTGGTTTATTCAGTTGTGAAGTGGTAAAACGAGATGAGTTGCTTTACTTCTTCTCATACCGAATTTCGGACATTTAGGTGTAATCCAAAAATTGTTTTTTTTTTTTTTTTATCTTTCTTTCCTCGGACTAGTTTATTTACACTACAATCCAAAAGGATTGTCATTAGTGCCAGCTAAGTCAAGCCAACATCATGTTTCTAGATTTGGAAAGAGCCTTGTCAATACAAAATAGGCAACATCGTAATTGTTCCAATAGGCTGTGTGTGCTCGAACTGTGTATAAGTAATTACGACCCATTGCACCTGCACGCAGTACATAATCAAGTCTTTGCTCTAATTCTGCAAAAATAGAAAATTAAAATTTATTATTTGTCTTTTTTTTTTTAAATTATAATATAATTATAATTAATTATAAGATTAATTATAATGTTGATTTCAGTATCATATAATGATACTGAAAATAGCAAAACAATGAAAATTTTCAGTTTTTTTTATTCATTAAATTATTTTATAAAAATAGAAAATTCAAATTTATTCTTTGTCTTATTTCTAATTATAATATAATTATAATTAATTATAATATTAATTTCAGTATCATATAATAATACTCAAAATAGCAAAAAACTGAAAACTTTCAGTTTTTTTTATTTACTAAATTATTTTTTAAAATGAAAAATTCAAACATATAGAAAATTTGAAAAACTATGAGTGCAAATTTTTTAAATATACTCTTTATAATAATTCATATTTATTTGGAATAAAATCAAGTATTTGCTCTAATTCTGCAAAAATTGAAAATGAAAATTGATTATTTGTCTTTTTTCTTTTTCATTATAATATAATTATAATTAATTATAATATTAATTTGAGTATCATATAATGATACTCAAAATAGCAAAAAACTGAAAATTTTCAGTTTTTTTTATTCACTAAATTATTTTAAAAAAATAGAAAATTCAAATTTATTCTTTGTCTTATTTCTAATTATAATATAATTATAATTAATTATAATATTAATTTCAGTATCATATAATAATACTCAAAATAGCAAAAAACTGAAAATTTTCAGTTTTTTTTAATTTACTAAATTATTTTAAAAAAATGTAAAATTCGAACATATAGAAAATTTGAAAAACTATAAGTGCAAATTTTTTAAATATTCTCTTTATAATAATTCATATTTATTTGGAATAAAATCAAGTCTTTGCTCTAATTCTGCAAAAATAGAAAATGAAAATTGATTATTTGTCTTATTTCTTTTCAATTATAATATAATCATAATTAATTATAATATTAATTTCAGTATCATATAATGATACTGAAAATAGCAAAAAACTGAAAATTTTCAGTGTTTTTTTATTTACTAAATCATTTTTCAAAAATTGCAAAATTCGAACATATATAAAATTCAAAAAGTTATAAGTGCAAATTTCTTAAATATAATTTTTATAATAATTTATCTATTTGGCAAAAAAATCCAGAAAATTGTTAGATATATTCTAATTTCATAATCATTTTTTTATATACATTGAAAATGAGAATTATTACCTTCTTCAGGACGGATTGGACTAGCATCAGGTGTATCAGCTTCCTTCGTGTTCCAGCCAACTCTCATGAAGCCCCAGAGGCTCCAGCCAGCTGCTCGACTCGGTGTGTCACTCGGGCTCTCTGCTTCTCTCTCTTCATTATCTATTATCAAAGCCAATTAATCAATTATTCTCTAGATAATCATTCAGAAAAGAGCGGATCAAAATGATTCGGGATTTTTTTTAGTGTGAAGGAGTCTCCGAAAAAATTTGAAAAAATTCACCAACAATCTCTACATATTGGAGTATTTTCTCAAATTTTTTCAGATTTTTTCATCAAGTCCTTCACTTCGAATTTTTCAAATTATTCGAATTTTTTGAATTATTCCAATATTTCGAATGATTTGAATTCTCCGAGTATTTCGAATTGATCGAATAATTCATCATTCGAATATTCAAATCGACTTTCGAATTGAATGATATTATTTAATTCAATTCGATTAATTTACAATTTGCCCTACCTAATAGTCTTAAGGGTCCACTAAATTTAAGTACCTGATGTAGGCATAGTACCATCAACATTTCCAAGTGTTGCTGGTGGCTGTTCAATTTGTTCATCAACTCCACCATATGGTAAAATTAATACAGGATCAATTGTTCTGTAGCCACGTACAATAAGTGGCTCCATTCTGTATGCAACTGGATCAGACCAATGAAATATATTGTAGAATCTTTTGCATAAGCTCGGTGGCATTATGTCAACCCTGTTTGATGGTGTACGTGTACGTAGTGCTAAAAATACTGATAATGGTGATCCAAGACAAAACATATTTTCAATTGTAAATTTTAAACCATCTGATGATATATCTGGTGCTGTTGGTGATGGTGGTCGTGTATCTGGTCCCATCCATCCAGTAACAATGTCATAAACTATTACACATCCAAGTGAATGTGCTAAAATTGATACTTTTCCCTTCCAGTCTGGATGTCTACTGACAAACATAAAGTATAAACGATTTAATTCACGCTGTAGACCAGCTCGTACTTCACCACCGTATAGTGGACTCGTATAGTAAAGAATATCCATTGCTGATGTGTTTAGAAGGTGGCGTATACTCAGTACACTGTATGGTGTTATTGCATCAACAATATCACCGTCTAATTTCAAGGAAGAACGCCATTCAACTGGAAAAAATTCAATTCGATGGATGGAATTTGGAAAATACTTTTGTTTACACCAATCAACGCAATCACGAAATCTGAAAATAATATAAAGTATTTGAATTTTCGTTTTTCTTGATTAAAATGAGGTTTTTAGTAATGATTAGACGCTCTATTGTGAGAATCACAGTTTGAAAATAGCAGACATCTGAAAGTTTTGAGATGTTTTTTTTTTTGAGAGGTAAATTATAATTTTTTTTTATTATGCTTGTCTGCGAAATTTTAAAATCTATGAGCAGGAATTTTTTAAATATTTTTTTTATAACAATTAATTTTCTTAAGGGGTAATACCACTGTAAAAGTCTTAAAAAAAGGCGTTTTTTGGCTTTTTTTTTGTATAAAAAAAATGGCAAGGAAATAATGATATTTGAGGAAGTGATTGAGCACATATTTGAGTCTTCAGTAAAAAAAAATTCATCAAAAAATATGAAAAAATGACGACACAAGAGCCATTCTTGTGAGGCCCCTCGAATTTAAAACACTCTGCAACACGCAGTGTAAAAGGTGCAAATTTCAAATGAAAAAAAAAACAAAATTGGCTCAGTCTAGATACATATAGCTACAGTAATACGTAGGGAATTTCAAAAATATTGTTTTTCGTGGGATTGGTGATCATTTGAATGAAAAAATTCAAATTTCGGCCAAAAAACCGGCAATTTTTTGTCAATAAAAAATGTGCAAATCAATTTTTTGAAAATTCCCTACGTATTTCTGTTTGAAATATTGTTTTCAAGATGCTGTGGAAAATTCAAATGAAAATAATGAAAATTATTGGAGTTATGCTGCGTGCCAATTTGAAAAATCATGTTTCGAGAAAAACACGATTGAAGTTTTGACTTAGGGCTATGAATATGAAGAAATGTCTTGGGAAAAATTCAAAATTCCATGTAAAATAATGGGTTTCAGGTGATAAATTTTCTTGCCCGTATTCTGGAAGGCCCAAAGTAATTTTTAAAGCAAAAAAATCGATTTTTAAAAAATTCTAGTGGTGTTACCCCTCAAAAAAATGCAGAAATTTTTCAGATGTCTGCTAATTTAATTTTTATGAAAATTTCGCTTACAATGCAGTATTGCGAATTATTTTTCCAGTATCTCGTTTCTGTCCAATTCCATGCACAACAAAAACCAAATGTTCAATGTCATATGGCTTGTCCTCCATCGTTGCCTTCTCTTTGTAGCCCCTTCTCAATTGATAACCACTTGCTGTATCATCAAAATAAAAAAATATAAAAAAAGAGAAAGAAAAATGTGTATAAAATTAAAATTTTCTGTGCGAAGGTCAGCAATATATTACGTAAATATAATTCATAGTAAAATGACACATACTCTTGCTAAATCCCAATCTCGATTTAACGCTACGCATTAATTTACTCGTTGTGTATTCACTGTAAAGTGCAACATCGTTGATTGCGTGCCAATCTACATGAAACTCGGAAAAACTTTCGGTATGGAGAACTGGAAAAAAAAAGAGAAAATGACCAGAAATTAATAATTGAGAATAATTTAGTATGAAAAATTGCTGGGAATTAGGTTTTGCGTGTTTTTTCCTCTTCAAATGCGTGTAGATAATTTAAATTTAAATACATATCGTTGCTTTAGAGTGAAAGGGGCGTAAGTGCCATTTTTCCCGATTTTTTTTCTTCAAAATAACAAAAAGGCGTATCTCCACTATTATTGCTCAAATAGGCTTTCCAAGGCTTTTTACGCAATATTAGTGAAAAAAAAAACAATATCATAAAGGCGTAAGTGCTGGAGATACGCCCCTTTGTTTTTAGTGTTTACATTGATTTTTCCCTAATCATCGGGAAAAAAAACTAATAACAAAGGGGCGTAAGTGCCAAAATTTAAATAAAAAATCCCAAGAACAAAAGGGAGTAACTCCAAAAATTTTTATATACTGTAAAAAAAAATTATAAAAACAAAAAAGGCGGGAGTGCGAAAATTTAAATAAAAAATCCTAAAAACAAAAGGGCGTAACTCCAAAAATTTTCATGAGATAAAAAAAATTATAGAAACAAAGAGGCGTAAGTGCAGAGATACGTCCCTTTTCATTTTAAAAATTGGTAGTTACGCCACTTTGTTATTTTAATTTTTAATTATCCAAATAATGTTACAGAGGCCATAAAAAACATTTTGGAGTGATAAGTGGACATACGCCTCTTTCACACCAGAATTTCGGGTTTTTGGCACTTACGCCCCTTTTACTCTAAGGCGACGATATATAATATAGGGGAGAGTGGGGCAAAATGGACCTAAAAGATGAGATGACTCGAGATTTTTTTAAAAAGCAGCGGCTGCTTCAATAAATCTGAAAAAATTTACAAAAAATACAGACATGTTGGAGGATTTTCTCAAATTTTTTCAGATTTTTTCGTCAAGTCCTTCATCCCGAAAAAAATTCCTTAATCATGTTACCATGAGGGTTCATTTTGCCCCACTCTCCCCTATATATATATATATATATATATATATATAAACCTTTGTAGGCAAGCGAAGGTGATGCGTCTTCTGGTGTTGAACCTGTTGAATTATTATCTTTATTAAAAAGCCTCAAATGAGCCTCTTCAATTACTTTGGAGTGCTCAATTTCAAGGGGTGTCCAGCTTGCTTCGTAGTACCACGTGGCTCTCATTATTTCCCATTCTTCGCCTATTAATTAAACAGAAAAAAAAGTGTTAGTGTTAAAATCGAGTACTTGTTCTCCACAATAATTTATGTAATTGATATTTGAAATTCAAATCAGTATATATATATAGATAATGATCACATTTCAAGCCGAAAGAGTTTTCTCGCTAAACATATTTTTTTTTTAAATTAAAATTTTTTTTTCTAAAATAACATGTTTTTTTAATTTAATGAGAAACATTTCTAATGCAATGTATTACACATTTGTCTGTCCAGTAAATTGCTACGATATTTATTTCAATAGTGAATGTATACCAAAGGAAATTGGCAGTAATAACTTCAAGGACACTATAATCTCTTGGCAGATATGCCTGGAACGATGTACAAGAGAATAGAAAATAATTTCTCAGAAGTATTACCAACATACACATACACATATATGTATATATATATATATATGCATTAATACAGTAATAATAACCGATAAAAAGTCTTATCAAGAAGAAAAAAAAATGTTAAAAAGTATTTGGAAATTTTTCTTTCCATTAAATTAAATTAAATTTATTCAAAAACCATGAATTTAAGAATTAAAAAAGTAATTCAGCACTTGTATGTGTTTTGTCAATTTAAAATCATTACTCAATAGTTCAAAGCTCAATTCAAATAAACTCATTGACATTTCAAATGGCATTGATCAATGTGAATTAAATATGTTTTTCTTTTGTACTCTTCATAAATTGCATTTTTGCCTGGCCTATATATCACCTTAGAAATAAAGGGGCGTAAGTCCTTTTTATTAGTATGGGAGAGTGGGGCAAAATGGACACTTTAATGAAATGGTTGGAGATGGATTTTTTTTGATGATCCTATTGAAAAGCTGAGGAATTTTAGCCGGAAAACGAGTGTCAGATGTATTTTTTTGATTTTTTTGAAAATTTGATATTTTTCGGTATTTTTGAGGGGTAAAAAGCCTTTGATTTTTTGAAAATTATCAGTTTTTTGCGAATATCTCTGGTTCTATTGGTCCCAGCAATTCGGGGTTGGTCTCAAATGAAAGGTGAGCTCATTTCCCATCGATTTATGGGGTTTTGAATTAAAAAATATCAATTTTTGGGATAGTTATAGGCCAAAAACTTTTTCACAAAAATGCCCATAAATACATTAAAAATCGATATTTTTAAATTAAAAACCCTATGAGTCGATGGCAAATGATCTCATCTTTCACCTCCCATCGGAATTTTTACGCTACGACAAATAGAACCGAAGATATTCTCAAAAAACTGAAAATTTTCGAAAAAAAGAAGAGTTTTACTCCTCTAAAATGCTCAAAAAAGTCAAAATCGCCAAAAATTCAAAAAAATTAATTCCGGCGCTTGTTTCCCGCCTAAAATTTCCTCAGCTTTCCAATGAAATCATCGAAAACAATCTACCACCAATATTTCTGTTAATTTCAAGAGTTTTCCATAATATTTGCCTAAAAATTTGAATGTGTCCATTTTACCCCACTTTCCCCTATAACACTTACGCCACTTTGCTTCTAAAACAACGAAATTATTCTTTATTCTTCCATATAAAAGCGGTTTTCGGTTTTTTTAAAATGAAAATTATAAAATAATGAGATTGATCAGTCGAGGAAGTCTCAAAAACATGATTACTGAAAATAGCAGGTTTTTTCTTCTCTTAACAGAAAAAAATAATTTGATAAAAATGAAAAATATGCGTCTGTAAAAAATTTCAAAATCTATTGCAAATTTTTTAAATATTTAATAAAAAATATTTTACTTGTTTAAAAAAATTCAAATAATTTTTAAATGTTTGTTATTTTTAGGATCATTTAAAAACCTGTTTACAAACAATAATTTAAATAAAATCAATGTACAAAAAAAGAAATTTATGTACAATTCTGGAAATAAAACTAACTAACTAACTTAATAAAATCAATTGTTTTTTTCCAATTACCTGGCCAATATATTGAAACACATCTCATATTATCAACTTCAACATCGTACATTCCACCTTTAACAACAACCGTCTCAAAATTACCATCAGTAAAATTTTCATCATTATCATTAGCATTGTCTCTCTCTTGTCTTTTTTTCCATGCATTTTCAATTCTCAAACTGTCATATCCACAAAATTCAATCCATCTTTTGTCAACTCCATCTTTGTAAAACCATCTTATTTCCTCTGGTTTTAATGGCTCAGCATATGATATTTCTTTGATTTCTTCACAAATATCCATTCCATTTTCTTTCAATGTATTCTCCTCGATGTCTTGAAAAAGTTCTTCAACTAAAAAGTAAAAAAAAAAAAAAAATGAATAAAATTACATTTTATATTCATTGAATTTAAATTAAATTCCTAAAACTAAATTATGACGTCATTCAAAAATAATGTAACACGTTCTTTTTAAACGTGTGAATTCATTGGTCTATTCTTTGTCAATTAAAAAATAAATATTCAATTATTTTTTAAATTTTTAATAATTTAAATTAAAGTAAAACAGAAAACGAGAAAAAAAATGCAAAATTTCATTTAATTTTTTTTTTAGAGTTTCATAAAATTAAAAAATTAAACAATTGGTAATTTAATTTTTTTGAATTTTTTCGCGCTCTTTTTGTTGATATATTTTGACGAGGTAAATAAAAAAATGATGTCATCTTTTTTGAATTATCAGAAAAAATAAAAGAAATATTCGCACTAACCTAAAAAAAAAATTACAACAAAAGATAATAATTCTTTCTTAAGACGCAATAAAGACACGTATTAATTTAAAAATAATAATAAATAAAATTAAATATACCTTCAACATGCTCCAATGGTGTTTCACTGAATGGATCAACTTCTGCATACAAACTGCTAGACATTTCTGCAAAATTCAGTCCAAAAAACTGCCAAATATATGTCGACAAGCTGTTTTTTTTTTTTTTTTAATTTTTTTTCCTTCAAAAAATTGCTGTAAAATATGAAATTATCAATTTTTCCAGTGAAAAACGTGTTAATTCATGAGAAACTGCACTTCTGATAAGTCACGAGACGAGTTTCCTCGTTAATTCATTGATAAATCAATTGCTTTGAAGACGAGACAATCACAAATGCTATGAATTCATCGAAAAAAATAAAAAAATTCTGAATTCAAAGACACGAGAGACAAAACGAACTGTCACTATCGAAGAACTATGCCTCTCTGATCATTTGAGACACTAAAGTTCACCTTTTTTTCAAAAAAATTATAATTTTCTCTCGTTTTATCAATTTTTTTCTCTTTTATTTCTCACATTTTATAAATCACTGATAAGATAGTGTGTAAAGAGATGATGAATTTCCGTTTATTAAGCAAATGCGGAAGAATATTTTTTATTTTTTTAGGATTATTGGCAACCATCGACCCAGTGTATCAATGCGGTCAGCTTCTTATCTGCAACTAAACTATAAAACTCACAAAAGCAAACCTCCAACTTATCCACCAGTCTTTCCCCTCCTTCCCCTTCCCTTTCCCCCTCCCCTCACCCCTGCACTCCATCTATATGAGACACACACACACACACGTTCTTTTCGTAAATATTAATATTTTTATTAATTTTTTTTTTTCGTAATAATTTAAAAAATTTTTTTATAAAATTCAAAAGAATTTTTTAAAAAATTCAGACGAATTTTTTAAAAAATTCAAAAGAATTTTTAAAAAATTCAAAACACTTTAAGCGCGCATTTTTGAAATATTTTTTTTTGTAATAATTTAAAAGAGTTTTTTATCAAATTCAAAAGGATTTTTTAAAAAATTCAAAAGAATTTTTTAAAAAATTCAAAAGAATTTTTAAAAAATTCAAAACACTTTAAGCGCGCATTTTTGAAATATTTTTTTTTGTAATAATTTAAAAGAGTTTTTTATAAAATTCTTTTGAATTTTTTAAAAAATTCAAAAGAATTTTTTAAAAAATTCAAAAGAATTTTTTAAAAAATTCAAAAGAATTTTTAAAAAATTCAAAACACTTTAAGCGCGCATTTTTGAAATATTTTTTTTCGTAATAATTTAAAAGAGTTTTTTATAAAATTCAAAAGAATTTTTTATAAAATTCAAAAGAATTTTTTAAAAAATTCAAAAGAATTTTTAAAAAAATTCAAAACACTTTAAGCGCGCATTTTTGAAATATTTTTTTTTGTAATAATTTAAAAGAGTTTTTTATCAAATTCAGAAGGATTTTTTAAAAAATTCAAAAGAATTTTTTTAAAAATTCAAAAAACTTTAAGCGCGCATTTTTGAAATATTCTTTTTCGTAATAATTTAAAAGAGTTTTTCAAAAAACTCTAAGCGCGCATTTTTGAAACATTTTTTTTCGTAATAATTTAAAAGAATTTTTTGAAAAATTCAAAAGAATTTTTTAAAAAATTCAAAGGATTTTTCTTAAAAATTCAAAGAACTTTAAGCGCGCATTTTTGAAATATTTTTTTTCGTAATAATTTAAAAGAGTTTTTCAAAAAATTCAAAAAACTCTGAGCGCGCATTTTTGAAATATTTTTTTTCGTCATAATTTAAAAGAGTTTTTTATAAAATTCAAAAGAATTTTTTTAAAAATTCAAAAAACTTTAAGCGCGCATTTTTGAAATATTTTTTTTTGTAATAATTTAGAAGAGTTTTTCAAAAAATTCAAAAAACTCTAAGCGCGCATTTTTTAAATATTTTTTTTTGGAATAATTTATTGTCGAAATTTTTTTTTTCTGTAGAAGAAGTGGCAATAAAATAATGATATTTGGGGGAGTGATTGAGCATATATTTGAGTCTTCAGAAAAAAAAAATTCATCAAAAAATATGAAAAAATGACGACACAAGAGCCATTCTTGCGAGGCGCCTCGAATTTAAAACACTCTGTGGCACGCAGTGTAATTGGTGCAAATTTCAAATGAAAAAAATGAAAAAAAAATTGGCGGATTCTAGATACATATAGCTATAGTTATACGTAGGGGATTTCAAAAATATTGTTTTTTGTAGGATTGGTGACGATTTGAATGAAAAAATTCAAATTTCGGCCGAAAAACCGCCAATTTTTTATCAATAAAAAATGCGCAAATCAATTTTTTGAAAATTCCCTACGTATTTCTGTTTGAAATATTGTTTTCAAGATGCTGTGGAAAATTCAAATGAAAATAATGAAAATTATCGGAGTTATGCTGCGTGACAATTTGAAAAATCATGTTTCGAGGAAAAACACGATTGAAGTTTTGACTTAGATTATGAATATGAAGAAATGTTTTGGGAAAAATTCAAAATTTCATGTGAAAAATCGATTTTTTGAAAATTCTACAGTGTCCATCTTTTGGTCAGTGTTCATCTATTGGTCGTGTGACCCTAGTCAAAGAGGCAAATCCCGAAGTCGACCCGAAGCTGAAATTCAAACGTTGGAGCATAGAAAGCCGAACATTTCCGAGGTTTACCGAACACTTCATTAGCCTTTATATAACTTTTTTTTTCCATTTGAAATTGGCGCGTGTGTGTGTGTGTGTTTCTCTATAGACTAGTTTGCGTTCTGGGAGGCTGCAATGACAGCTAAATAATGCAATACTAAACTTGTTTTTTTTTTTTTTTTTTTAGCGCGCAGTTTCCGGCTAATTGTCGAAGGTCTCTCATCTCGTTGGAATGAAATTGTTTTTCATTCAAAGGCGCGCGTGTTTTTTTTCTCAACTGCACGTGTTTTAAACTGCAATACTCAACAATTTCCGTTATATATTAATTTTTATTTTTTATTCATGTACTTTATCGTTTTATTTTAATTTAACTTTTTTTTTTTCTTTCATTAGGCGCTTGCAATTGATGTCAGCAATGTCAATTGGATACTATTTTAATACTTATTTCGAGAACTAATCGAACATGCATAGATATATAAGACACATATTTGTAACAATGTAATAGGGTAGCTATTAGATTTATTTATCGTTTTATTAGTCGCTAATTATCATAATGAAAATAGCAGATGAATGAAAATTTCAATTTTTTTAATATTTTCAATAAATTAATTACTTTTAAGATAAAAAAACAAAATGCATATTTAAAAAATTGGAAAAAGTTGAAAAAGTCAAAAGAGTTTTTTTAAAAAGTCAAAAGAGTTTTTTCAAAAATTCAAAAGAATTTTTCAAAAAATTCAAAAAACTCTAAGCGCGCATTTTTGAAATATGTTTTTTCATAATAATTTAAAGAGTTTTTTAAGAAATTCAAAAGAGTGTTTTAAAAAATTCAAAAGAATTTTTTAAAAAATTCAAAAAATTCAAAAAAATTTTTTAAAAAATTCTAAGTGCGCATTTTTGGAATATGTTTTTTCGTAATAATTTGAAGAGTTTTTTAAAAAATTCAAAAGAATTTTTAAAAAAATTCAAAAGAATTTTTAAAAAAATTCAAAAGAACTTTTCAAAAAATTCTAAGCACGCATTTTTGAAATATGTTTTTTCGTAATAATTTAAAGAGTTTTTTAAAAAATTCAAACGAATTTTTTAAAAAATTCAAAAGAATTTTTTAAAAAATTCAAAAAACTTTCTGCGCGCATTTTTGAAATATGTTTTTTAGAAATATTTGAAGAGTTTTTTAAAAAATTCAAAAGAATTTTTAAAAATATTCAAAAGAATTTTTAAAAAAATTCGAAAGAATTTTTCAAAAAATTCAAAAAATTCTAAGCCCGCATTTTTGAAATATGTTTTTTCGTAATAATTTAAAGAGTTTTTTAAAAAATTCAAAAGAATTTTTTAAAAAATTCAAAAAACTTTGAGCGCGCATTTTTGAAATATTTTTTTTCTTTATAATTAAAAAGAGTTTTTTAAAAAATTCAAAAGAATTTCTTTAAAAATTTAAATAATTCTAAGCGCGCATTATTGAAATATTTTTTTTCGTAATAATTTATTGACTTAAAAAAATCCAAAAAATATACTATATATATTCTTGCCTTAGAAGCAAAGGGGCGTAAGTGCTATACTCATACACAGCACTTACGCCCTTTTGTTTCTAAGCCGTAATACGTAACAATGTGAAAATGCAACAATGTAACAGTATCTATTAGATTTCTTATTTCTTTTTTTTTCTTTCTTTATCTTTCTTTTATCTTTAGAGGGCTGATGTCTCAACAATAGTTGTCAAGATAATTGAACTGTGACACGTGATTGGCATTGTTCGCGGTGGAATGAAGTTTTTTTATTTCGAAAAGAAGAATAGGTGATGATTGGAAAAAGGGGGTGAATAAAAAGGCGGGGGTGGTCATTTCGAAGGGGAGGGGGGATTGATTTATTTGGGGCTTCTTACTTTGATTAGACTTCTTAAATTAGACACTTTGATTTCTCAATGGAATCGCTCCACTTCCTTCTAAATGATACTGAAAATAGCAGACATCTGAAAATTTTTAGTGTTTTTTTTTCGTCAACAAATAAATCATTTTTAAAAAAATAAAAAATAGAAAAATATAGAAAATTTGAAAAACTATAAGTGTAAATTTTTTAAATATTTTTTTTGTAATGATTTGTTTGTTTAAGAAAATCCCAAAAAAATTGGCAAATTTTTAACAATTTCATTATCATTTCTTCTAATATTAGAATAGGATTAACTTTTTTTTTATGAGTGGATGGAAATTAGTAGAATTAAAAAAGAATACACTCCAGATTATTTCTTAAATTCTATTTATATTTTATAAACAGTAGAGAAATACCATAATGACAAATATCATAAACTTAATACGTATGATAATAGGTATAATTTAAACTTATCATTTATCTTGTAAAAGTCGTTTTATTTGTTTTTTTTTCTTTTCTTTTTTCATTTGTTTGTGTGTCTGTGTGTTAGTGTGGTTTTTTTAAATTTTTTTTTTGTATAGTCTCTAATGTTAATTAATCAGCGAATTTATTCACTGTGGCCAGCAGCCCTGCGTAGAAGTACATAGATTTTCTCTTTAATCCAATCCTTATTGTATGGTGCATAGCTGTTCGTTGATTTTTGATAAACCAAACACGATAAATCTGTTAGCTGATCAACAAAATCAAATAATTGACTTATGTCGTAAGTTATCGTTGGTGTATTTGGATTTCTTTTTTTCAAATGCTCTTCGTATATTTTGCACACACCTAATTGAAACAATAAAACATCAATGATTCTTATAATTTGAATGGAAAGTTTTCTTTCTTGATTTTAAGCAGAGATCGGCAAAAAAAAATTCGTGTTTTCAATTTTTTAATTTTTTTTATTTCTGTAATTTCCATCGAAAAAATTTTAATTACTTTCTTAATGAAAAATTTGGATTTTTAAATTTTTCATTAGTTCGAAAATTAATTTCTTCTTTTTTAACAATTTTGATTACTATTGTAATTTAAAATTTGACTGATGGAATTTCATAATTATTTTCTTTATTAAACTTATTAACATTTTTATTAGTTAAATTGAATTATAAATGTCATATAAGCGTCATTTAGATTGGATTAAATTATAAGTTCTTATTTGTGTTACATTTAGTTAAAACTCTCAACTCAAAATTTTTGTCTGAAAGACGGTTATATTTGGGAAGATTAAATATAGTAGCGTTGATTTTATTATAAAATTAATTATTCCAATCAATTAATAAGTAAGAAAGAATCAAAATTTCGAATAAGAAAAAGAATTATAAAATTTCATCAGTCAAATTTTTAATTACAATAGTAATCGAAATTGTTAAAAAAAAAAAAATTAATTTTCAAACTAATGAAAAATTTAAAAATCCAAATTTTTCATTGAGAAAGTAATTAAAATTTTTTCGATGGAAATTACAGAAATTAAAAAAATTAAAAAATTAAAAATGCGAAGTTTTTTTGTCGATCTCTGATTTTAAGTTAAATTATGAGTAAAAAATGGGGAAAATCGCTGGAAATGGATAGAAATATTTGAAATAGATTTTTTTTGATGATTCCATTGAAAAGCTGAGAAAATTTCAGTTGGAAAACAGACGTTAAAATTGATTTTTGAATTTTTTTTAGAAAATTCGACTTTTTTAGGGAAAAATTAGGGCTTTAAGCCTTTGAAAAATTGAAAATTTTCACTCTTTTGGGGATATCTCCGGTTCTATTGATCCTGGCAACTTGGGATTGATCTCAAATGAAAGGTGAGATCATTTGCCATCAATTTATGGGGTTTGGAGAAGAAAATTATCTATTTTTGATGTATTTATAGGGAATAAAGTGATTTTTATAAGGTTTTCCATAAATACCTCAAAAATCGATCATTTTTTTTTGTTAAAACCCCATAAATTAATGGCAAATGATCTCACCTTTTATTTGAGACTGACCTCGAGTCCCTACGATCCATAAAACCTGAGATATTAACTAAAAAAGTGAAAAAAATCGCAAATAGAGAAGATTTGATCCCAAAAAATGCCCCAAAAACCACGAATTTTCGAAAAATTAAAGAAAATTAATTCTGGCTTACGTTTTGAACCACAAATTTCCTCAGCTTTTCAATGGAATCATCAAAAAAAAAACTATTCCAAGCCATTTCATCAGAAACCCCATTTTTACCCCATTTTCTCCAATAATAAATACGAGAAGGCTAGAAGTACAGAAGTGTCTTTAATAAATGCATTGAATTATGTATAGGGGAGAGTGGGGCAAAATGGACACTTTAATGAAACGGTTAGAGATGGATTTTTTTTGATGATTCTATTGAAAAGCTGAGGAAATTTTAGCTGGAAAACGAGTGTCAGATGTATTTTTTTCCATTTTTTTTGAAAATTCGATATTTTTCGGCATTTTTGAAGGGTAAAAGCCTTTCGTTTTTTGAAAATTTTCAGTTTTTTGCAAATATCTCTGGTTCTATCGGTCGTAGCAACTCGGGGTTGGTCTCAAATGAAAGGTGAGATCATTTGCCATCGATTCATGTGGTTTTCAATTCAAAAATATCAATTTTTGGAATAGTTATAAGCCAAAAACTGTTTCACAAAACTGTTTCACAAAAATGCCCATAAATACCTTGAAAATCGATATTTTTAAATTGAAAACCCTATGAATCGATGGCAAATGATCTCACCTTTCACCTCCATTCGAAATTTTTACGTTACGACAAATAGAACCAAAGATATTCTCAAAAAACTGAAAATTTTCAAAAAAGGAAGGCTTTTACCCCTCTAAAATGCTCAAAAAAGTCAAAATCACCAAAAATTCAAAAAAATTAATTCCAGCACTTGTTTCCCGCCTAAAATTTTCTCAGCTTTCCAATGAAATCATCAAAAACAATCTACCGCCAATATTTCTATTAATTTCAAGAGTTTTCCATAATATTTGCCTAAAAATTTAGATGTGTCCGTTTTACCCCTGATGTCCATTTTGCCCCACCTTCCCCTATGATGTTAGTGTCTTCAAGTGTCATTAAAGTCAATTCATCCCTTAAATATCATTATCTTATTGCCAATTTTTCTATAGATAAAAAATAGCCAAAAAACGTATTTTTTAAGACTTTTACAGTGGTGTTATCTCTTAAACAACTGAATAAATAAATAAACAATACTATACATACCCTCCATACACTCATTTACACTCTCATAATCAGAGTAAGTTCTAGTCTCTGGTCTGTTTCCAGGCTGGACCAAAAGTATTGTGTGAGACTGTAAAAAAAAAATTATTCAAAAAATATAGAAATTCTGATTTTTAAAAAATGCGGTAGCATATTGTGTTCTTATGATAAATAAACCACGTAAACATTCTGTAATCTTAAAATAACAATATCTATATCTATATGTATATCAATGAAGATATCGTTCTTATCCTCACCATTTTTAGCTCAAGCTCTCTCTTCAACCCTGAGGCAATACTTTAAATCTCGATAATATCCCTTTCAATTCTCTCCAAATACCTCCAATTATTTTTTCTGATAATTTCTTTCGGAAAAAAATGCAGGCGTCAATGTGTGTCTTGCGAGATATCAAAACTCCAGATAATTCTAACCACAAATGCAGACAAAACATAAAAGCATCTTTTCAAATTGACGACAAAAACACGAGAGCGCTTCAATTGCTCCAAAAACGAATATTCTAGTGCATTTGAAATACCACATCGGCTTCTCTCATTGGCTGGAAAAACGTGCAGCTTCATTTTCATGAACTTCAATAATTTATTATTATTATTACACTCGAAATAGCAGATATTTGATAATTTTTAGTATTTTTTATCAATAAACAAATTATTTACAAAAAAATTGAAAAATATGCGCATTTAGAAAGTTTAAAAAAACTATGATTACGCATTTTTTAAATATTTTTTTTTTTAATAATTTATTTATTAAAAAATAGCAAAAAATATTTCAAATGTCCGCTAATTATGATAATGATAATAAAAATAGCAGACATTTGAAAATTTGAATTTTTTTCAAATATTTTTATTAAATAAACTAGTTTTAGAAAAAGCTTTAAGAAAATGTATATTTAAAAAATTCAAAAAACTGTAAGCGCGCCTTTTTTAAATATTTTTTTTTGTAATAATTTATTCACTTGAAAAAATCCAAAAACTATGTCATATATATAGTTGCCTTAGAAACAAAGGGGCCTATGTGATATTCTTACACAAAGCACTTACGCCCCTTTGTTTCTAAGCCAACGATATGTTAATTTCATTTTATAATTAATTTTTTATCCAATTAAAATTTTTCTTTCCGTTGGCACTGCTGTCTAGTCAACGAAAAATCCCTAGAATCTAGGGAATTTATGGTGTGAGGCTGGTGTAATCTAAGAAAAATCCCTAGAGTCTAGGGAATCTATGGTGTGAAGTTGGTGTAATCTAAGAAAAATTCCTACAATCTAGGGAATTTATGGTGTGACGTTGGTGTAATCAAAGAAAAATCCCTAGAATCTAGGGAATTTATGATGTGGCGCTGGTGTAATCAAAGAAAAATCCCTAAAATCTAGGGAATTTATGGTGTGACGCTGGTGTAATCAAAGAAAAATCCCTAGAATCTAGGGAATTTATGGTGTGATGTTGGTGCAATCGAATTAAAAATCCCTAGAATTCAGGGAATTTATGGTGTGACGTTGGTGTAATCAAAGTAAAAATTCCCTAGAGTCTAGGGAATTTTGGGTGTGACATTGGGGGACAGTCAATCGAGAAATCAGTTGTTGTGTGTGTTGAAGAAAAAATACGTTAATGGACGTGCCAAGGGTGTCCCTCCCATTGGCAAATTCTCCAGTAGCCTAACCGTATCGCCCCCCCTCTTCTCCCTCCCCTCCACCACCGCTCTTTCCCCCCGCAAAAGTTTTCCATTAACCTGTACAACACACAGAGCAAGAGAAGCAGTATCTACGAAATCATTGGGTGCTTATTTTTTTTTTTCTGAATGAATGGAAAAATAAAGTTAAAAAAAAAGTGTAATAAAATAAATTAATCAATTGCAAACGTAATATAAACAACAGTATAAATTATCACAGTGTGATAAAAAAAAATTATAATTTAATTAACAGTGTTATCAGTGTGATTAATGAGAAATTAACGTGACAGCCGGTGAGTTTAACGAAATAAAATCGTGGTTGTGTGTCAATTGATTAACAAAAAAATGAAAAAAATTCAGTTTGAATTAATCATTTGATTAATTGAATTAACGGTTAATAAAAGGTGTTTTTCCATTGTGTTTGGGCGGCAATTCCTTTTTTTTTCAAATTCATTTAAAAAACAAGAATTTTTCTTTTGCCAAGAAAATAAGGTTTTTTTCTTTTTTTAAATTAAATACAAGCCAAAAAGGGACAATAAGGATTTTTCATTTTATTCACTTTATTCATTTTATCAAAAGCATTAGAGCACACGTACAATGTTTAATACACACACTAACACACAATAAAAATCAGTGAATTTCTTTTCTTTCTTTTTTTTTTCTTTTTCTTTTCGTTCTCTGCGCGTGAACACCAGCGAAAAACAGGAAAAACAGGTACGCAACGACACAAACACACCATCGTGGATTTTTTCCTATTTTTTTCAAATTAAAAACTTGAAAAAGCGCCAAAATGTGAGATTTTTTGAAAAAAAATGAGGTTTTTTTGATGCAAAAAAATTGGGCATTTAATTTCAGTTTTTCTTAATAATATAATTTATGAGGTTGTGTCTGTTGTGTGTCTGTGTATATATATATATGTATATATATATATATGTGTGTGTGTATGTGTATTTTCGTTGGCCATTCTCTGGCTCTTTCCACTCTTCTTCTTCTCCTCTTTTTTGCCTCTTTTCCTTCTTCATCAACGGGGTTTGTTGGATTGGCAAGAAAAGGAGGGGGGGGGGGGGGGGGAGGGGAAAGGGAGATTAACAGGACACACAGGGGGGGGGGGATAAGTCGAGAGAGTAATACACGAGTGATAACGTGGACATGAGAATTTAATTATTGGTAAAAATATAATGCAAGTTTTTTTTTTTTTACAGTTTTATCCTCGAATGCAACAATTTGTGTTCGATTGAAATTTGCTGCACTTCACACTAATACAGACAGACATACACACACATACACACATGTGTGTGTGTGTGTGAGTTTAATCTACAATTTCAAGAAAATTAACGATATTAATTTTATTATTTTTAGTGGTGATTTAAAAATTTGTTAACGATATTAATTTTGTTATTTTTGTGGTGATTTGAAAATTTGTGGGATTTATGTGTGTGTGTGTGTGTTTTTTTTTGGTGGAACACTTTCTGGAGTGAAAATCGTGTTTTTGACACTTTTATGGCGATATTTCACGTTTTTCTTTGGTAGTTGCCTCGTTTTTGGAGCAGGGAAGAGAAAAAAAGGGGGAAAAATCTTCGTTTTGCCTTCAAAATTGACGAAAATTATAAATTACTGAAAATAGCAGACATTTAACCATTTTTAGCCTTTTTTTCTCCTAAAAAACAAATTATTTACGAGAAAAAAAGGAAAAAATATGGATATTTACAAAATTTAATAATCTATATTTACAAAATTTTTGCAATAATATTTTTAAAAAAATAATTTAATTGTTTTAAAAAATCCAAAAAATCCAAAAAATGTCAGGTGTCACAAAATCTCAATTGTTAGCTATTTTCAGTGTTATCCAGGATTTTATTAAATTTTTCTGCATAATTTAGGGAATTTTTACAATGAAAAAAAAATAATTTCCATGTATTTATTAATTAACTCAACGAGTTAATTCCAATATTTCCTAAAAATTGAGTTTTCCTCTTTCTTTAACAATTAAAAAAAATTTTAAAAAAGAGTGAAGCATCAGGTGTAAGCGAGATGATCACTCGGGTGTTGTATTAGGTCCGTTTCGCCTGTTGACGTTCACGCACTCCAAAGAGAAAGAGAGAAAGAGAGAGAGAGAGAGAGAGAGACCTCGAGGATCACCGAATGATTGGTGGATTGCATGCTCGATGCGTTCACCTGCCAATTCAAGTGATTTTTTTCTCTTATTTTATCCCTTTTTCTCTCTTTTTCTTTCATTACCATTCTCCTTTCTTCAGGAGAGATAAACGTCTCTTTGAAGTCATGAATGCTTTGCCAAAATTCTCATGTTTCCCTTTTTTTTTTGGGCTTTTTTGGAGTCAATTGAAGAGAAGAATTTTTTTTAAAATTTTTTTTAACAATTCTTTCCTTTTCTTTTTTTTTTCTTTTTGAATTAAATGGGGGGAATTGAATTTGTAAAATTCTCGTAGCCGGTTTATTGGAATCCAGGCTGATTCAGTCATACTCAGTAAATTTGTGTGTGTTTGCCACCAATCTATATATACGTGATTCATAAAAGATTGTGTCAACTTGATCAAATAATTCCAAGTCATTTTGAATTATTTTTTTTTTTTTTTTTTTTCTTTAATTCAATTATAATTTTAATTAATTTAACACGTTGAGTGATTTTTTTAAATTTTTTTTATTTTTTTATTCTTCTGGCTGAAAGAGAAATAAATGGAATTATTGTTGTTTGCAGTGATTTTTCTTCTATTGTGCTGAGTAATTCAATAGTACTTGGGAATTTGTCATACATTTTTAGAAAAAATGAGGAGAAGAAAAAAGCCTTGACTGCCTTTGAATTGTTAGTCACTTGGGAATTAGTGAAATCATTTTTTTAATTGCCTCAAAATTTACTTTTCATCTTTTTTTAATGGTACTTTATTTTTGCTAGTCAATTTGATGCTGGGAGAGGACAGAAATAAACATTTGGCAATTTTTCAAGATAAAATTCTGGAATCATTTTTTCTTTATTAATCAGCACTGAAGAATTAATGCACAAAAAATATAATTATATTTCTAATACTAAAAATAGCAAAAATCTGAACTATTTTTTGAATTTTTTAAACAAGTACATTGTTACAAAAAAAAAATTAAATAATTTGCATTCATAGTTTATTAAATTTCCAAAATTTTCATATTTTTAATTTTTAAAAAAAGATTTATTTGTTACAAAAAAAGGAAATTTTGTTAAAATTGTCAGATTTTTGCTATTTTTAGGATAAATCCATGTTTGAATTAATTTCAATTATTTAATTATAATAATTTTTTTTATTTTCTTTTTTCTTTTGCAGATTTTTCGAATGACGAGAATATTACGAAACTCTATCTGCTGAATAACGTCACAAACATCAAGAAAAGTTTTGCTTTTTTTTATTTCGAGAAATAATAAAATATTGGATGCTGCCTATTGAATAATAATATTAATACAAAACTCTGCTTCAAACTAAAGTTAAACTTACTGCCCACCTGATAATAGAATATAATTTTATTCAATGGAACTCTGCATGAATGCCATGACAATAGTTTAAATAGCAGTGTGATGTTGATATACATGTCATTGGTAAATTGAATTAAAAAAAAATAATTAAAAAAAAAAATACTCAAGTAAAGAAAAATTAATTAACTGATTTGAATGAAAAGAGCAAAATAATTGATCAAAAATATGGGATAATCGAATTTTTTCAACAATTGAGATTAAATTTCGTTTATTTTCTTTTGGCTTTTTTTGCTATTTTTATTTAAATCTGAGGATTAATGGTAAACACGAAATAATCAAAAATAAAACTCAGTGAAATTGAGATTAAAGCAAAAAAATTAAAAATTAAAGAAAAAAAAAAGGAGCAAAAGAACCAAATATTAATTATGATAAATTAAAATCAAAATGTGTAAAAAATATTTAAGAAACTTAAAAAAATGGATAAATGTGACGATAAAACGTAGAGGAGATGAGCAGAATGGAGTAATTTTGAAATATTCGATGGATGACAGAGGAAAGAAATTATTAACCCTACAATAAAAAAGGTAATTATGTGCGAAAATTTTTTTTTTAAAAATGAAATAAGTGATTTTTATTTGAATTTTTAAACAAACACACTTTATAGCCATTATATTTATGTTTATACTAGAAAATTTTAGTATTTCACATTGGCTGAGGGTTTATTTTTATCCCAGTCCGCAGCTGCTTAAAATTTCACATGACAGAGTAAAAAAGAAAGGAAAAAAAAAATATATTCGCAGTTGAATTAAGAATCTTCGAAATTTCACATCTGTTTTGAGTTTCAAAAAAAAATTTCTCGTCTCTTGATTCTATGAATTTTTTTATTTCACAGTTTTTTTTAAATAAAAAAATTTTATTTTACAGGGTTGAACGAAATGGAGAGTGGTGTTTCCGGTGTTGTCCAGGTATTCGTGGGTGAATGGAGCCCAGAATACGAGGCATTATCAATAAAAGCAACAAAACAAACAACATCATCTGAAATTGTTGAGTGTATTATTGAAAGATTGGGTCTTGTTGATGTTAATTTATCAAATGGCTATGAATTAGCTGAAGTTGTTGGTAATTCAGTTGGACAAGAGTGTAAAGAAAGAAGACTTGGTCCAACAGAGTGTCCAGTAGCATTGATGTTATTGTGGCCAAAAAATACAGCACAACAAGAATATTACAGATTTTATTTGCGTAAAAAACAACCAGATTATTTATGGTCAGACAGTAGATTTCCAATGGATCCACAATTATTAAAAGATTATTTCAATCGTTTTCTATATCAGCCACGTGACAAAGAGTATCCAGATTTATGCCAATTACCAGATTTAAATGAACAAACACTGCTTGATAATTTACGTGCAAGATTTTTAGCTGGCAATATTTATACATACGTTGGTAGTATATTAATTGCCCTAAATCCATTTAAATTTTATCCAATTTATAATCCAAAGTATGTAAAATTATATCAAAATCGTCGTCTTGGTCCTGATATACCACCACATATATTTGCTATTGCTGATGCTGCATATCACTCAATGTTAAAGGAAAAAAAAAATCAGTGTATTGTGATAAGTGGAGAAAGTGGATCTGGTAAAACAGAGTCAACTAATTTTTTGCTCCACCATTTAACAGCACTGAGCCAAAAAGGCTCACATGGATCTGGTGTTGAACAAACAATACTAAGTGCTGGACCAGTTTTAGAGGCATTTGGTAATGCTAAAACTGCACACAATAATAATAGCAGTAGATTTGGTAAATTCATACAAGTTAATTACAAAGAAAATGGTATGGTACATGGTGCTGTTGTACAAAAATATTTACTTGAAAAATCAAGAATAGTATCACAGGGTAAAAATGAAAGGAATTATCATGTTTTTTATTATTTATTGGCTGGTGCTAATGAACAAGAACGTCAATTACTACATCTTGAAAGCTATGATCGTTACAATTATCTCAACAAAAGTGGCTGCTATGGATTAGAAAATATCGATGAAAGACACGAATTTTCGAGATTGAAACAATCAATGGAAATGGTTGGTTTTACACCAGAAAAACAAAGAAGATTATTTGCTGTACTATCTGCTGTATTACTTCTTGGTAATGTTGAATTTCAACCGAGAAAATCATATCATCATCATGATGAAGCTGTTGGTGTTAAAAATCCAGAGGTTGTTGCTATTATATCAGAGCTATTGAGAGTCAAACAGGATACATTGTTAGCTGCATTAACAGCAAAACGTGCTAGAGCATCTGGTGAAACACTGGTGATTAATTACAGGCTACCAGAGGCTATTGCAGCTAGAGATGCCATGGCTAAGTGTCTATATGGTGCTTTATTCGATTGGATTGTTTTGCAAGTTAATCATGCACTACTATCGAAAAAAGATACATTGAGAGATCATCAGGGACACAGTATTGGTGTACTTGATATTTTTGGATTTGAAGATTTTAAAACATGCAATAGCTTTGAACAATTGTGCATTAATTATGCTAATGAACAATTACAGCATTATTTTAATCAGCATGTTTTTCAGTATGAACAGAGAGAATACAGAAGACAGGGTATTAGATGGACTGATATTGGATACAGTGATAATTCTGGATGTCTAAATTTAATTGAAGGCAAACCAAATGGACTTCTATGTCTTTTAGATGATCAGTGCAATTTTCCTGGTGCTACCAATGAAACACTACTGCAAAAATTCAATTCTGTACACAAAGATAATGGATTTTATGAGACACCACAGAGAAGAGAGGCTGCTTTTGTTGTACGACATTATGCTGGAGCTGTTAAATATCAGGCTGCTAATATGAGAGAAAAAAATCTTGATCTCATGAGACCTGATGGAGTTGTTGGAGTACTTAAAAATTCATCACTTGCTTTTGTCAGAGAATTAGTTGGAGCTGATCCAGTTGCTGTATTCAGATGGGCCATTCTTCGTGCATTCTTCAGGGCACATTTTGCTTTTCAAGAAGCTGGAAGAGCACATCGACATGGAAGAGGTGAGATAATATTTTTTATTTTATTAATAATGAAAATAACAGAAATAGGTCGATTTTTAGACTTTTTGGGGTTTTTTAGGGGTGTGCGAATAGTGTTCGAATCGAATCGAATCGAATATTACTATTCGATTCGAATTTCGAATCGAATAATTCGAAAATTCGAATTATTCGAAATTATTTGAATTATTCAACAATTCGAATTATTCAAAAATTTGAATTATCCAAAAAAATTCGAAAATTCGAATTGTTCGAAAATTCGAATTATTCAAGGAAATTCAAATTATTCGAAAATTCGAATTATTCGAAAATTCGAATTGTTCGAAAATTCGAATTATTCGAAAATTCAAATTATTCAAGGAAATTCGAATTATTCAAGGAAATTCGAATTATTCGAAAATTCGAATTATTCGAAAATTCGAATTATTCAAAAAAAATCGAATAATTCGAAAATTCGAAATATTCGACAATTTGAATTATTCGATTCGAATTTCGAATCGAATATTAATATTCGATTCGGTACGAATAATTCGAGGATTCGAATTATTCGCACACCCCTAGTTTTTTTTAAACGAAAATAAATTATCTAATGATTCACACGTGATTTTTTCACTCTGCCTCTTAAGATCCAGTAATTTTTCTTTATATTTGTCGTCAACTGCTTTTAATTGACCCTTTTACGAGAAAAAAATTCAATTTCTGTAGTTTTTGGAAAGGCACTCGGAAACTAAGCGAGATAGAGCAATTTTTGTGGAGATCTTTTTTGTGGGGAATTTTGAGAGCTACAAAAAAGGTTTCTTGGAAAATTGCCCTATCTCGCTTAGTTTCCGAGATATCATGTGAAACGTGTTGAAGTTGTTGGAAATCGAAATAAATTGAAATTTAAGTGAAAAATTTAGATTTTTTGGGAATATCTTGGAAACTGAGGGAAATAGAGAAATTTTTGTAGAAACATTTTTTGTAGCTCTCGAAATTTGCTATAAAAAAGGTTTTATCAGAAATGTTCTCTTTCCCCTGGATTTCGAGATATTCCACGAAAAAGACGCAAAAATCCATTAAAGAAAAGAAAAATCCAAAAAATTTCAATATCTGCTAATTTTATTGTAATTTTGATTTTATCTCATTGCTGGCAAAGTAATTAAAAAATTGATGAATAATGAATTTATTTTTATTTTATTACAGCCGATGGAAATAAAAATTCAGTTCAAAATCGATACAGAACACCGAACGAGAATTTAATAAGGTATGTCGATTTTATCTAATTATTTACTACTTGTGTTATGTTGCTCGAATGTTCCCGATTGAACTAACAAAAAAAGAAGCGAATTAAAGAGATTAATTTCAATGAGATAAAAAAACACATTCGATTGAAAATCCGATAACCGCACTCGTTCACACAGCATTAATGATTTTTTTTCTAACAAATACAAAAGAGAAATGAGAAAAAAAAAGCAAAACAATTAGAAGGATAATTTTTTGACGATTGGTTGGATTATCATATTTTCTCCCTTTTATAGCCATCTTGTGACGTTATCGGCTGTTAATCTAACTATTAACCGAATTGCGTAAGTGGTCCTCAAGATCCACTATTATATGTTTTTTTTTTCTATTTTTATTAAAATTAACATTTTCCTCTATTCCTATTTCTGTTTTTTTTTTATAAATTATGGATTTACAATTACGTAATTGAGAATTTTTTAATCTTCATTTCACATCGAAAAAATTTGAATTATTCCATAATTTTACAATTAAATTGTAATTTTTGTAAATCCATAGAAAAATTTTCTGTGTTTAAATTACAGTAATGTGTTTGGCACAATTTCATTTAATTTTGATAATTACTGTTAAAAAATCAGATAAAAAAAACTTGATGTGTGATTAGAAAATCATCCTCATACTTCAAGATTTCCACCAGTTTTTAAATCAAAAAAATGGATTAAAAAAAAAATTAATCCCCTTTTTGATTATAAACTCTGGCTCTTTTCCACCAATTCTCTCATCCTCATCATTTCATAAATTCACAAAAAAAAATAAAATAAAATAGAAAATTATAATATGGGAAATTAGTTTAGGGATTAATTAAATTTTTTTTTTCACAAAAAAAAACAATAAAATAGAATGAAAAAAAAGTGATTAGAAAAAAAATTTTGGGCCTAAGCATCATAGAAATATTTTACAGTTCACAAAAACAAATACGACAGCCAAGTTATCAGAAGCAGAGAAGTGTCTGTTTATCATCAGCTACATCAGCAAATTCTCCATTATCATCAACACAAATTGAAAACACCGATAATGTTAATAACAACAGATTGTCATGGCCACAATTTAGAAATGTTAATCAGACATCACAACAACAACAACAACAACAACAACAACAGCACACGAAGAATGTATCAACAACGAAGGGTTACGTATTAAGGGTCAGGGATGAGCAGCATAATAGTAATTATAAATTCAGAAGGGATACACACACACCACTTGAGAGGGTGCTTCCAAAAGACGAAGCTAATGTCATGGAACGTGCTAATCAAATTGTCATGTATGTAAAGTGTTGAATTTTTAGAAAAAGAAAAAAGAAGATTAAAAAATTAATTTAAATGATAGAAGCAGTTGAAACTGAAGACTATTGCAATTAAAGGTACGAGGGGCTTTTTTCACGATTTTTACAGTCTTTTCTGAAAGGTGAAAGGTGTTTTTTTCATTTTTTTTTCAATACTGTCCTCAGAAATCGATAAATTTCTCGAAAAATCAGGAATAGTAATGAAATCAATTAAACATGGAATAAAGTGGATAAATCATCGTCATTCACTCGACTCATTAAATCATTAAATCATCATTTCATTAAAGCATGCGAATTGTATAGTTGAATTGTATGTTATTAGATAATTTATCATTTATAATTTTTTTAATACGGTTAACAGTTTAATTTTTTATTTTTTTCACTAAAACCAACAATTTCTAACTGCTATTGCACTTTTGAAATTCATGAAAATCATTTGATAACGTTTTTTATTAACACTGGAATTGGGTACAGGTAATTATTTATACACAGAAAATTAAAATTTTTTTTTTTTAAAAACAATACAACATGCTCTATTCTTAGACACTTTACATTAAATGTTTAATCATTCGCTAATTCATTTGGCATAAGCTAATGACAGGAGAAAGGTGGAGAGAATTGATTAATTTTTTGATTAATTAGAATTTTATTAAATTAAATAAAAATTTTAGGGGTGTGCGAATAGTGTTCGAATCGAATCGAATCGAATATTACTATTCGAATCGAATAATTCGAAAATTCGAATTATTCGAATTGTTCGAAAATATTAGAATTATTTGAAGTTTTTGGAATGATTCGAAAATTTTCGAATCATTCGAGAAGTTCGAATTATTTGAAAATTCGAATTGTTCAAAAATGCGAATTATTCAAAAATTCGAATTATTCGAAAATTCGAATTGTTTGAAAATTCGAATTGTTCAAAAAATCGAATTATTCAAAAATTTAAATTTTTCAAAAATTCGAATTATTCGAAAATTTGAATTGTTCGAAAATTCGAATTATTCAAAAATTTGAATCATTCAAAAATCTGAATTAGTCAAAAATTTGAATTATTCAAAAAAAATTGAATGATTCGAAAATTCGAATTGTTCGAAAATTCGAATTATTCGAAAATTCAAATTGTTCAAGGAAATTCGAATTATTCGAAAAAATTCGAATTTTCGAAAATTCGAATTATTCAAAAATTTAAGTTTTTCAAAAATTCGAATTATTCGAAAATTTGAATTGTTCGAAAATTCGAATTATTCAAAAATTTGAATCATTCAAAAATTTGATTTATTCAAAAAAAATTGAATGATTCGAAAATTCGAATTGTTCGAAAATTCGAATTATTCGAAAATTCAAATTGTTCAAGGAAATTCGAATTATTCGAAAAAATTCGAATTTTCGAAAATTTGAATTCTTCGAAAATTCGAATTATTTGAAACAATTAGAGCTATTCGAAAATTTGAATTATTCCAAAAAATTCAAAAATTCGAATTATTCCAAAAAATTCGAATTATTCCAAAAAAAAACGAAAATTCGAATTATTCGAAAAAATTCGAATTCTTCGAAACTTCAAATTATTCAAGAAAATTCGAATTATTCGAAAATTCGAAATATTCGACAATTCGAATTATTCGATTCGAATTTCGAATCGAATATTAATATTCGATTCAGTACGAATAATTCATGGATTCGAATTATTCGCACACCCCTAAAAAATTTCGATCCATTGGAAACTTAAGGAAATTTCCTCAGCTTTTCACTTGAAATCATCACTTTTTCACTTCATTCAAGTGATTTTCAATGAATAATTTTCACTCCACCTTTCCCCAATTTATTTAATTCCATTGAGATTCTCCTCAACTGGAAGAGAATGATGCAAGCCTTTAAATAATTTTCTTTCCTTCTTTACTTCCATTTAAATAATAAACTCGATACATTTTATTTTAGCCTTGCTTATGTAGTACACAGTTAAAAAAAAAAAATTCTTGCAAATTTCTCATTAAAAAATAATTTAAAAAAAAATCAAATAAATGAGAAGAATATTGCTATAAAATTGTCTTAAATTGTATTAATCATCATTAAATGAACATTTTCCAGGAAAAATAAATCATTTCGTCCGAGAGAACGTGGCAAAAAGGGTCTTAAAAATCTACAAACAGTGAAGACATTGGCTGGTAGAACACAGAGCTATGGTACTGGTCCAGGAAAAGCAAGAAAACAACCAATGACAGTATCAGCACAATTTCAACAAAGTCTACACAGTTTAATGGATACATTAAATCAAGCAAATCCATTTTTTATCAGATGTATAAAGAGTAATTCCAACAAAATACCAAATGAATTTGACGAAGAAACTGTACAACGTCAATTACGTTACACTGGAATGTTAGAAACAGTGAGAATAAGACAAGCTGGCTTCAATGTACGTTTAACATACGAAGAATTTATACAATTATACAGAATGCTACTTCCAAATGGTCTTATTAGTTCACAAAATGATGTACGTGATTTTTTACTTACTCTAAATCTAAATCGTGACAATTATCAACTTGGTAAAACAAAAGTCTTTCTCAGAGAATCAGAAAAAATTAAATTAGACATTGAGCTACATCAGCAAATAATAACAAGTATAACAACAATACAAAAATGGTTTAGAGCATGTTTAGAAAGAAGAAAATTTCTGAGAATTAAAAATGCAGTTGTTACAATTCAGTCATTCTGGAGAATGGTAATGGCACAAAAAATGGCAAATACTTTGAGAACACGTGTAGAAGCAGCAACTCATATACAATCAACTTGGCGTGCTCACAAGCAACAAACATGGTTCAAAAAATTCCGTACATCATTGATAATGTTCCAGGCAAGAGTTCGTGGTAATCAAGCAAGAAAAGCATTTTTCGATCTGAAGATACGAAAAAAAGAGCTACTTTGTCGTTCGGATTTGCGATTGGAGGATGAATCGAGATTTTTGGACATCGAAAGAGCTTCAGAAGCCTTGCCATCACCATCTCCAAGAAAAACAGAGGCACAATTAACATTCAGGCCAGATATCCAAGGACATACAACAGTTGACACGAGTATTTCATACTCAAAAAGAAAATTAACACCAAACAAGAGAATTTTAAATTCATCGAAACAAGAGGTATTCAGTAAAATCGATGAATTAGTTAGAAAAGGAAGCTTGGAGTCTTTGGCAAGTTTGAGAAGCTATGAATCACAATTAAGTGTTGACAGTACAGAGTCACATTTATCACAAGATAATACAAATTCAAAGCCAATACCATCAGCAAGAACAAAACGTACAGATCAAACGGTTATTGTACACACAAATATATTAAATACAACAAGTAGATCATCATCAGTTAGTAAAAGAACAGACAGTTCATCAACTGGATACAGTGATGGTGATACAGATGGTGAAACACCAAATACTGTACAGAGTGCACCGCCAATATTTAATACATCATTAACATCATTTAGCCCAAGAGAAATTAAGTATCAACCATGTAATATAACACAGACAACAAGTACAGAAATATGGAGAAGAAGAACTGATTATAATTACACTGATACAAATCAGAGTCCTCAAAAAACAATAATAACAAGATCACCAAATGTAACGCAATTCAAAAATTTGACGGATAATTCAATGGAACAAATAAAATTGAATGAGGCATCTAATTTAAATATTAAATTAGATACAAATGATAGATTCATTAAGAATGAGACATTTAATGTCAGAGAAACGAGAAGACTGAGTGAAAATCCAGGTTTTGATACAATTACATCATCCACGAGATTAATAAGAGATACAAAAGAGTATAATTACTTGAAACGACAAAATTCTGAGGGTGATACATCATTGAAAATTGATATTATCGATAAAATAAGAGATGATGATATGAAATTAAAGGAAAAGACTGAACCAGATGTGCCAGTACGTAGTGCTAGAAGAAATAGACCTGGTCGTGAAGTACAGTGTCGTTCAATGGGTGAAAATTTAGTTGAAAATAATCCACAGGAGGTGAAAAATATATTTCTCGGTACAATTAAAGAGGCTGATCTCAAGACAACAACGAGAATTAAAAATGATGATATTGTATCGAGAACAGTCACTGATTGGCCAATTAATAAGAATGAGGGGTCTTATAAACCACAGGCTGTTGGTAAACGTGTTAGATCAAATGCTATAACGACATTAGAACTACGAAGAAGAAATTCTGATCCAGCTACGAAAATATCTGGACTTGATGAGAAAAATTCGGAATCAACGAATGATCTTAAACTTGCACCAGGCATGAATTTACTCGAGTGGAAGGGAAATAATTCATTCACAATAGCTGGTCATAGATTTCGTAAAATTGCAAGATTTACAAAAGAAGATGTTTGTGTATGCTGTCATGAAAAAATGGATGCTTTCGTAACACAGGGCTACAAGTGCATAGATTGTAAAAAACTTTATCATGTTAAGTGCATACAGAATGGTGGAGTACTTAAAATGCCATGTCCATTAGCTAATACACCAAACAGAAGAAAAAATAGAAAACCCATGAGAACACCTTATGAGGCTGTTAAACAGACAGTTGCATCTAAATTTAGTTTAACTGGTACATCAGCATTTTCAGATAGTACTGATAAAATAATATCTGATGCAAAAGAATTGGCACTTATGCAGGATTTTATAACTAAAAAAATTTATACAATGGAGGTACAAGAAGAGGGTAAAAAACCAAGTGAAGTTGACAGGGTTTTTAAACAGGCATTGAGAAAATTTAAGGATGATCTTGTTATAACATACAGTTTAGCAATACAACAGGGTGTTGAGGGTAATATAAAGTACACTGATTTAATAGCAAATTTTTTACATGTCATGGAGACTGTTTGTAAGCAAGAAAATACGAGAGAAGATTTTCCAGTGACAATGGGTGTTAATGCATTTCGTGGATTTATGAATGAATTCATGACAATAGTAAAAACAGAAGCACCAGAAAAACAGAGTAAAAGCAAGAGAAAAAAAGAGAAAAAACGCAAACAAGAGGAACCAATTAAACATGGCAGTCATATGTTTCAATTAACAATAATAAATATACCAACAGCATGTGAAGTTTGTACATCATTTTTTATGTGGCCAATTGAACGTGGTTTAGTATGTCAAAATTGTAAATTAACTTGTCACAAAAAATGTTATACACGTGCTGTTTCAGAATGTGGTAAAGATGGTACAATTAATGACAGTAATTGTCGTAATGTATTTGGTGTACCACTTTATAAACTTGATTTTGGTGATGGTAAAGTACCACTTGTTGTTGATAGACTTATAACAACAATTGAAATGCATGGATTATATACTGAGGGTCTGTACAGAAAAAGTGGTGTTAGTTCAAAAGTAAGAGAATTAAAAATGAAAATGGATGAGGGAGATTTTGAAAGAGTTGATTTTGAAAATTATCAAGTACATGTTTTAGCTGCTGTATTAAAAAGCTTTTTCCGTGATATGCCAGAGCCATTATTAACATTTGAATATTACGATGATTTTTTACATGCTGCTAATTTAACTGATCAACATGACAAAATAAGTACATTATTTGCTATATTAAAAAAATTACCAAAACCAAATTTTGATCTTATGGAAAGATTAATTGTACATTTGGCTAGAGTTGCATTGCATGAAGTTGATAATCGTATGTCACCATCAGCATTGGCTATTGTATTTGCACCATGTATTTTGAGGACAAATCGTATATTACCAGCACAAGATTCATTACAAGATGTTGGAAGACAAACTAAGTGTATTGAGACAATTGTACAGGAAAAATTGAGATTTGTTAAAAATACACTTGCTGATATTAGTACACTTGAGTCAGCTTGTCATGCGGCTACTAATAGGCTTTCAAGTCTGAGATCATCAAAAATATTCAGTCCTGAGGAGCTCAATGTTACTAGTACATCGATTGGGAGACATCCAACTGATAGAGATGCAGACAGGGGGGATGAAGAAGAGGCACTACTTGTTGGACATATACAAACGATACAGAAGGAAAAAGCACTTCTTACATCAACATTACCAAGTCTTACGAGAGCATCGTCTGATGATGATTTGTTGCTCTCTGCTACTGACCTCGATGATGGCTCACTTGATGATCTCCTACCAACTTCAGCTGGTGAGTATCTTCTTTTTTTTTTTTTTTTAATATTTTTCATTGGAAAATGGAATTTTAAGAGAAATTAATTTAAAGTTCTATGAAAAATTGGAAGATTTCGAAATACAATACTCAAAGTTTGTTTGAGCTTTATTAAGAAAAGTCTAGATAAACTTCTCTGTTTGTAAAAAATAATTGAGTATTTATTTATTTATTGTAGGGGAGAGTGGGGCAAAATGGACCTTCATGGTAACATGATTAAGGAATTTTTTTCGGAATGAAGGACTTGCCATAAAAATCTGAAAAAATTTGAGAAAATCCTCCAGCATGTCTATATTGTTTGTGAATTTTTTCAGATTTTTTGAAGCAACCGCTGCTTTTTAAAAAAATTTCGAGTCATCTCATCATCTAGGTCCATTTTGCCCCACTCTCCCCTATTGATTTAATTTGCAATGTTGTTAGCAGGGGTGTGCGAATAGTGTTTGAATCGAATCGAATATTACCATTCGATTCGAATTCCGAATCGAATAATTCGAAAATTCGAATTATTCTAAATTATTCTAAATTATTCGAATTATTCGAAAATATTAGAATTATTTGAAATTTTTGGAATAATTCGAAAATTTCCGAATTATTCGAAATTATTCGAATTATTCGAAAATATTAGAATTATTTGAAATTTTTGGAATAATTCGAAAATTTCCGAATTATTCGAGAAGTTCGAATTATTCGAAAATTCGAATTGTTCGAAAATTCGAATTATCCCCGAAACTTCGAAAATTCGAATTATTTGAAAATTCGAATTATTCGAAAATTCAAATTATTCAAGGAAATTCGAATCATTCGAAAATTCGAATTATTCAAAAAAATTCGAATTATTCGAAAATTCGAATTGTTCGAAAATTCGAATTGTTCGAAAATTCGAATTATTCAAAAATTTGAATTATCCAAGAAACTTCGAAAATTCGAATTGTTTGAAAATTGGAATTATTCGAAAATTCAAATTATTGAAGGACGTTCGAATTATTCAAAAATTCGAATTATTCGAAAATTCGAATTATTCAAAAATTTGAATTATTCAAAAAAATTCGAATTCGAAAATTTGAATTATTCAAAAAAATTCGAATTATTCGAAAAAATTCAAATAATTCGAAAATTCGAATTATTCGATTGAAATTTCGAATCGAATATTAATATTCGATTTGGTACAAATAATTCGTGGCTTCGAATTATTCGCACACCCCTAACTTGTTAGTTATCATGAATCTATTCAGGATTAATTTGAAAATATTCTGAAAATTTTAAGAACCTGATGAAGCATAAATTATAATCGAAACATCGCGAATTGACGATTTTTCAGTATTGTATTCCGAAATCATTCAATTTCCCATGATACTCTAAATTAATGATTATCAAAATGAAAATAAATCAGTCTATTAATTTTAATAAAAATAATTTATTTTATTTCCTTTTATTTTAAAATTTACAGATGCATTGGCTAGGAAAAAAACAGTACATCGTCAGAGTTCAACGGACAATTCATTTCCAACTATAATAAATGTCGACGAGGATATGGTGATGGTATGACCTGTTTTTAAATAAAACCGTCAAAAGGAAACAACTTAATTACTAACTCTCAACGTAGTGATCATGAACAGTTTCATCCTGAGGTTTATCTCGTTTAGAAACGATTTAATCTGAATGAGAAGAAGTGAATGTATGTATATGTATATGTATGTGTGTGTATGTATGTGAGTGTTTGTGTTGTATATGAAACTTTCTGGATACTTCCGGTCTCTCACGTCGACTAGTTGTTTTAGTAATTAAAGTGAGTCTAGATTTGGAGGGGGGAGAAAACCCCTCAACACTAGGATAAGCCACGACAGTGTCACATGCCACTGTCAGCTCTCTTTAGAGGGAGAAATGAGTAATTGGCTTCGTTTATTAAAGCTACATATTTTTCCTTTTTTTTTATTCAATTTTTTTTTCTTTCGATTGACGACGCACAAAAACGAATGAAATAATTCTCATATATATATATATTTTTTTTTAATAAGAAGAAAAGAATTGTTCATCTGTCGTTAACCAAATGTTTTAACGCAACAATAACAATAATACATTATTTATTTTTTTTCACATTAATATGAATTATTCAAACATGTTCTATTTCTTTTATTTTAAAATATTAATTTAGAAAATCATTTTTCAAGACACCACTTTCAGATTTCGAAAGAATGCTTTATTATTATTTCTTTCACTCTCTCATGCATTCCCAAAATCGAAATCTGAAGGATTTTTCTCATTTTTATTAGTACATTCTATGATTCTAATATTATTTTTCATATTTTCTTATTTTTTTAAAATTAAACTTTGATTTTTCTATCTTTTTGGGTTTTTTACATTGAAGGATCTCGATACTATTCTTTCTTTGATAAAAAGCCTTTGCTTTTCGTCTTTTTTTACACTGGAGACACGTGATTTTTATGAATTTTCTATTATTAAATATTTAAAAAATGAAAATATCGACGAAAAAAAAAGGAAAAAAAACGGAGTTATGGAAAGAAAATTTTGCACAATTCTTGTGCTACTGATAAAAATTATTTTTGTTACTCGCCTACTTGATCGACTGATCGTATATTTCGTTAGGAATATTAATGTGTGAATAAAAATTTCTTAACTATGTAAAGATGGGAATAATTAAAGAAACTAAAAAAAATGTGGAAGTGACATTGCGAGAGAATATGAAGCGAATGATTTAATAGAAAAAAAAAAAGTGGCCTGGTCAGCCAAAATTAATTACTCTCTCTCTCTCTTTCTCTCTTTCTCTCTCTCTGCATACTGAACGACTTCTCTGACTTCCTTTATATCGAGACGAAATAAGCAAAACTCAAAAAAAAAAAAATAATGATTAATAAAATGCAAAAAAAAATAAATAAATATGATAGACACCAAAATTTAGCTTGTACATAATTAAACAAAATATTATCAATTGATCTGTTATTATTGTTACGTTTCTCAAATACGTTACCAAGATTATATTTTTTGCTGGTAATATCGTTTTAGGTATTAAAAAAAAAGAAAAAAAATAATAATATTAATTCGATATTGCTAATTACGTACACACAAATTACCGTGTACAAGGCAAATTGTTTTTTTTTCAATCATCAATTAGCTATTCAAATTTTGCTTTTTATTTTTTACAAAAAAAAATAAAGAGATGTTGAAAAAGGAAATTATCTCATAAAAAAAGCGTATATATTAGTAGTGAAACATGTTAACGTGTATAAAACGCGCAAACCCCAGTGAAGAAAGAAAAAAAAAATTAAAACACATAAAAAAGCTTGAAAAACATATTTTTTCATTTTTTTTTTCAGGTCACTGGTAATTTTTTTATTCTAGAAAAAAAAGAAAGAAATATTTTAATTGCATTTAATTCAACTCTGTGTCTTTTTTTGCTTTTGACACAAAAAAAAAATGTGACAGTCTCAAAAGAATTGAATTTAAATGGAAAATTATTAATTATTAATTATATATTAAGTCGACGATGGACGTATCAACACGTTTGAATTCGCCAATTAATAATAATAATAATAAAGAAAAAAAAAAGGAACGACACTTGAAATTGGAGAAATTATTAAATATTATTTTGTTTACTGTAAATCTGTCCCATTATAACGATTAAATAACTACCCAGTGCTATTTATAGTTAATCGAACAAATTAGTGGTGTACAAATGAAAAAAAAAAAAAAAAAAAAAAAGAAAACATTTAATTAATAATTACCAATGTTTAAAAAAGAAGGATTTTTTCGCGCGAAACTCTTTGATACATCTTTTATTCTCTTCTCAGCGGGTTTATATATATATATGTTATATATAAATTCTCCTGCGAATTCGACTGACACTGTATACAATTAATTTTTTTTTTTTGTTCATACTGCCATCGATTCGTATTTGATTATCTCTTCGTATTATAATTCATTTTATATTTTTTCTTTTCTCCAATATATAACAACAATAGCATTAAGAACAAACAGGGATTAAATAATTTTTTTTTTCATTCATCCGTTTAACGCAATTTAAATAATATAATGCGTATTTATATATTTTTTACATTGTTTCCTTCTTTATATATATACATAAATAATTTCTCCTTTACTATTATTATTATAATTATTATTTAGTGTGAATAGTCAGATCGACGAGTGTCGAATTGCGAAATTAATTGATTTTATGACCTTTTTTTTAATTCGTTTTCTCATTGATTTTAGAGATTAATAAAATGTAAAATCAATTTGACAAAAAAAAAGAAATTATTATTTTTTTAAATAATCCTTTATGTTTGAGGAGATCGAAGTTGCCAATTAGAAAAATGAATATTTCATCATTTGTAATTGACTTTTTATTATTAATTCAAAGAAGGAATTAAATTAATTAATTTTATACAAAAAAATCAATTTTATTGAAGAAAGTTAGAAATATTTGAAAGAAATAATCTAGGGGTGTGCGAATAGTGTTCGAATCGAATCGAATATTACTATTCGATTCGAATTTCGAATCGAATAATTCGAAAATTCGAATTTTCGAATAATTCGAATTATTCGAAAATTCGAATTATTCGAAAAAATTCGAATTATTCGAAAAAATTCGAATTATTCGAAAATTCGACTATTTGAAAATTCGAATTGTTCAAAAATTCGAATTATTCAAAAATTCGAATTATTCAAAAAAATTTGAATTATTCGAAAATTCGAATTATTCGAAAATTCGAATTATTCGAAAATTCGAATTATTCGAAAATTCGAATTATTCGAAAATTCGAATTATTCGAAAATTCGAATTATTCGAAAGTTCCAATTATTCAAAAAAATTCGAATTTTCGAATTATTCGAAAATTTGAATAATTCGAAATATTCGATAATTCGAAATATTCGATAATTCGAATTATTCGATTCAAATTTCGAATCGAATATTAATATTCAATTCGGTACGAATAATTCGTGGATTCGAATTATTCGCACACCCCTAAAATAATCACTTGGATCTCCTCGATGCTCATTTATAACTCCATGACAAACTAAAATAAACGATTTCAAACGACGAACTTGTAATAAGTTTAAGTTTGACAAACTAGAAGTTTTAAGATGTGAAGAAATAAAAAGAAGAAAAGTAAACTTTTTACTGATAAATGATTTAAATTTGTGTAAAATGAGGCCAATCTCTCTGTGTATATCGTAATACATCCTCTAATAGGCATATTCGTTGTGTCAACTTATAATATTTCAAGTAATGATTATTATTAATGGATAATTTAAATTAATGCATTGAAGAAACAAAGTAATAACGTAACAGAAAAAAAAATTAAAAACAAAAAAAAAAGAACGCATACGCTTCAATTGTGCTGCATGGCGCTTTTTATTCCAAAGGGTACCAGGTGCAAGCAGTGATTCATATATATATATCTATATATTTCTCATTGTTTTTTTTTCTTCTTATACTTCCTTTTTTTTCTCTAATTTTTTCAAAAATAATTTTAAGCGTAACAAAAATTGGATAAAATAGAGAATTTAATCAATGAATTATGGGGACAATTGTGTAATAATTCTAGTAGAAAATAGGAAAAAAAAGAATAGGAAATACGAGAGAGACTGCTATTTCAGGCACTTATATATATATCTATGCGTACAGATATTTTTCTTAAATAAAAGAAGAGTAGATCTTTCTTTTCTACTTAGAAGAAGGAAAAAATAAATGTGAAAAAAATTATTTTCCACTGTACGCTCGAGAATGCCTTCTCGTGAATCAAACGATAAAAGAGATAATTAAAAATTCCGGTGATAATTACAACCGAAAAAGGAAAAAATTAAAAAAAAAAACAATTAAAAAAAATTAATAATAATTAATGCTCTTCCCGTTTGTGTCTTGGCGTTGAATTAATTATAAGCACGATTTAAAATTAAGATAACACATATAGATCTATATATATATATATATATATAAATGTATAAAAAAAAATTACTATTATTTTTCTTCGAGCGTGTGAGATATGCGACTGGATAAACATATAAATATTATACATAAAAAAATACAATTGAAAATCAATACTTTCGCGTGATTATGAATATTAGTAGAAAACGTGAAATAATTGAAGACTTTTATCTCTGCTATTGTGCGTGTGTGTGTGTGTGTGTATTTCAAATTAATTTTATGATTTTTTCTTCTTTTTTTTGATGAAAAATGGCATTTACTAGCCTTAAGTTATTTTTCTATTAAAATCCCAATGCTATATTTTCCTTTTTCCCCCCTTTTTTTATTTTCTAAGCATAGAAAAAGAATACTAAATTGTTTTTTGTAGGAGTGTGCGAATAATTCGAATCCACGAATTATTCCTACCGAATCGAATATTAATAGTCGATTCGAAATTTGAATCGAATAATTCGAATTGTTGAATATTTCGAATTTTCGAATTATTCGAATTTCCTTGAATAATTTGAATTTTCGAATAATTCGAATTTTCGAACAATTCAAATTTTCGAACAATTCGAATTTTCGAATGAATTCGAATTTTTTTGAATAATTCAAATTTTGGAATAATTCGAATTTTCGAATAATTCCAATTGTCGAATATTTCAAATTTTCGAATTATTCGATTTTTTTCGAATTTCCTTGAATAATTTGAATTTTCGAATAATTCGAATTTTCGAACAATTCGAATTTTCGAATAATTCGAATCTTTTTGAATAATTCAAATTTTTGAATAATCCGAATTTTTGAATAATTCGAATTTTCGAACAATTCGTTTTTTCGAATAATTCTAATATTTTCGAATAATTTGAATAATTCGAATAATTTCGAATTATTCGAATTTTTTCGAATAATTCGAATTTTCTTCAATAATTTGAATTTTCGAATAATTTGAATTTTCGAACAATTCGTTTTTTCGAATAATTCTAATATTTTCGAATAATTCGAATAAGTCGAATAATTTCGAATAATTCGAAGTTTCGAACTATTTCGAATAATTCGAAGGTTCGAATTATTCGCATCGAATAGTAATATTCGATTCGATTCGAACACTATTCGCACACCCCTATTTTTTTGCTCTCTTTTCCACTGAAAAAACAAACAAAGTGAGGATTTCATGTGATTTTTCTTTGTGCGTCTGACTTTGTATGGACCTTTTCTACTTTCACGAAGTAGATATTGCCCAATCTGTCTTCGCAGGTTTCACTTGGTTCAGCAGAACGATGAGAAAGAGTAAATAAAATATATATGTACATATATATACATGGACATATATATATATGTATATATATCAATAAATAGAGTGTGTATTGGAGCAGAATTGTGTGTATTTGTGGGTAGAATCCATTTCGCCTCTTCCACATCACTCTATTCCTCTTGTTTTCTATTTTCTTAAATTTTTTCGTTCTTTTTGTCTCTTATTCCTGTCTTTTTTTCTTTTCTTGATAGAAAAAGGAAAAAAAAAGCAGAAAAATACAATGTCTCGATTCGATATAATGCGAGCCTGTAAAGTGTTGTGAAAGATGGATACAAAACGAAAAAAAAAGCGAAAAAAAAGGTAAAGAAAAATGCAGAAATCAAGAAGAAAAAAAAAGAAAAAGGGAAACTAGAAGGAAATGAGAATAAGAGAAGTAGAAAAATGATAGATGAAAAATGATATGAACACGAAAAGACTCTTTGCGATTGACTGTAATTTTATATAATATATTTGTAAGGGATGATAATGAAAAAAATCACAATATGAAGAAACTCAAATTGACAACAAAAAATAACAACTTATTTACAGTCTACCTGATTATTAAATAATAACGTATTACTGCATTACTCGTGATATTTATTTGGGGGGAAGGTGGGGTAAAATGGACACTTCAATTGAACGGTTCGAGATAGAAATTTTCTGATGATTCCATTGAAAAGCTGAGGAAATTTTAGGCGAAAAACATGTGTTAAATTCTTTTTTTTCAATTTTTTGAAAAATTCACTTTTTTGGTCGAGTTTTGAAGGGGTTTCCCTTTTGAAAATCGAAAAAATTCACTTTTTTGGCGATATCTCCGGTTCTGTTGGTCGTAGTGACCTGGGGTTGATCTCAAATGAAAGGTGAGCTCATTTCCCATAGATTTATGTGGTTCAAATTTTTTTTAAAATCAATTTTTCAAATATTTATAGGTAATTTTCTGAAAAATCAGTTTTTGCCCTATAAGTACTTGAAAAAATTGATATTTTTCTTTTTAAACCCCATAAATCGATGGGAAATGAGCTCACCTTTCATTTAAGATCAACCCCAGATCGCTGCGATCAATAGAACCAGAGATATCTTCGAAAATCTGAAATTTTTCAAAAAACAGAAGAGTTTTCACCTTCAAATTTGGCGCGAAAAATGAAATTTTTGAAAAATTCCAAAAAATAACTTCTGACATATGATTTTCATGGTAAATTTCCTCAGCTTTCCAATGGAATCATCAGAAAAAATCTATCCCCAATATTTCCATCGATTTCGCCTAATTTTCATAGTAAAAAATACAAAAATCAACTCGTATCCATTTTACCCCACTTTCCCTAAATTAAAATTTCTTTTTTATTGAATAATGAATTCTAAAATATTCGACATTCATTGAATCACACGTATTTCATGACGTTCAATCAATTTCTGTGCTTCATCAATATTCCGTGGGTGATTTTCTAGTTATTTTTAGGGAAAATAAAAAAAAAAAAAAAGCTCTCATCGATATCCGCTATTTCAATCGAAATGACAGTCTTAATTACATCAATTTGCCTTCTATCATCGACAGAAAGTAATTATAGAAATAGAAAATTAAAAAAAAAAAGCCGAAGAATTTGCGAGAGAGAGAAATGTCATTCTTGCGTATTCTCGTCACTTTTTTTTTTTTTTTTGAAATATTAATAGAAAAAAAAATGTGAAGAGGCAAGCAGTTTATTCACGTTTCAGCATTTTACGCGACTTCGTATATTCAAAGGTCAGGTTCATGCTTATCCTTACTTAGTACCATTTCTCTCTCTCTGTATTTTTCTCATCTCCTCCCCCTCCCCCTCCCCCCCCCCCCCTCTTATTCCACATCATCATCTGTCTGTTTCACATCGTGACAACCGTCTGAGCCACTATTTCTCCACGTTTGGTAGAAAAAACACAGACGAAAGTGCAGGGGACAGGGGTTAAATCTCCTGGGGCTTGTTCGAGAGTTTTTTCCATTTCGTGAAACTTTATTTTATTTTTCTCTTTATTTGTAAAGAAAAAAGGGGGAAAAAAATGGAGAATCCCTGCAAAAGCATCAACATTTGACTGTAGATGAAATTATTATTTTTTTTTTATTATTAGTAGATGAAATTATTATTTTTTTTAAATTATTATTGGGGAAAGTGGAGCAAAATGGACCTGTTTGTTAAAATGATTTGGAATTTTTTTTTAGAGAATAGGCAGCTTTATGAAAAAATTTGAAAAAATTATACAATAATGGAAATATATTGGAGCATCTTCTCAAATTTTTTCAGATTTTTTCATCGAGTCCTTAATTTCAAAAAAAAATCCTGAGTTGTGCTGTTGCAGAGGTCCATTTTACCCCATTCTCCACTATAAATTTTTTTTTATTTTTTTATTCCACTATAAATTATTATGATTTTTTTTTATTGATAGATGGAATTATTGAGACTGGAATTATTTGAAATTTAATTTAAAAAAAAAAAACACATTTCAAATTCGAAATGTGTCGAATGCAGTCATCGCAGATTTTTCCTCATCGTGAAATTGAGTGAAAAAAAAAATAATTAAATCAATTAAAATGTTTTTCCATCGGTTTATTGAATGTTCAATCGTTTATACGCTTCGGTAATTCGTCAATGGTATTGACTTTTTTTTTTTTTTTTTCGTGGCTTCAATTTGTTGCTGAATAAATTGGTTTCACTTTATTTTTATCAATTCATTCAATAAATGAAAAAGTCAATAGAAGGTGTGAGGAAAATAGGAAAAAGTCATTTATTATTCAATTTCGGGATTATAATGAATTGTTGTTCGGTTTTATTGTACTGGGGAAAGTGGGGCAAAACGGATATAAGGGGGAAAATGGGCATAATTGAGTTTTGATGTCTATATTACGAAAAAAAGGTTGAAACTGATAGAAAAATTAGAAATAGGTTTTTTTTTTGTGATTTTTTTGACTTTTTTTGAAAATTTGACTTTTTTCGTCGAGATTTAAAGGATTACTCCTTTCCATTTTTTGAAAAATTCTGTTTTTTTGAAAAATTTCGAGTTCTGTTGGTCTTGGCGGGAAAATTTCGAATGGAGGTGAGAGATGAGCTCATTTTCCATCGATTTGTATCGTTCAAAAAGAAAAATATCAATTTTTTCAAGTACTTATAGGCGAAAACTGATTTTCAGAGAAATGACCTATAAATATTTGAAAAATTGATTTTAAAAAAATTTAAACCACTTAAATCGATGAGAAATGAGCTCACTTTTCGTTTGAAATCAACCCTAGGTCGCTACGACCAACAGAACCAGAGATATCGTCGAAAAAGTGGATTTTTTCGATTTTTAAAAGGAAAATCCCTTCAAAACTTGGCCAAAAAATTGAAGAAAAAATTTTTGACACATGTTTTCCCTTAAAATTTCCTCAGCTTTTCAATGGAATCATTAGAAAATTTATCATTAAAACCCACTTTCCCCTATCACTTATCTCCTTTTCTCTTTTGAACAAAAATATTGTGTTTCGAAAATTGAAAAAAATTAAATTTCGTTGGTTTGAAATTTTTTTCCTATGATAAATACGTCAAATATTTCGAAAACTGGTCAACTCACCCCATTAACTGAGTTTTAAAACTTCAAAATAAAATTATAATGTTTCAACCATCAACTTTATTTATTAAAAACGATGTCAAACTCATGGATCATGTGTTCATTTTGTTGAAACTCATTAAATTTTGAATTAAAAAACTTTTTTTTTTCCAATACTTTGTGTTTAATGTAATTATAATTTCCATAATTTATTCCTCAATTAAAAGGGCGAATCAAATGAGTTTTTAATTAATTTTTCATATTCACTCCATAAATTAGTGTTATCAGCATAAAAAAATTATAAAAAAATATTTCGATAATAAAAATAGGGGAAGGTGGGGTAAAATGGACAAGAGTTGATTTTTGTATTTTTTACTATGAAAATTAGGCGAAATCAATGGAAATATTGGGGATACATTTTTTCTGATGATTCCATTGGAAAGATGAGAAAATTTCCCATGAAAATCCTATGTCAAAAGTTATTTTTTGAAATTTTTCAAAAATTTCATTTTTCGCGCCAGATTTGAAGGTAAAACTCTTCTGTTTTTCGAAAAATTTCAGGTTTTCGAGAATATCTCTGGTTCTATTGATCGCAGCGATCTGGGGTTGATCTTAAATGAAAGGTGAGCTCATTTCCCATCGATTTATGGGGTTTAAAAAGAAAAATATCAATTTTTTCAAGTACTTATAGGGCAAAAACTGATTTTTCAGAAAATGACCTATAAATATTTGAAAAATTGATTTTAAAAAAATTTGAACCCCATAAATCGATGGGAAATGAGCTCACCTTTCATTTGAGATCAACCCCAGGTCACTACGACCAACAGAACCGGAGATATCGCCAAAAAAGTGAATTTTTTCGATTTTCAAAAGGGAAACCCCTTCAAAATTTGGCTAAAAAAGTAAATTTTTCAAAAAATTGAAAAAAAAGAATTCAACACATGTTTTTCGCCTGAAATTTCCTCAGCTTTTCAATGGAATCATCAGAAAATTTCTATCTCGAACCATTCAATTGGAGTGCCCATTTTACCCCACCTTCCCCTATTTATTACAAATTGCCATAAGAAATTTATTCATTATTCACAATTATTGCATTCACGTGAAAATTACCGATAACACTGACGTAAACGTCATTTAAATAATAAATTAAATTAGTTTCCAGTTAATTTAATTGAAGTGCTGTCAAGTAAATATACAGACGGTCCATTGTTAACACAGTTGAATCACGAGGATTTCTGTCAACTTCCTTCTCAGGAAATACTCATCTCAACATTTGTCTTTCATTACTCAATCAAAGTTATCATTGTTCTTATTTCATATAAAAAAGGAAAATAGAAGTGATGACAATCTTAAGGATGTTCTACCGGTATTTTATCAAAATTTAAAAATGTACGATTTCATTGAAATTTTTTTCCAAGGTTCTCCAAATCATAAAAAAACCGTATGCAAAATTTTGGATTTTTTTCATACCTGGTTTAAAAGTTATAAATTTTTTAATAACCATCGTCCAAGGATGTTCTACCGGTATTTTATTAGAACTTAAAAATGTACGATTTCATTGAAATTTTTTTCCAAGGTTCTCCAAATCATAAAAAAACCGTATGCAAAATTTTGGATTTTTTTCATACCTGGTTTAAAAGTTATAAATTTTTTAAAAACCATTTTTAACATGATTCTTATGGGAAATTCACAAAAGCTTAAGAAACTTTTCGAAAAATTGTTCAAATTTGATGAAACTTTGGATATAGGTGAGAAATAATCCTCCGCACAATTTGTTCATTTTTATACAACGATTGGGTCAATAATTGGCATTAAAATTAATAAAAATGCTTGAAAAATTGTCGATTTCGCGTAAGTGCTGCCAACTTGTGTCGCCAGAATTCCCTAGAATTCAACGCTTTTTTCCAAATAATTCTCAAACTAATTAAATAAAGGATAAAAAAAATATCTATGAAATGTAATGATAATAATATAATATTTGAACACCCACAGCGTTCCATAATTCCCTGAAAATCATTTTAATGAGGAATTTGAAAAATCATTATTTCATGTTCAGGGATTGGAACACTGACGAAATCACTGCTCCTCTCATGCCGCACAACCTCCGCTTGCGGTAGGTGTAGAACATCCTTAAAATGAACATCTCTTTTCTTATGGGTCATTTTATTATTCAAGACAAGTCTCGTGTCAAACTGAAATTTCAATTGAATATTAAATTTTATTATTTTTTTTTCGTCAGAAATAACATCGAGAATAACTATTATTTCTGTTTAAATCTAATATTCATGGGAAAAAAATTCAAAATCCATAATTTCACATGATTTCTCTTGAATAAATAGTGAATATAAAATTATCCTTTTTTTTTTGGTGAAAAAAAAATAGAATTATTACATCCTAGATTCTTTTAAGATTTGCAAGGGTGTTATTAACTTTTTAAAACTCAATTATATACGAAGAAACTCTGAATCTTCTTCTTCTTCTTCTTCTTCTTTTTTTTTCTTCTCTCCATTCGCAATGCATAACTCTTGAAAAAGCTTTTTACTTTTCATAGAGACGAAAAAAAAATGAAGGAAAAAAAAAAACATCATAATTTCATGTTCATTTTCTTTGAAAAGTCGTACAGTATTTCCACTCTTTTTTGCATCAGTCATTCATTGAATTTTCCGCTTTTCAGAAGAAGCTGGAAATTATCATGAGAAAATTTTCACAACTTCTTGGAATATCATTTTATTGAGAGTTGAAATGAAAAGAAAAAAAGTGAGTACTTTCTTTTTAATAATTGAAAAGATGATAGTCATGTTGAGAATATATTTAGATTAATAATTATTTAAATTATTTGATGGAATAAGGGTCAATGATTCTGTAAAACAAGAATTTTTCAATTTTTTTTTGGAGGAAATCATGATTTTATTCTGCAAATAAAACCGTAGAACGTTTTAATCCCCAGGAAAACGTTTTTTCGAGAATATCTCCGGTTATTTCATGAATTTTTAACGAATTCTGAAAGCTATCCATCCAAAACCCAAATTTCCATCAAAAATGAATGAACCACACTGTCAGAAAAAAATGGAAATTTCATAGAAAATTTGATGGGAATTTTCATAAACGTGATATTGAATTTTTTTTTTTAATGGGAAGATGATTATAAAATCTGTGAGTTTCAGAAGAAATTCAAAGGAAGGAGTCTTAAGTAAAATTAAGACGGAAATTCTACAATTTACTTGAATTTTCAATTTTTTCTTGGATTTTTCCTATTTTTAGTAAATTTTAAATCCGCTGTTATGTCCGAAGATGTCCCTCGCGTCTCAGGACGGTTTAATTTAATTATTCCTCGAACATTAGACTTGAATTATGATTTTATTTTTTCTAAGATGCGATTACGTTTTATACCTTCTTAAATATTTATTGGATTTTTAGGATTCATGATGAATGAGTTTACAATAGAGAATGGCGTTTGAATAAATGAAGTTGATTTAATTTGATTTTAAATAAACAAAAATACAAATTTGTTACAAATGTTTGATTCAGAAAATCGGAAAATGTTAAAATTCGCGGTACTCACTTCTTTATTTTAATTGATTTATATTTACTTTATCTTTAATATTGCTAAACCCGATTCCTTCAATTATCCTCCAACAATTCTCGTTTTAGAAGTTATCTTCAATCGTTCCCAACTAACTATACGAGTTCTTCTAATTTTTAAGTATTATTTTTGATTGAAAATATTGAGTTTTCCTTCACAATTCAAAAAGTCTCACAACACTTTCAGTGTACAACAAAAAAAAATTACTCTCGATTAAAGGTTGCGATTTATCCAATGACTTGTTAAATATTTAATCGAATATCAAAGATCAATTTTGCGTTTTGTCGACTAGTGCGTAAACCTTTCTTAAGGATGTTCTACACCTACCGTAAGCGGGGGTTGTGCGGCATGAGAGGGGCAGTGATTTCGTCAGTGTTCCAATCCCTGAACACGAAATAATGATTTTTTAAATTCCTCATTAAAATGATTTTCAGAGAATTATGGAACGCTGTGGGTGTTCAAATATTATATTATTATCATTACATTTCATAGATATTTTTTTAATCCTTTATTTAATTAGTTTGAGAATTATTTGGAAAAAAGCGTTGAATTCTAGGGAATTCTGGCGACACAAGTTGGCAGCACTTACGCGAAATCGACAATTTTTCAAGCATTTTTATTAATTTTAATGCCAATTATTGACCCAAACGTTGTATAAAAATGAACAAATTGTGCGGGGGTTATTTCTCACCTATATCCAAAGTTTCATCAAATTTGAACAATTCTTCGAAAAGTTTCTTAAGCTTTTGTGAATTTCCCATAAGAATCATGTTAAAAATGGTTTTTAAAAAATTTATAACTTTTAAACCAGCTATGAAAAAAATCCAAAATTTTACATACGGTTTCTTTATAAATTGGAGAACCTTGGAAAAAAATTTCATTGAAATCGTACATTTTTAAATTTTGATAAAATACCGGTAGAACATCCTTAATTGGACAATTCCTACTTGGGAGCTGGTGAACGACTGAAGATAATGTGAAAAGTAATTATTTAAGAAAACTAATAATTTCTTACTCAGCAATTGAGAAATGAACTCTTAAAAATTGTATTGGGACATAACACCGCTAAGAAGTGTGTAACAACTCACCTGCCGAAGCAAGCAACTAGTAAATTTTCAAGAAACAATTAAACTGAAATTTACAAATTTCATTGATATCCAGGCATGAAATTATTTGTAAAATCGATGATGTGTTCATTTTTCAATGACGTAATTATCTGAAATTTCCGGGTTTCTGCATGGAAAATCTGTCCTGAAAACTTCATATTAAACCAAAAAACCACCGGAAAATTTAATAAAAACCAGAAAAAAAGTGTTATCCAGTTGGAATAAAATTGACAAACATCTCTTTTCCTCTCTCGAATCAGTGAATACCGTAAGAATTTAAAGTTCCATTTTCCTGTGAACTATTTCTCCCAAGTACCCACATTTTCAGCAAATACTTATATCTACAATATTTTCTCTATCCTCAATTTTCCCTTTTTTTCACATATTTACTTTTTTTTTTATCCTTTTTTTTATTTACTTTTCATCATTTTTTTATTTATTTTGTATTAAAGTCTGAAAAATCTACGATTGATAGATACCGTCAGTTATGATGAGAGTTAGGAGAGATATTCCCTAACTGTGTAGAATTGAATATTCGTCGCCTTAGAGTGAAAGGGGCGTAAGTGCCATTTTTCCCAATTTTTTTTCTTCAAAATAATTAAAAGGCGTATCTCCACCATTATTGCTTCAATAGGCTTTCCAAGGTCTTTTACGCAATATTAGTGAAAAAATAAAAATAATAACATAAAGGCGTAAGTACCACTGACTAATAACAAAGGGGCGTAAGTGCTGGAGATACGCTCCTTTCTTTTTAGTGTTTTCATTGATTTTTCCCTAATCATCGGGAAAAAAAACTGATAACAAAGGGGCGTAAGTGCCAAAATTGAAATGAAAAATCCTAAAAACAAAAGGGAGTAACTCCAAAAATTTTCATATACTGTAAAAAAAAATTATAAAAACAAAAAAGGCGTGAGTGCCAAAATTTAAATAAAAAATCCTAAAAACAAAAGGGCGTAACTCCAAAAATTCTCATGAGATAAAAAAAAATTATAAAAATAAAGAGGCGTAAGTGCGAAGATACGTCCCTTTTCATTTTAAAATTGGTAGTTACGCCACTTTGTTATTTTAATTTTCAATTATCCAAATAATGTTACAGAGGCCATAAAAAACATTTTGGAGTGATAAGTGGACATACGTCTCTTTCACACCAGAATTTCGTGTTTTTGGCACTTGCGCCCCTTTCACACTAAGGCGAGACGATATTATGCGCCAGCGCAGATATTGTCGTTCTAACGAAAGAATCAATACACGTAGTGTGCCGAAGTCAAAATTCTATTTGTTAAAGCATAGAATCCGAAGAAAACCGATGTCTATCTTTTTCCTAGTTTTCTTTCTGTACCCAGTAGACATCGACGCAGACGCGTTTCAAGTGGCCGTATGTGTACAATTCCAAGTCAGGTCGATAGACACAAGCCCTAGTTAAATCTCCGAGCAAAGTTCCTTCCCATCTCTCTATCTCTCTCTCTCTTTTTTTTCTTCTTTTCTCTTTCTATTGCTTCTCTGGGATGCCAGATGAGAGAAAAGAAGAGAAATCAGTGTGGGAGATGAGGTACAAAGGAGACGAAAGAGTTTGTGTGTCCGTGAGAAAAATGAGCCGAGGAAATCCAGCATCCCAACCCCCCCCCCCCCCCTCCCCCCTCTTTTTTTCTCTCCTCTCTTGATACTGCCTACAACTTTGGAGAGTAACTCGAGGAGGCACTCTTCAGTAGGCCCATTGCGTCGACGAATTAATTACCGTTGATCCTCAACTGTCTCCTCATTTTTTTCCTCCCCCCCCCCCCCCCTCCACCCCTTCACTCTCATCTCTTCGCTCTGCCTCTTCTCTTCTCTCCCTACGATTCGTCTTTTTTTTTTTTTTTTTTTTTTTTTGGTATTCCTCGTATTCCCGTTTAATGGTGCACTTCCCCGATTTAACGGTTCAAATCAGGTCGACGATGTCTTTCACCCTTCGATAATTTCAACGGGATTTATATCAAAGATAAATTCCCATTTCTTACACTTTATGACAGCTCAAAAGAATAACGCTTCTCTATTCCAACTTTTTAGCTTTAGCTTCTTACTCAATCTTTTTTTTTTTTTTTTTTACTTTAGAATTATTTTTTTTATTTTTTTTTTATTTCAGAGAGAGGGAGAGAGAGATGATCAATTCGAATTATTCGATATTATTGAACTTTTTTTTTTTGAATCAACTGGAAAACAACTTCAATTGACTTTGTTTCTTCTACGTGCAAATGTTTTTTTTTTTTTTTTTTTTTTTTTGTGAGACTTTATGCGAGTTATGCGAGCAAGTAAATTACAGATAAAGCATAAAATCGATAATCGTCATTACTGAGATAAATTTTTAGTCCCCCCCCCCCTTCTCTCTCTTGATGGTCATAAACGCCAGCAACTGGGGAATATGAGCCATCAAATTTGATGACACTATTTTATAGGAAAATTTCTTAGTATTCGTCTTAACTCAAGTAATTTTCTGTAATCTACTGAAGTTCTCAGGGGTTGAGACATTGTAACGAATTTTCTTTGGAGGGGAGAATTTATGCTTCCTTTTATTTTTTATTTATTTTTATTTGTTCATTATACTGGGGATGATAGAGATTTTTTTTAAGGGGGGGGGGGGGGGGAGGTTTATTTTCAATGATAAAATGATGGAGGATCTTGATCTATTTTATTTTTCCCTTTAAAATTGAGAAAAACAATTCAGGAGAGTAATAAAACGAGATAAATCAATCTCAGTCTATCATCAAATCTCATGGATTCACTCGGAATTTTAGGGGGATAATGAAATTTTTTGTAATAACACTTTTTGTAGCTCTTCTTATCCACAATAAAAAGAAGAAAAAAAAAGGTTATTACTGAAATCTAACGATTTCAGTCGCTTTTTGAGATATTGAAAGAACGCAGATGCTACTTGTTGTACTGATTCATCAATAATTTGATTCTGCACAGAGAAAAATGGTCTCTTAATTTAAGAATGTGCAGTCACTTAATTTGAGAATGTGCAGGTCACTTAAATTAAGAAAGAAAAAGTCACTTGATTTAAGTGAAAGAAATCACTTGATTTAAGTGAAAAAAGTCACTTGATTTAAGTGAAAAAGTCACTTGATTTAAGTGAAAAAAGTCACTTGATTTAAGTGAAAAAGGCACTTGATTTCAGTGACTTCTATTTGTCTTAAATTAAGAAATGAAAATTCACTTGATTTAAGTGAAAAAAGTCACTTGATTTGAGTGGAAAAGGCACTTGATTTAAGTGGAAAAAGTCACTTGATTTAAGTGAAGAAAGTCACTTGACTTAAGTGAAAAAAGTCACTTGATTTAAGTGAAAAAAGTCACTTGATTTAAGTGACTTTTATTTTTCTTAAATTAAGAAATAAAAAGTTACTTGATTTAAGTGACTTTTATTTTTCTTAAATTAAGAAATAAAAAGTTACTCGATTTAAGTGACTTTGACTTTCTTAAATTGCGAAAGAAAAAGTCACTTGATTTAAGTGAGAAAAGTCACTTGATTCAAGTGACTTTCGTTATTTTTTTCAATTTAAAAACTAAACTCCCTTGATTTAAGACACAAAAAAGACTTCATTCAAGTAAATTTTACATTTCCAGTAAAATGTCATGATTAGTACTTGAACCATCATAATTTACGTTGAATTTTGGAGAGAGCGGAAATATTGGGAATAGGGTTTTCCTGATGGTTTCATTGAAAAGCTGAGGAAATTTCGGATAAAAAAAACATGTGCTAGAATTAATTTTTAATTTTTTTCTTAAATTTCCATTTTTTTCCCTCAGAAATCGCAAGTTACCTTTTCGTTTTTTTTTTTGAAAAAAATGGTTTTTTGAAGATATTTCGAGTTCTATTGGTCGTAGCGACTTGGGGTTGATCTTAAATGAAAGGTGAGATCATTTGCCATCGATTCATGCAGTTTTTGATAAAAAAATCATCATTTTCTGATATTATGATATCAAAGACTTTATTAAAATTAATCAATATTACAAAGATATAACAATTTCATACAATGAGTAATTCAAATTTTTGATATCTCAAAAAAAAATGACTTTTTCCAAAAAAACGAAAGAATAACTTGCGATTTCTGAACGAAAAAAATTGAAAATTGAAGAAAAAAATCCAAAAATTAATTCTGACACTTGTTTTTCATCCCAAATTTCCTCAGTTTTTCAATAGAATCGTCAAAAAAATTCCATCTCCAATAATTCCATTAATAAATCAAATTTACTTCACTTTTCTTCAATAAAAAAATTGTTAATTTTTCTCATTCTTTTTATATCACTTTTATCGAGTGTTGATTTTTCCATTAATTCGTTTCTTCATAGCTTGCAACCCCTAGTTTATATTGCACAAACCATCGTTTCATTCAGTAGAATGAGTGAGCTTCAACATTGCTTGGTTTACCAGACTGCCAAGTGGTTACTGAAAACAATGCCCCAGGCTTTTCCACAATTGTTTCATTAATTTCGCAATCAACAAATCCAACGGATAAACTATTCATTCGAGTGAAACAATTACTTTTCTGTAATTTTTACAATGTTCTTAATTAAAAACTGAAGAAATAAAAATGAGGAATTAGATAAAAATGATCATTTTTGATCATTAAATCGGAAATGATTGAAATACAATTGTGTCTCAATATTCGAAAAAAAAACAAGTGGATAATAGTATTGCTTTTCAACTGATATAGCTTTTTCTGCTGATACTTTAGCAATATGCTTCCGAATGGAAGTGATACAACTTTTTTCAAACCATCATCGAAATATCAAATTTTGGAAAAATTCATTAAAACGCCAATAACTCGAGAACTAATCATGCTAATAAGCTCAAAATTTACAGGCATCTAACTAATACAATTCTCGAGATAATAGGGGAGAATGGGGCAAAATGGACACTGTAATGAAACGGTTAGAGATGGATTTTTTTTGATGATTCTATTGAAAAGCTGAGGAAATTTTAGCCGGAAAACGAGTGTCAGATGTATTTTTTTCGATTTTTTGGAAAATTCGATATTTTTTGGGATTTTTGAGGGGTAAAAGCCTTGTCTTTTTGGAACATTTTCAGTTTTTCGCGAATATCTCTGGTTCTATTGGTCGTAGCAATTCAGGGTCGGTCTCAAATGAAAGGTGAGCTCATTTCCCATCGATTGATGGGGGTTTAAATTCGAAAATATCAATTTTTGGTATAGTTATAGGCCAAAAACTGTTTCACAAAACTGTTTCACAAAAATGCCCATAAATACCTTAATAATCGATATTTTTAAATTCAAAACCCTATGAATCGATGGCAAATGATCTCATCTTTCACCTCCCACCGGAATTTTTACGCTACGACAAATAGAACCAAAGATATCCTCTAAAAACTAAAAATTTTCAAAAAAAGGAAGGCTTTCACCTCTCTAAAATGCTCAAAAAAGTCAAAATCGTCAAAAATTCAAAAAAATTAATTCCAGCACTTTTTTCCCGCCAAAAATTTCCTCAGCTTTCCAATGAAATCATCAAAAACAATCTACCGCCAATATTTCTATTAATTTCAAGAATTTTCCATAATATTTGCCTAAAAATTTAGATGTGTCCATTTTACACCTGATGTCCATTTTGCCCCACCTTCCCCTATATGAGTATTAATAACATCAGTTGAATAGTTTCCAGAAATTCCATTAAAAACTGATTTTCGAAAACTGAACATATCTCAAAAAGTATCGATCTGATTCTCTTCAAAAAAAGCTTAAAAAATAGACTTCGTCGAGAGGAAATTTTCCACAAAATATGAGATTTTTCTATAAAACCGTTTTGCTGTAATTGAGACTTTTATGCACACACAGACATGTGCGAAAAATATCATTTTCTCTCTATTTAGATCATTTTAAGTATCTTCTATTACAAAAAATTACAATCGAAAATTCTGATGATTACACAAGAAGAAAAAATTACAAATGATAATTTAAATTCCATACAAATAAAAAAAAAAAAGTCCAATTTTTAAATGCAATCAATAAGCCATAGAGTAAAATACGAGTACGAAAAAATTTAATATTTCATGCAGGGAATATATGTTAAAATATGTGACGAAGAATTTTTTTTTTATAAATTTCATACATAAATCAAATTTTTATTTTGCATAATAAAAATGCAAAAGCAAAAAAAGAAAAACACGTTTTTTTTCCAATACCTGAATAACGTTAAATTGTGCATGAAATTCTGCTAAAAACGCGCGACATTTGAATCCAAAAAAAAAAAAAAAAAAGCAGAAACAAGAAACACCTCAATTAAATAAAAAAACAATTTTCATAAAAAAAAAAATATATTACGATAAAAAAACCAAATGAAAAGCAGTGAATAAATATATGTATTGATCGATTATGGAGACCACACAGTCTATCGAGTTATCCATGTTGCGTAAAATCCCGTGGCTTGTTTACGAGTGGTGCAGTGAAGCGATGATGATTGGAAGGATGGAAAACCGAAGCGAGTGGATATAACTCGTTGTGATATACCAGATCCCCTCATCCCTCCTCCCCCCCCTCCCCCTCTCTCGTTTCACCCCCATTTCCCATTTACTTTCAAAAACCATTTCGAGTCACGAAATTCACCGATAGCAGAGGACAGACACATGTTACGTTTAATCGGAGCTTATTTTCCTCCCCGTTGAATTTTCAAGCCCTTCCAAAACGCCGAAAAAAAAGGTGGAGAGAGCAGGAGAGGGGAAAAAAACCATCTACAGAGAATATATTCTATCCCATTTAAAAATAAAGTATAAAACCAACAATATATATAAGGGAGAATGGGGCAAAATGGGCTTATGTGGTAATTATGAGTCAGGATTTTTTTTCGTAGTCAAGGACTAGATGAAAAAATCTGAAAAAATTTGAGAAAATGCTCCAATATGTCTTCATTTTTGTGTAATTTTTTCAAATTTTTTCATCAACTTGCCTATTCTATAGAAAAATTACAAATAATTTTAACAAATGGGTCCATTTCGCCCAGCTTTTCCCTATATATATATATATGCATGATCAAGGAGCTGTTGCATGGTAAATCTGAACTGACACGTTGGTTCCTTTTTTTCCCCCAATGATTTCCGCTGTCTACATCGCAACCCTCGTGAATATTTACGCACGAAATCTCCCACAAGAGAGAAAAAAAAATGAGGAAAAAATAAAGCACGCGCCCATTAAAATCGCCGAAAAAGTAAACAGCAAAAAAAAACTCCCAGAAAAGCTCTTGCGGATGCTGAGCTGAAGTACATGAAGTACATGGGGAAGGAAAAAAAAATAGTGTTAAAAAAATAAGAGGAATTGAAGAGATTTGAAATTTAAAAGATTTTAAAAAGACCTTTTTTTTTTTCTTTTTATTCTACGAGTAACTCAATTTGCAGTCGGTGAGTTTAACGTCCAAGGAACATAAATATCAGAAGCAGGACGTTGAACGTCCAGGGAGTACCGGTGTGCACATCTGGCGCTGTCGCCATGAATATAACTTCTCTCTTCTTACCCTACGAACATAGACAGACACACATACACAGATAGACACACACACACGCGCACACAATACATACACATACATACACACACACACATACATACACACACATACATACACACGCATACATACACACACATACATACACACACATACATACACACACATACATACACACACATATACATACATACACACACATACATAGACGCACATACATACACACACATGCATACACATACACATACACAAACATACATGCACACATATACATACACACATACATACACACACACACACATACATACACACATACATACACACACATACACACACATTCATGCACACACGCACACACATACATACACACACATACAAACACACACATACACACTCATACATACACACATAGTGAAATTCGCAAGAGAGTTTGACCTCTCACTTCTATAACGTCTCTCACCCCCTTCCCCCTCCCCCTTCCACCCCTTCTTAGATCTCTTGTTCTCTTTCTCTCCAGTTGCGCTTTACTCGTTGTACTTCAGCTTCACGCCTCGCTGGGGAAAACCCCTGTGAGAAACTAAACTTTCCATTCTCACTGTGTTTTGCCAGCCAAAAAAGGGGGATGGGGGGATGGAAGGGGGGGGGGGGGGGGAGGGGGGAGAGGGGAAAGGTTAACTTGAGGTTCGATATAACTTGAGGATTCTCAAGTTCAGTTATGAGCTTTGACAATTAGTTTTTTTGAGAATATGTTAATAGGGATTTTTTTTTCTCATTTTTTTTTTAATTATAGGGATTTATGCTTGATTCATTAAAAATCCTCTACAATTAATGCTTTTTTAGGTGATAAATTTTTTTTTTTTTTGGGAATTATGAGAGAATGAGGGAAATCCTTCAAAGGACATGAAACATTTAAATGACAAAATTTTGCCACTGAATTAGATTAATTTTTTTTTTTGCGGTGAAAATAATTGTCCTTTGAGGGATAATGAAAAATACGTTTCTGAAAATTTGTAGGAAAAGAAATCCACTCTTTCCTGGGGGGGGGGGGGGGGGGGGTAATCACTTCTAACATCTGGGGAAACTAATCTTTAAATAGTGAAAATTCAAAGATTTTCAAATTTTCAGAAGATTTCCTGAAAATTTCATGAGATTTCTTGAAATCTATGGAAATTGAATGAATTTCTGAAGATTTCATAGATTTCTATGGGAATTCAAGAGATTTCATGGAATACTAATAGTATCTTTAAGAATTCATGGCAGAAACAAAGATTTATAAAAAAATGAAAATTTGATTAAAATAATGTTAAAGAAAATTCAAAGTCTTCTGTGACTTTTCTCAAGTTCTCAAATCGATTTATCAGATATTTTCACTATTTATTTTAGAAAAAAATTTCGAATACTTCACAGATTCCATGAAATTTCTATTGAATTTTTCCAGTTTTTGGACGATTCCAAGACTTTTCCAGATTTTCTAAGATTCCAAAAATTCCAAAAACTTCAGGAATTTAAAAAAAAATTCTGAAATTTTTTCGAAATTTCTGATTCAATTGTACACAACATTTCACAAGTGATTACCTCTCCCCTCCACTTCCCCCCCCCCCCCCTCCCCTTTTTTTCCACTCGGAAAAATCGATGAATCCAGAAACACCTCCAGCCTAAACATTCAAATTTTCTTTTTCTCTTATTCACACAATTCAAAAGTAAACAAGCCCTTGCTTGTAGCCCAGCCCCCTCATCCTTGAATTCTAGTGCCTCGAGTCCCTCATCCAGTCCCTCAAGAGCTTTCTTCTCTATTTACAAGTGAATGTCTGACGATATTTTTTTTATTCAAGGGCAAGGACAAGAATCTTGAAAAAAGGACGAAAATCAAAAGAATTTGACAGTAAAGAATGAAAAAAAAAATAAAAAAACCTAAGTGAATACCTCAAAACTCATCTTGTAAATTGGTCTTGAATTATTTAGACAACTCTTCATGTTAACGAAAAAAATATAGAAAAAGGGGACAAATTAGTAGATGGTATTGAAATTAATTACTTTTTTTATTTAAAAAGTTCTTTATTAACATGATAGAGAGAAAGAATAGTGTACAGTATATTTACAAACACTATATTATAGTGGAAACGTACACAGAGAAAAATGTTTTCTTAATTTAAGAATGTGCAGGTCACTTAAATTAAGAAAGAAAAAGTCACTTGATTTAAGTGAGAAAACTCACTTAATTTAAGTGAATTTTACTTTCTCAAATTAAAAAAGAAAAAGTTACTTAATTTAAGTGAGAAAAGTCACTTGATTTAAGTGAGAAAAGTCACTTGATTTAAGTGAGAAAACGCACTTGATTTAAGTGAGAAAAGTCACTTGATTTAAGTGAGAAAACGCACTTGACTTAAGTGAGAAAAGTCACTTAATTTAAGTGACTTTTACTTTCTTAAATTAAGAAAGAGAAAGTTACTTAATTTAAGTGAGAAAAGTCACTTGATTTAAGTGAGAAAATGCACTTGATTTAAGTGAGAAAAGTCACTTAATTTAAGTGACTTTTCCTTTCTTAAATTAAGAAAGAAAACGTTACTTAATTTAAGTGAGAAAACGCACTTGATTTAAGTGAGTTTTACTTTCTTAAATTACGAAAGAAGAAGTCACTTGATTTAAGTGAGAAAAGTCACTTGATTTAAGTGAGAAAACGCACTTGATTTAAGTGAGAAAAGTCACTTAATTTAGGTGACTTTTACTTTCTTAAATTAAGAAAGAAAACGTTACTTAATTTAAGTGAGAAAAGTCACTTGATTTAAGTGAGAAGAGTCACTTAATTTAAGTGACCTGCACATTCTTAAATTAAGTGACTGCACATTCTTAAATTAAGAAAACATTTTCCTCTGTGTAGCTTCAGCCCTTGAGCTTTTACATACATACAAGTAATGAGTATACACTGTTAAAAATTTCCGTCCGAAATTCCCGAAATTTTAAACAATTCACATTTCGACTGAAATTTCAAATAATTACGTCATTGAAAAATGAACACATCATGGATTTACAAATAATTTCACGCCTGGATATCAATGAAATTTGTAAATTCCAGTTTAATTGTATCTCGAAAATTTAGTAAAAATAGGAAAAATTAAAAAAAAAAATCAAATAAAAAATAAAAACAATAATAATAATAGCAAGAGAACCCATTCAACTTCTTCATCTTCTTTTTCTTCTTCTTCTCCTTCTTCTTTCTCCATGAATCTCTCTTTATGGGCCTTTTGTCACGTATTCTGTGAAGTGCGAGGGGTAGAAACTTGGCCTCAGGCTATGAGAAACATTGACTCGACCAAGTTGGCCACGCGTGGACCAACGTTGTGGGTAACTGCCTCCTCGTAGATTCACATCGAGACACGTGAGACGAATATCATGTGGAATGTACAACGAGATAACTCGTTGGGGGAAAAACGAAAAAAAAAGAAGAACTAAAGGGGAAAGAAAAGATGGAAATAAAGGAGTATATTGTTGGCTTAGAAACAAAGAGGCGTAAGTGCTATGCTTATAGACAGGACTTACGCCCCTTTGACTCTAAGGTAATGATATGGATGAGAGAGATACGAAAATAAAAATAAAAAATGTAGACAAATGATGAAAATGTCGACTTTTGCTCGTATTTTAATTGCAAAAGTGTTCTTTTTTTTCTCCATTTTTTTATGCTTATCGTGAAAAAAAAACAGATAAACGAAATACTCTATTCATTTTTTTTTTTTCATTTTCCGATTGATGCACCATTTATAGAGTGAAAACATATTGGTAAAATAATGTTAAAAACAGTCGAATTGAAATTTTTTTATTTTTTTTTCATTTAACTTTATGAAAAATTATACAATGAATATTCATGCATCTCGTTGAAATTTTTAACAATGAATAAATTCATTGAATCTCTCTGTTTTCTTCATTTATTTTTTTTTTCAATACGAAATATAAATTTATAATTGACTTCGAGGAATTACATTGGATAATTCGAGTTGAAGACTCATGAAATAAATTTTCCATTAAAAAAAAAAAAACAAATAAAAATTATTGATTTATTTTGCATTTTTTTATTCTTAGTATAATTACGATTGTACAAAAATATTATTATAATTTTCTCATTTTTACATCTTTACACAGAGAAAAATGTTTTCTTAATTCAAGAATGTGCAGATCACTTAAATTAAGAAAGAAAAAGTCACTTGATTTAAGTGAGAAAAGTCACTTGATTTAAGTGAGAAAACTCACTTTATTTAAGTGAAAAAAGTCACTTAATTTAAGTGACTTTTACTTTCTTAAATTAAGAAAGAAAAAGTTACTTAATTTAAGTGAGAAAAGTCACTTGATTTAAGCGAGAAAAGTCACTTGATTTAAGTGAGAAAACTCACTTGATTTAAGTGAGAAAAGTCACTTAATTTAAGTGACTTTTACTTTCTTAAATTAAGAAAGAAAAAGTTACTTAATTTATGTGAGAAAAGTCACTTGATTTAAGTGAGAAAACTCACTTGAATTAAGTGAGTTTTACTTTCTTAAATTAAGAAAGAAAAAGTCACTTTATTTAAGTGAGAAAAGTCACTTAATTTAAGTGACTTCTACTTTCTTAGCTTAAGAAAGAAAAAGTTACTTAATTTAAGTGAGAAAAGTCACTTGATTTAAGTGAAAAAACGCACTTAATCTAAGTGAGTTTTACTTTCTTAAATTAAGAAAGAAAAAGTCACTTAAATTTAAGTGAGAAGAGTCACTTAATTTAAGTGACCTGCACATTCTTAAATTAAGTGACTGCACATTCTTAAATTAAGAAAACATTTTTCTCTGTGCAATTCATTAACAATTTAATAAAAAACTTTGAATAATCAGCATTGAACAAAAAAATTATAAAAAATTTTATATTTCATGTTAAAAGTCAAAATATATTTTTTTTTTTTTTAAATAGGAAAAAATGTATCAAAAAAAGGAAAAACTTTTAATTTTTCTTTTTCTTATTTTCTTTATTTTTCTTTCTCCTCATCAAATAATTGAATAGGATCAGAGTTAATTCAAGGCTGACCACAATTATCCCCTCGAGAATTCGCGAAATTTCTCTTTTCCAAGAGAATTTAAAAAAAAAAACACGAAGAAACCTACAAGAATAAAAACAGTTTTCTCTATTTTCGCTTTATTAATTCTACCAAATCCGTTCGCATATACCGCAAAACTGTGAAATTATTATGTGCTGTTATCTCTTCCATTGCAATAGCCAAGGAGGGTTGCAAAACTAGCGGCCAGAGAGATGAAGAGACGAGAGAGAGAGAGAGAGAGACTGAGGGGGATGAAGAGGAGGAGGCTGAGGGGGGGGGGGGGATGGCTCGTATGCGGAGAGGGTGATGGACCCAGTGAAGCCAGCCACAAACTAATTACGACCCCAGGGCGCCACTGAGTGCAACTAGGGGGTCCCAGTATCCATACAACGTACATAAAATTATTAAAGTCAAGAAATACATAGTTTACGTTAAAATGTTTATTTTTATTATTTTTTTGTTTAACTTCATTATTTCTTTTTTTTTTCATGTTTTTTTCTTTTGTATTAAAAACAAAAGCTTTGAATGGATAAAAAAATTTAAAAAATCAAGTAAAAGCTCTTTCATGGGAAAAAGAAGAAAAAAAATCCAAGTAACGTAAAAATAAGGAATTTTCTTCTTTTTTTAACTCTTGAAGAGAAAAAATTAGTTATCTGCTCTATTTAAAAAAAATTTGTGAGAGATCAAATGTTTAAACGGAAGAGCCACTTTCATGATAATTAATAATATTAATAAAATTTTGTATTTAAACAAATCCATTTTATTAATAGTTAACATGAAATTAATTTTTTTAATTGAATAATGAAAAAGAAATTCCATTTTTTTTCGACATAATTAGGACACTTTAGTTAAATTTTTTTAAAAAATTCATTCATTTAATGCATATTTTGATGCAATTATTATTATTATTAATTCAACTGCATATTTCAATGCAATATCCTCGTAAAATCAATAATCATAAAATATCAATGAAAAAAAAATATAAATAATAGGGGAGAATAGGGCAAAATGGACCTAGAAGATGAGATGACTCGAGATTTTTCTTTAAAAAGCGGCGGTTGCTTCAAAAAATCTGAAAAAATTTACAAACAGTATAGACATGTTGGAGGATTTTCTCAAATTTTTTCAGATTTTTTCGTCGAGTCCTTCACTCCGAAAAAAATCCCTTAATAATGTTACTATAAGGATCCATTTTGCCCCACTTTCCCCTATAAACAATAACCGTGTAAAATGTTAATCCTCATGGCTTCATCTTCGTAAACTTCTCTACATCCCTAAATACATGGAATTCACTGAATCTCTCCCGGATAATCCTCTTTCTCTCTCTCTCTCTTCCTCTCTTCATAGTATGCGCAGTCGCAATTAAATCCATTGGAGCACCTAATTCCTGACTCTAGGCTTAATTAAACTCTATGGATGTAATGACATAATTGCAGTAGCCATTTACAATTAATTCCATCCTTCGTTGCTTCATCTGTTCGCTCTCCAGAGTTCGAACACAAATCCCTTGCAGTAAGAAAGAAAAAAAAATGCAGAAAGTAAAAAAAAATAAGAGAAAAAGGCTTTAAAAAAAAAGAAAAAAAAAATATATATTAAAAGTTAGCATAAATCTGTGAAGAATCTTCAAAGAAAAAAGAAGAGAAAAAAACATCGGGTAAAAGAGGATTGGGGGAGGGGAAAGAGGGGAGGGGGAGGGCAGCTTTGTAAAAAAAAGGAGCCAAGACGAAAATAAGAATGCAATAAAACATTCTCACAGTCGTTAGGAGCGTAATGACACAAGTTGCCTTTCGTGAGTCAATTTGCTGTCGTAAAAAAGCCTTGTCTACGAGATACACACACACACATACACAGACAAGTGATTTGGGTCAACGAGTGTGATTCTTACCCTCTCCCCCCTCTTTTTCTTTTATTTCCATATTGCTTGGGGAAAAAAAATCAACAAATAACAACAAAAGCATCAATTTTTTAGTAATTTCCTTCTAATGATATCTCAAAGGCCCATCAATTTATAATCACAGCAACACGTGCATGTGTCTATATATATATGTGTGTGTGTGTGTGTGTGTCTCCGTGTTGAATGAAAAAATATGCCATAAATTGAATAAGAAAGGAAACGAGAAAGAGCTTAAAAAAAAATAAAAAAAAAAAGTGGAGAATAATAAGGGGTCGATATAAATAATTGGCCGGACACATCCGGACACGCGCGCCTCGCCAGTTGCGTCAGAGAGAGCCCAACACACACACACACACATTTAACATACATACATATATACATATACACACACAGTGGCTGGCCCAATTTCTGTAAGGGATCGATGGAAAACGAGCTGCTGCGCGACGAGGTGAGAGTTTAGGTGACCGGGTGACGATCCACTATCTTCTTTCTTCTCTTTTTCTCATCATCCTGGTTCCACATAGACACAGACACACACACAGAGGAGGGGGGAGAGGGCTTTATCCCTTTTTTTTTTCTTTGTAACTGGCTATGGAGTTGAGTGGATAGCCAGCAACATTACCCTGTTCCTTCGAGACTTTACTCGGTGCCTTAGAGTAAAAGGGGCGTAAGTGCCATTGTTCCCGATTTTTTTTCTCTTCAAAATAAGAAAAAAGCGTATCTCCACTATTATTGCTCTAATAGGCTTTCCAAGGTCTTTTACGTAATATTAGTAAAAAAATAAAAAATAATAACATAAGGCGTAAGTACCACTGACTAATAACAAAGGGGCGTAAGTGCCGGAGATACGCTCCTTTGTTTTTAGTGTTTTCATTGAATTTTCCCTAATCATCGGGAAAAAAACTAATAACAAAGGGGCGTAAGTGCCAAAATTGAAATAAAAAATCCTAAAAACAAAAGGGAGTAACTCCAAAAAATTTCATATACTGTAAAAAAAAATTATAAAAACAAAAAAAGCGTGAGTGCCAAAATTTAAATAAAAAATCCTAAAAACTAATGGGCGTAACTCCAAAAATTATCATGAGATAAAAAAAAATTATAAAAACAAAGAGGCGTAAGTGCGGAGATACGTCCTTTTCATTTTAAAATTGGTAGTTACGCCACTTTGTTATTTTAATCTTCAATTATTCAAATAATGTTACAGAGGCCATAAAAAACATTTTGGAGTGATAAGTGGACATACGCCCTTTTCACACCAGAATTTCGTGTTTTTGGCACTTACGCCCCTTTCATTCTAAGGTGATGATATGTTTCTCTTCATAGAGCGATACAGGAGAAGAAGTATGTGGGAATAAAAAAAGAGAAGTTTTTTTTTCTCTTTTTTTTTTTTTTAGTATTTTTTATCATCCATCAGATGGTGAGTTAATGCTCGTAGTTGGGCAGTTAAACGTCACGATACGTAGACGAATATAGTCCTCATTATTTTTGAGTAAAAATAGTAAAATGGACATTTGACGGGGTTTTTTTTTTTTTTTTCTATTTTTAGGGGGAAGTTTGATGAAATGATTGGATAATTGAATTCTAGAAATTTTTGGAGTTACTAATGGATAGTAATAGTGAAATGGAATGGAAAAAAAAATTGAGATGAATTTCTCTCAATTATTCGTCATTTTTTAGGTAATTTGATGATTCTGAATTTAGAAGATATTTTATATTTTCTGAATTTTTTTTGAAAGATAAATTGGGGTTTAAAGAAATTTGAGGAAAATTTGGTAGAGAAATTTCTATGATATAGATATGCATTTAAGCAAAATGGGGGCAAAATGGATATTGTAATGAAACAGTGGGAGATACATTTTTTTTGATGATTCTATTTGAAAAGCTGAGGAAATTTTAGGTAGATAACAAGTGCAAGAATTGATTTTTGTTAATTTTTCTGAGAATTTGATGTTTTTTTGGGGTATTTTTGAGGGCTAAAAGCCTATTGATTTGTGAGAAAATTCAAATTTTTTTAAATATCTCCGGTTCTGTTCTAAAAACTCTTAGAAGGAAAACTTTTCATTTGATCTTGGGGTGGACATAACAATTTCGTGAAAGACAAAAAAAAATCTAAAAATTCAGTAGTGAAGAGGTAAAACAGGATAAGTCAATTTATCCTTGTGATCATTTTGAAGGAAATATCGTGGAAACTAAGCGAGATAAGGCGATATTCCTCATCTTTTTTGATAAAAAATTTCAAGAGTTACAAAAGAAATGGGGGGGGGGGTAAAATCGTCCTATCTCGCTTATTCTCTAAGGTATTTTTAAAAAAGTGAATGAGAAAAAAATAGACTTATCTCGTTTTACCTCTTCACTACTGAATTGTAAGATATTTGTTATTTTCAGTATTACGATATTTATAAGTTCCTACGAACAGCAATTCTATTCTAACACGTTACAATTCATCTTCTAAATTAATTGTTTAATTACTGCCTCTTCTCGTACTCTTCAAGGATATTTCTCGCGCGTCCTCGTTCACTTTTTTTTTTTTTTTTTTTTTCTTTTATCTTTCCCTCATACAGACATTTAAAAAGAAACGGGGTGGAATCTAAAATGAACCACCAGCCTCTTCAAACCACACAATATGTATATATAGTATATATACGTATGTTGGCAAGGATGTAGTCAAGAGTGCCTTAGAGTATTCAATCCTACACTCCACTCTCCGGTAGCTTACACAGAATACCTCTATAATACTCTAAAAACGAGTGAAGAAACCTCTTTGGCTGGTTGGAGTTGGAGAATTAATTCTGGATGGTTAAGTGGAATGGGTTTAGGGAAATAAAAGTGTGTGGAGGGGTTGAAAAATTTTATGGTTTTTAAAAAATTGAATTATCTTGGTGAGAAAAGATGTTAAGTGGTTAATGATTAATGGGCTTTTTATAAAAGATTTTTTTTTCAATTATTATTTTATTAATAATTAATATTTTAAACTCGTGGATTTTAATTAATTCAATTAATTCAATTTTGGGGATAAAATTAAATGATTTAATTATACATTTTTCCATCATTTAAGCGATAATATGAGTTTAAATAAATTATGAAAAGGTGAAAAGGTCAAGTCTTAAGCAATTTAAGACTTCTCTTCATTTAAGGATGATTGGGGCATACATTTGGAAAAAAATTTTTTTTGTATAAAATCGTTAGTAACAATTTATACAAGATGAAATTCTCAAATCTGATTCAGTGAATCTGTGAAGAATGTGATGAGAAATAAAATAAGCTTTAGAAACGAAGAATTAACTGAAAATTGCAAAATTTTTTACACTTTTTTGAATCTTGAAGAATTTTAAAAAATGTAGAAAACACGAAAATTCTTCAATTTTCAATTAATTTTTTGTTTCTAGGACTTATTTTATTTCTCATTATATTATTTATAGATTCACTGAATCAGATTTGAGAATTTCATCTTATTTAGAATGTTTTTAACAATTTTATACAAAAAATTAACGTTTTTTTTCTGATTGTACCTCCTAAACATCCTCAAATGGAGAAAATCTTAATTTCCTTAAGACTTAAGCCTTTTCACTTTTTCAGCACTTATTTATCAAACTCATTGAAGAGTGATATCAAAGAAATAATTTTCATATTTTTTCATTTACAATTCTATTTTTATCAAAAAAAAATCAATTCATTCGAATAATAATTGGGAGAAATGAAATGTTTGAAAAAAAAAATGAAATTATTCGCGAATTACTGGTAATTTTGGAATGATTAATGCTTTGGTGAACAAAGAGCCAATTTCCACCCATTGGAATTGGTGTAGTTAACCTTTTGTTCCACTTATTCCATTAAAAAAGAACAGAATGTTAATAAAAAAAGAGAAAAAAAGGGAAATTGAATCCCAATGTGAAAAGCCATTTTTTTTTTACAATTTCGAGAATCACTGGGATGAAGTAGATCGAATTGATCAATTGCAATTCCAAACTTTCCAATCATTGAACAGCCTCCGGAAAAATTCTCCTTTAATTCCCCTTTTATTTTCCAGGACAATAAAAGCAGAGATCGGCAAAAAAAAATTCGCATTTTTAATTTTTAATTTTTTTTTATTTCTGTAATTTCCATCGAAGAAATTTTAATTACTTTCTCAATGAAAAATTTGGATTTTTTAATTTTTCATTAGTTTGAAAATTAATTTTTTTTTTTTAACAATTTTGATTACTATTGTAATTAAAAATTTGACTGATGAAATTTCATAATTCTTTTTCTTATTCGAAATTTTGATTCTTTCTTACTTATTAATTGATTGAAATAATTAATTTTATAATAAAATCAACGCTACTATGTTTAATCTTCCCAAATATAACCGTCTTTCAGACAAAAATTTTGAGTTGAGAGTTTTAACTAAATGTAACACAAATAAGAACTTATAATTTAATCCAATCTAAATGACGCTTATATGACATTTATAATTCAATTTAACTAATAAAAATGTTAATAAGTTTAATAAAGAAAATGATTATGAAATTCCATCAGTCAAATTTTGAATTACAATAGTAATCAAAATTGTTAAAAAAAAAAATTAATTTTCAAACTAATGAAAAATTTAAAAATCCAAATTTTTCATTAAGAAAGTAATTAAAATTTTTTCGATGGAAATTACAGAAATAAAAAAAATTAAAAAATTCTCTGGATCAAAGTGTTGATTTTAAAAAAGATTTTAAAAGAATGAAAAAGGAAAAAAAATTGCGAAGATTTACGAGAATCTAATTATGATATTCTCTAAGATTTTTTAAACTGACGTTAAGAGAATAGAAATTTTTTTTTTTTTTTTTATAGAATAATGAAAAAATAATTTTCTCCAGTTTGCACGGTAAAATGCACATGCCGTTATATTATTAAAGCGATACGTTCTTTAACGTTGTACTTGACTTTTCAGTATGGTTATTATAACGATAAATATCATCATTAACGTATTAGGGTCATGCAATGGCAGTTGCCTTACGCCTTTACATGAAACTCAACTGAACGTTCAGCTTGGTTCAGGCGTCTTTTACGATCAGACTGCCTATCAAGTAGAGAAATATGCTCTCAACACTGGTTAGACAGAAAAGGCAGTGGGGGAAAGGGGACGAAAAAAAAGCAGTAGTCACTTCGTCGTTTAGACAGAATCCATGAAAATTTCAGTGAGGGAAATAATGGAAAAATGAATTTATCACGAGTAAAATAATTCTTCTGTCATGTGGAATAAAGAGATAAGTGATTTTTTTTCTCGTCCAGAAATTTCTCCAGTAGAAACTTCGATTTATCGTCAGACGAGAAATGTAAGTAGAATGAGAATTGTTTTTTTTTTTTGAAACTGAGTAAGCAATGAGCGATCTGTACTGTTATTTTTGATTTTTAGGCCTAAAATCGCTCATTTCGCCTTTTTTGGACCCTATTCTATAGATCCCCATCGAAAAATGGCCATTTGACATTGGTTTTTATATAGAAATGGACTGGAAAATGCAAAATATATTGGGCTATATATATTTAGAGAAAAAAATTCCAAAAAATTTCAAAAAAATTGAAAAAATTCCAAAAAATCCTAAATAAAAAAAAGCATGGCCTTTTTTCATGTCACCGCGGGACGCTATGCATTCATAATATATGTATATAATATATATATACAAACATACATATATATATATATATATATATATATATAATGGTGGGTTTGGGGACCGTTTCATTTATATATCATATCCTTTGAGGATTTTTCGCTGTTTCGAGGACCGTCCCCAAAGTTTTATCAACGTTTTGGATTCTTTGAGGACGGTCCCCAAAGTATAGACATTCAATGCAAAGCACTGTTTGGGGACATACGAATATACGAGGTAAACGAAGCCCTGGTCCTCAAAGTTTTATCTACTTTTTGTATTTTTTGAGGACCTTGCCCATATCCACTTTTTGTATACTTTGGGGACTTGTCATTTTATCCAAGGCAAATATATTTTGAGGTTATTTCGTGGATTAATGGTATATTCCGGGCTATCGAGGCTTCTCATATGATTTAGACTTCGAGGATTCAAGTACTTTGCAACACCAGGAAAGGAAGGAGGGGTATATATTCGGTCATAAAGTCGATGCAGAATTCAATCAAGTGCGTCTGGTTTTTCTCCAACCTTACTTTTGATTACGTACATTTCCTTTCATTTTGTGTCAAATATCTTCATGCCCGGAGAGGCGAAATGGAATTTCGAGTCATTTTTTCTTCAACGAACATTTTCAGTTTTCCATTCTTAGTTTCCATATGTAATCAATTTCAGTTCTATTCTCTATTGAAATGTGGAAAGTAAAAAAATCCTAAATATATAAGTTGCCCATACATTGTATAATGAGAGGTTATTCATGAATACAATATGTATATTGTGACGGTCCTTAAAGTATACAATATGCATATTGCGACGGTCCTCAAAGTATACAATATATATATTGTGACGGTCCCCAATCTGTACGATACGTCAGTGCGAGTCCTCAAAGTTTTCAATACGTCAATGGAAGTCCTCAAAGTATACTATACATATAAATGAATCATTTAATTTATAGGTTATAGATGTGGCAGAGGTTTTTGTACTCATCAAATGACTACATATATAGGAAAGACTTGGGCAAAATGGACATATTGGACAGAATTATCTAGGCTTTTTTTCAGAGTTATAACTACTTCGAAAAATTTGGAAAAATTGCCCAACAATGTAGACACGTTGGAGCATCGTTTCCTTCTCTAGATTTTTCCGCGCAGTCCTCTCCAAACGAGATTCCTGAATTATTCCTACGAGTAACGGGAGATCTGCGCGAGACGAAATTAATTAATTCAATCGAGTTTTTCTCAAAATCTGACGCATTTTTCCCTTAACAAATCTTTTCTTTGTTTCATTTATCCGAAGCGCATATCATGATGGTCCTGAATGTATACATTACGTATATTGTGACGGTCCTCATAGTATACTATATGTATATTGTCACGGTCCCCAATGTGTACGATACGTCAGTGCGAGTCCTCAAAGTATTCAATACGTCAATGGAAGTCCTCAAAGTATACAATACATATAAATGGATCATTTAATTTATAGGTTATAGATGTGGCAGAGGTTTTTGTACTCATCAAATGACTACATTTATAGGAAAGACTTGGGCAAAATGGACATATAGGACAGAATTATCTAGGCTTTTTTTCAGAGTTATAACTACTTCGAAAATTTTGGAAAAATTGCCCAACAATGTGGACATGTTGAAGCATCTTTTCCTTGCCTAGATTTTTCCGCGCAGTCCTCCCCAACCGAGATTCCTGAATTATTTGTACAAGTAACGGGAGGCCTGCTCGAGACGAAATTAATTGATTCAATCGATTTCTCCTTAAAATCTGACTCATTTTCCCCTTTTCTTTTTTTCATTTATCCGAAGCGCATATCATGATGGTCCTGAATGTATACATTACGTATATTGTGACGGTCCTCAAAGTGTACGACACGTTAATGGAAGTCCTCAGTGTATACTATACATATGCACGGAGTCTTCAATTTATGATTTATATATGTGACAGATTCATATGAGACTCCTCCGAAAATTTTGCAAAAATTCACTAATAATATAGAGAGCTCCTGAATGTCCAATTCCGCCGTTATATCAACATCTACTTTGGGGTCCCGAAAGTCAACAATATGACAATATAACAATATGTGTTAATCTAAAGGATTCTTTGGAGACATTCTATATATGTTATATATGTCCCCATAGCAGCCGACGTATGGTTACAGCAAAAAGTCCTCATACAATACATTATACGAAAGTCCCCAAACTAGCCAATACGTTGCACTTTCTTAAAAAAATGTCATTTGTACTTGAAATTGATCGGTGATATCCATTTCATCCGATGTATAATTGCATGTTCTATCGATTTCCGTGTTTTTTGGGTTAGGTCCCCAAACTCACCATTGTATATATATATATATATATATATATATATATATATATATATATATATGTATGCTATAGTATACTAAGCGATGTTGAGGCTTCACAAAAAAAGGCAAAAAAAGGCCATGCTTTTTTTTATTTAGGATTTTCGAAATTTAATTTCCTTTCAAAGTCATTTTTCACCCATTTCTCTTGGAGATACGAGGTTTTCCTTGAAATTTGGCAAAAGGTGCATAAAATCACGAAGTTTGGGGAACCTAGGGGACCGAAAAAAGGAAACAATTTGGAAAATTGATTTTTGGTCGAATTTTCGGGATTTAATTTCCTTTCAAAGTCATTTTTCACCCATTTCTCTTGGAGATACGAGGTTTTCCTTGAAATTTGGCAAAAGTTGCATAAAAGCACGGGGTTTGGGGAACCTAGGGGACCGAAAAAAGGAAGCGATTTGGAAAATTGATTTTTGGTCGAATTTTCGGGATTTAATTTCCTTTCAAAGTCATTTTTCACCCATTTCTTTTGGAGATACGAGGTTTTCCTTGAAATTTGGCAAAAGTTGCATAAAAGCACGAAGTTTGGGGAACCTAGGGGACCGAAAAAAGGAAGCAATTTGGAAAATTGATTTTTGGTCGAATTTTCGGGATTTAATTTCCTTTCAAAGTCATTTTTCACCCATTTCTCTTGGAGATACGAGGTTTTCCTTGAAATTTGGCAAAAGTTGCATAAAAGCACGGGGTTTGGGGAACCTAGGGGACCGAAAAAAGGAAGCGATTTGGAAAATTGATTTTTGGTCGAATTTTCGGGATTTAATTTCCTTTCAAAGTCATTTTTCACCCATTTCTTTTGGAGATACGAGGTTTTCCTTGAAATTTGGCAAAAGTTGCATAAAAGCACGAAGTTTGGGGAACCTAGGGGACCGAAAAAAGGAAGCGATTTGGAAAATTGATTTTTGGTCGAATTTTCGGGATTTAATTTCCTTTCAAAGTCATTTTTCACCCATTTCTTTTGGAGATACGAGGTTTTCCTTGAAATTTGGCAAAAGTTGCATAAAAGCACGAAGTTTGGGGAACCTAGGGGACCGAAAAAAGGAAGCAATTTGGAAAATTGATTTTTGGTCGAATTTTCGGGATTTAATTTCCTTTCAAAGTCATTTTTCACCCATTTCTTTTGGAGATACGAGGTTTTCCTTGAAATTTGGCAAAAGTTGCATAAAAGCACGAAGTTTGGGGAACCTAGGGGACCGAAAAAAGGAAGCAATTTGGAAAATTGATTTTTGGTCGAATTTTCGGGATTTAATTTCCTTTCAAAGTCATTTTTCACCCATTTCTTTTGGAGATACGAGGTTTTCCTTGAAATTTGGCAAAAGTTGCATAAAAGCACGAAGTTTGGGGAACCTAGGGGACCGAAAAAAGGAAGCGATTTGGAAAATTGATTTTTGGTCGAATTTTCGGGATTTAATTTCCTTTCAAAGTCATTTTTCACCCATTTCTTTTGGAGATACGAGGTTTTCCTTGAAATTTGGCAAAAGTTGCATAAAAGCACGAAGTTTGGGGAACCTAGGGGACCGAAAAAAGGAAGCAATTTGGAAAATTGATTTTTGGTCGAATTTTCGGGATTTAATTTCCTTTCAAAGTCATTTTTCACCCATTTCTCTTGGAGATACGAGGTTTTCCTTGAAATTTGGCAAAAGTTGCATAAAAGCACGGGGTTTGGGGAACCTAGGGGACCGAAAAAAGGAAGCGATTTGGAAAATTGATTTTTGGTCGAATTTTCGGGATTTAATTTCCTTTCAAAGTCATTTTTCACCCATTTCTTTTGGAGATACGAGGTTTTCCTTGAAATTTGGCAAAAGTTGCATAAAAGCACGAAGTTTGGGGAACCTAGGGGACCGAAAAAAGGAAGCGATTTGGAAAATTGATTTTTGGTCGAATTTTCGGGATTTAATTTCCTTTCAAAGTCATTTTTCACCCATTTCTTTTGGAGATACGAGGTTTTCCTTGAAATTTGGCAAAAGTTGCATAAAAGCACGAAGTTTGGGGAACCTAGGGGACCGAAAAAAGGAAGCAATTTGGAAGATTGATTTTTGGTCGAATTTTCGGGATTTAATTTCCTTTCAAAGTCATTTTTCACCCATTTCTTTTGGAGATACGAGGTTTTCCTTGAAATTTGGCAAAAGTTGCATAAAAGCACGAAGTTTGGGGAACCTAGGGGACCGAAAAAAGGAAGCAATTTGGAAAATTGATTTTTGGTCGAATTTTCGGGATTTAATTTCCTTTCAAAGTCATTTTTCACCCATTTCTCTTGGAGATACGAGGTTTTCCTTGAAATTTGGCAAAAGTTGCATAAAAGCACGGGGTTTGGGGAACCTAGGGGACCGAAAAAAGGAAGCGATTTGGAAAATTGATTTTTGGTCGAATTTTCGGGATTTAATTTCCTTTCAAAGTCATTTTTCACCCATTTCTCTTGGAGATACGAGGTTTTCCTTGAAATTTGGCAAAAGTTGCATAAAAGCACGGGGTTTGGGGAACCTAGGGGACCGAAAAAAGGAAGCAATTTGGAAAATTGATTTTTGGTCGAATTTTCGGGATTTAATTTCCTTTCAAAGTCATTTTTCACCCATTTCTTTTGGAGATACGAGGTTTTCCTTGAAATTTGGCAAAAGTTGCATAAAAGCACGAAGTTTGGGGAACCTAGGGGACCGAAAAAAGGAAGCGATTTGGAAAATTGATTTTTGGTCGAATTTTCGGGATTTAATTTCCTTTCAAAGTCATTTTTCACCCATTTCTTTTGGAGATACGAGGTTTTCCTTGAAATTTGGCAAAAGTTGCATAAAAGCACGAAGTTTGGGGAACCTAGGGGACCGAAAAAAGGAAGCAATTTGGAAGATTGATTTTTGGTCGAATTTTCGGGATTTAATTTCCTTTCAAAGTCATTTTTCACCCATTTCTTTTGGAGATACGAGGTTTTCCTTGAAATTTGGCAAAAGTTGCATAAAAGCACGAAGTTTGGGGAACCTAGGGGACCGAAAAAAGGAAGCAATTTGGAAAATTGATTTTTGGTCGAATTTTCGGGATTTAATTTCCTTTCAAAGTCATTTTTCACCCATTTCTCTTGGAGATACGAGGTTTTCCTTGAAATTTGGCAAAAGTTGCATAAAAGCACGGGGTTTGGGGAACCTAGGGGACCGAAAAAAGGAAGCGATTTGGAAAATTGATTTTTGGTCGAATTTTCGGGATTTAATTTCCTTTCAAAGTCATTTTTCACCCATTTCTTTTGGAGATAGGAGGTTTTCCTTGAAATTTGGCAAAAGTTGCATAAAAGCACGGGGTTTGGGGAACCTAGGGGACCGAAAAAAGGAAGCAATTTGGAAAATTGATTTTTGGTCGAATTTTCGGGATTTAATTTCCTTTCAAAGTCATTTTTCACCCATTTCTTTTGGAGATACGAGGTTTTCCTTGAAATTTGGCAAAAGTTGCATAAAAGCACGGGGTTTGGGGAACCTAGGGGACCGAAAAAAGGAAGCGATTTGGAAAATTGATTTTTGGTCGAATTTTCGGGATTTAATTTCCTTTCAAAGTCATTTTTCACCCATTTCTTTTGGAGATACGAGGTTTTCCTTGAAATTTGGCAAAAGTTGCATAAAAGCACGAAGTTTGGGGAACCTAGGGGACCGAAAAAAGGAAGCAATTTGGAAAATTGATTTTTGGTCGAATTTTCGGGATTTAATTTCCTTTCAAAGTCATTTTTCACCCATTTCTCTTGGAGATACGAGGTTTTCCTTGAAATTTGGCAAAAGTTGCATAAAAGCACGGGGTTTGGGGAACCTAGGGGACCGAAAAAAGGAAGCGATTTGGAAAATTGATTTTTGGTCGAATTTTCGGGATTTAATTTCCTTTCAAAGTCATTTTTCACCCATTTCTTTTGGAGATACGAGGTTTTCCTTGAAATTTGGCAAAAGTTGCATAAAAGCACGAAGTTTGGGGAACCTAGGGGACCGAAAAAAGGAAGCAATTTGGAAGATTGATTTTTGGTCGAATTTTCGGGATTTAATTTCCTTTCAAAGTCATTTTTCACCCATTTCTCTTGGAGATACGAGGTTTTCCTTGAAATTTGGCAAAAGTTGCATAAAAGCACGGGGTTTGGGGAACCTAGGGGACCGAAAAAAGGAAGCGATTTGGAAAATTGATTTTTGGTCGAATTTTCGGGATTTAATTTCCTTTCAAAGTCATTTTTCACCCATTTCTTTTGGAGATACGAGGTTTTCCTTGAAATTTGGCAAAAGTTGCATAAAAGCACGAAGTTTGGGGAACCTAGGGGACCGAAAAAAGGAAGCAATTTGGAAAATTGATTTTTGGTCGAATTTTCGAGATTTAATTTCCTTTCAAAGTCATTTTTCACCCATTTCTTTTGGAGATACGAGGTTTTCCTTGAAATTTGGCAAAAGTTGCATAAAAGCACGAAGTTTGGGGAACCTAGGGGACCGAAAAAAGGAAGCAATTTGGAAGATTGATTTTTGGTCGAATTTTCGGGATTTAATTTCCTTTCAAAGTCATTTTTCACCCATTTCTCTTGGAGATACGAGGTTTTCCTTGAAATTTGGCAAAAGTTGCATAAAAGCACGGGGTTTGGGGAACCTAGGGGACCGAAAAAAGGAAGCGATTTGGAAAATTGATTTTTGGTCGAATTTTCGGGATTTAATTTCCTTTCAAAGTCATTTTTCACCCATTTCTCTTGAAGATACGAGGTTTTCCTTGAAATTTGGCAAAAGTTGCATAAAAGCACGAAGTTTGGGGAACCTAGGGGACCGAAAAAAGGAAGCAATTTGGAAAATTGATTTTTGGTCGAATTTTCGGGATTTAATTTCCTTTCAAAGTCATTTTTCACCCATTTCTTTTGGAGATACGAGGTTTTCCTTGAAATTTGGCAAAAGTTGCATAAAAGCACGAAGTTTGGGGAACCTAGGGGACCGAAAAAAGGAAGCAATTTGGAAAATTGATTTTTGGTCGAATTTTCGGGATTTAATTTCCTTTCAAAGTCATTTTTCACCCATTTCTCTTGGAGATACGAGGTTTTCCTTGAAATTTGGCAAAAGTTGCATAAAAGCACGAAGTTTGGGGAACCTAGGGGACCGAAAAAAGGAAGCAATTTGGAAAATTGATTTTTGGTCGAATTTTCGGGATTTAATTTCCTTTCAAAGTCATTTTTCACCCATTTCTTTTGGAGATACGAGGTTTTCCTTGAAATTTGGCAAAAGTTGCATAAAAGCACGAAGTTTGGGGAACCTAGGGGACCGAAAAAAGGAAGCAATTTGGAAAATTGATTTTTGGTCGAATTTTCGGGATTTAATTTCCTTTCAAAGTCATTTTTCACCCATTTCTTTTGGAGATACGAGGTTTTCCTTGAAATTTGGCAAAAGTTGCATAAAAGCACGAAGTTTGGGGAACCTAGGGGACCGAAAAAAGGAAGCGATTTGGAAAATTGATTTTTGGTCGAATTTTCGGGATTTAATTTCCTTTCAAAGTCATTTTTCACCCATTTCTCTTGGAGATACGAGGTTTTCCTTGAAATTTGGCAAAAGTTGCATAAAAGCACGGGGTTTGGGGAACCTAGGGGACCGAAAAAAGGAAGCGATTTGGAAAATTGATTTTTGGTCGAATTTTCGGGATTTAATTTCCTTTCAAAGTCATTTTTCACCCATTTCTTTTGGAGATACGAGGTTTTCCTTGAAATTTGGCAAAAGTTGCATAAAAGCACGAAGTTTGGGGAACCTAGGGGACCGAAAAAAGGAAGCGATTTGGAAAATTGATTTTTGGTCGAATTTTCGGGATTTAATTTCCTTTCAAAGTCATTTTTCACCCATTTCTTTTGGAGATACGAGGTTTTCCTTGAAATTTGGCAAAAGTTGCATAAAAGCACGAAGTTTGGGGAACCTAGGGGACCGAAAAAAGGAAGCAATTTGGAAGATTGATTTTTGGTCGAATTTTCGGGATTTAATTTCCTTTCAAAGTCATTTTTCACCCATTTCTTTTGGAGATACGAGGTTTTCCTTGAAATTTGGCAAAAGTTGCATAAAAGCACGAAGTTTGGGGAACCTAGGGGACCGAAAAAAGGAAGCAATTTGGAAAATTGATTTTTGGTCGAATTTCGGGATTTAATTTCCTTTCAAAGTCATTTTTCACCCATTTCTCTTGGAGATACGAGGTTTTCCTTGAAATTTGGCAAAAGTTGCATAAAAGCACGGGGTTTGGGGAACCTAGGGGACCGAAAAAAGGAAGCGATTTGGAAAATTGATTTTTGGTCGAATTTTCGGATTTAATTTCCTTTCAAAGTCATTTTTCACCCATTTCTCTTGGAGATACGAGGTTTTCCTTGAAATTTGGCAAAAGTTGCATAAAAGCACGGGGTTTGGGGAACCTAGGGGACCGAAAAAAGGAAGCAATTTGGAAAATTGATTTTTGGTCGAATTTTCGGGATTTAATTTCCTTTCAAAGTCATTTTTCACCCATTTCTTTTGGAGATACGAGGTTTTCCTTGAAATTTGGCAAAAGTTGCATAAAAGCACGAAGTTTGGGGAACCTAGGGGACCGAAAAAAGGAAGCGATTTGGAAAATTGATTTTTGGTCGAATTTTCGGGATTTAATTTCCTTTCAAAGTCATTTTTCACCCATTTCTTTTGGAGATACGAGGTTTTCCTTGAAATTTGGCAAAAGTTGCATAAAAGCACGAAGTTTGGGGAACCTAGGGGACCGAAAAAAGGAAGCAATTTGGAAGATTGATTTTGGTCGAATTTTCGGGATTTAATTTCCTTTCAAAGTCATTTTTCACCCATTTCTTTTGGAGATACGAGGTTTTCCTTGAAATTTGGCAAAAGTTGCATAAAAGCACGAAGTTTGGGGAACCTAGGGGACCGAAAAAAGGAAGCAATTTGGAAAATTGATTTTTGGTCGAATTTTCGGATTTAATTTCCTTTCAAAGTCATTTTTCACCCATTTCTCTTGGAGATACGAGGTTTTCCTTGAAATTTGGCAAAAGTTGCATAAAAGCACGGGGTTTGGGGAACCTAGGGGACCGAAAAAAGGAAGCGATTTGGAAAATTGATTTTTGGTCGAATTTTCGGGATTTAATTTCCTTTCAAAGTCATTTTTCACCCATTTCTTTTGGAGATACGAGGTTTTCCTTGAAATTTGGCAAAAGTTGCATAAAAGCACGGGGTTTGGGGAACCTAGGGGACCGAAAAAAGGAAGCAATTTGGAAAATTGATTTTTGGTCGAATTTTCGGGATTTAATTTCCTTTCAAAGTCATTTTTCACCCATTTCTTTTGGAGATACGAGGTTTTCCTTGAAATTTGGCAAAAGTTGCATAAAAGCACGAAGTTTGGGGAACCTAGGGGACCGAAAAAAAGGAAGCGATTTGGAAAATTGATTTTTGGTCGAATTTTCGGGATTTAATTTCCTTTCAAAGTCATTTTTCACCCATTTCTTTTGGAGATACGAGGTTTTCCTTGAAATTTGGCAAAAGTTGCATAAAAGCACGAGTTTGGGGAACCTAGGGGACCGAAAAAAGGAAGCAATTTGGAAGATTGATTTTTGGTCGAATTTTCGGGATTTAATTTCCTTTCAAAGTCATTTTTCACCCATTTCTTTTGGAGATACGAGGTTTTCCTTGAAATTTGGCAAAAGTTGCATAAAAGCACGAAGTTTGGGGAACCTAGGGGACCGAAAAAAGGAAGCAATTTGGAAATTGATTTTTGGTCGAATTTTCGGGATTTAATTTCCTTTCAAAGTCATTTTTCACCCATTTCTCTTGGAGATACGAGGTTTTCCTTGAAATTTGGCAAAAGTTGCATAAAAGCACGGGGTTTGGGGAACCTAGGGGACCGAAAAAAGGAAGCAATTTGGAAAATTGATTTTTGGTCGAATTTTCGAGATTTAATTTCCTTTCAAAGTCATTTTTCACCCATTTCTTTTGGAGATACGAGGTTTTCCTTGAAATTTGGCAAAAGTTGCATAAAAGCACGAAGTTTGGGGAACCTAGGGGACCGAAAAAAGGAAGCAATTTGGAAAATTGATTTTTGGTCGAATTTTCGGGATTTAATTTCCTTTCAAAGTCATTTTTCACCCATTTCTCTTGGAGATACGAGGTTTTCCTTGAAATTTGGCAAAAGTTGCATAAAAGCACGGGGTTTGGGGAACCTAGGGGACCGAAAAAAGGAAGCGATTTGGAAAATTGATTTTTGGTCGAATTTTCGGGATTTAATTTCCTTTCAAAGTCATTTTTCACCCATTTCTTTTGGAGATACGAGGTTTTCCTTGAAATTTGGCAAAAGTTGCATAAAAGCACGAGTTTGGGGAACCTAGGGGACCGAAAAAAGGAAGCAATTTGGAAAATTGATTTTTGGTCGAATTTTCGAGATTTAATTTCCTTTCAAAGTCATTTTTCACCCATTTCTTTTGGAGATACGAGGTTTTCCTTGAAATTTGGCAAAAGTTGCATAAAAGCACGAAGTTTGGGGAACCTAGGGGACCGAAAAAAGGAAGCAATTTGGAAAATTGATTTTTGGTCGAATTTTCGGGATTTAATTTCCTTTCAAAGTCATTTTTCACCCATTTCTCTTGGAGATACGAGGTTTTCCTTGAAATTTGGCAAAAGTTGCATAAAAGCACGGGGTTTGGGGAACCTAGGGGACCGAAAAAAGGAAGCGATTTGGAAAATTGATTTTTGGTCGAATTTTCGGGATTTAATTTCCTTTCAAAGTCATTTTTCACCCATTTCTTTTGGAGATACGAGGTTTTCCTTGAAATTTGGCAAAAGTTGCATAAAAGCACGAAGTTTGGGGAACCTAGGGGACCGAAAAAAGGAAGCAATTTGGAAAATTGATTTTTGGTCGAATTTTCGGGATTTAATTTCCTTTCAAAGTCATTTTTCACCCATTTCTTTTGGAGATACGAGGTTTTCCTTGAAATTTGGCAAAAGTTGCATAAAAGCACGAAGTTTGGGGAACCTAGGGGACCGAAAAAAGGAAGCAATTTGGAAAATTGATTTTTGGTCGAATTTTCGGGATTTAATTTCCTTTCAAAGTCATTTTTCACCCATTTCTCTTGGAGATACGAGGTTTTCCTTGAAATTTGGCAAAAGTTGCATAAAAGCACGGGGTTTGGGGAACCTAGGGGACCGAAAAAAGGAAGCGATTTGGAAAATTGATTTTTGGTCGAATTTTCGGGATTTAATTCCTTTCAAAGTCATTTTTCACCCATTTCTTTTGAGATACGAGGTTTTCCTTGAAATTTGGCAAAAGTTGCATAAAAGCACGAAGTTTGGGGAACCTAGGGGACCGAAAAAAGGAAGCAATTTGGAAAATTGATTTTTGGTCGAATTTTCGGGATTTAATTTCCTTTCAAAGTCATTTTTCACCCATTTCTTTTGGAGATACGAGGTTTTCCTTGAAATTTGGCAAAAGTTGCATAAAAGCACGAAGTTTGGGGAACCTAGGGGACCGAAAAAAGGAAGCAATTTGGAAAATTGATTTTTGGTCGAATTTTCGGGATTTAATTTCCTTTCAAAGTCATTTTTCACCCATTTCTCTTGGAGATACGAGGTTTTCCTTGAAATTTGGCAAAAGTTGCATAAAAGCACGGGGTTTGGGGAACCTAGGGGACCGAAAAAAGGAAGCGATTTGGAAAATTGATTTTTGGTCGAATTTTCGGGATTTAATTTCCTTTCAAAGTCATTTTTCACCCATTTCTTTTGGAGATACGAGGTTTTCCTTGAAATTTGGCAAAGTTGCATAAAAGCACGAAGTTTGGGGAACCTAGGGGACCGAAAAAAGGAAGCGATTTGGAAAATTGATTTTTGGTCGAATTTTCGGGATTTAATTTCCTTTCAAAGTCATTTTTCACCCATTTCTTTTGGAGATACGAGGTTTTCCTTGAAATTTGGCAAAAGTTGCATAAAAGCACGAAGTTTGGGGAACCTAGGGGACCGAAAAAAGGAAGCAATTTGGAAAATTGATTTTTGGTCGAATTTTCGGGATTTAATTTCCTTTCAAAGTCATTTTTCACCCATTTCTCTTGGAGATACGAGGTTTTCCTTGAAATTTGGCAAAAGTTGCATAAAAGCACGGGGTTTGGGGAACCTAGGGGACCGAAAAAAGGAAGCGATTTGGAAAATTGATTTTGGTCGAATTTTCGGGATTTAATTTCCTTTCAAAGTCATTTTTCACCCATTTCTTTTGGAGATACGAGGTTTTCCTTGAAATTTGGCAAAAGTTGCATAAAGCACGAAGTTTGGGAACCTAGGGGACCGAAAAAAAGGAAGCAATTTGGAAAATTGATTTTTGGTCGAATTTTCGGGATTTAATTTCCTTTCAAAGTCATTTTTCACCCATTTCTTTTGGAGATACGAGGTTTTCCTTGAAATTTGGCAAAAGTTGCATAAAAGCACGAAGTTTGGGGAACCTAGGGGACCGAAAAAAGGAAGCAATTTGGAAAATTGATTTTTGGTCGAATTTTCGGGATTTAATTTCCTTTCAAAGTCATTTTTCACCCATTTCTCTTGGAGATACGAGGTTTTCCTTGAAATTTGGCAAAAGTTGCATAAAGCACGGGGTTTGGGGAACCTAGGGGACCGAAAAAAGGAAGCGATTTGGAAAATTGATTTTTGGTCGAATTTTCGGGATTTAATTTCCTTTCAAAGTCATTTTTCACCCATTTCTTTTGGAGATACGAGGTTTTCCTTGAAATTTGGCAAAAGTTGCATAAAAGCACGAAGTTTGGGGAAACCTAGGGGACCGAAAAAAAGGAAGCGATTTGGAAAATTGATTTTTGGTCGAATTTCGGGATTTAATTTCCTTTCAAAGTCATTTTTCACCCATTTCTTTTGGAGATACGAGGTTTTCCTTGAAATTTGGCAAAAGTTGCATAAAAGCACGAAGTTTGGGGAACCTAGGGGACCGAAAAAAGGAAGCAATTTGGAAAATTGATTTTTGGTCGAATTTTCGGGATTTAATTTCCTTTCAAAGTCATTTTTCACCCATTTCTTTTGGAGATACGAGGTTTTCCTTGAAATTTGGCAAAAGTTGCATAAAAGCACGAGTTTGGGGAACCTAGGGGACCGAAAAAAAGGAAGCGAATTTGGAAAATTGATTTTTGGTCGAATTTTCGGGATTTAATTTCCTTTCAAAGTCATTTTTTCACCCATTTCTCTTGGAGATACGAGGTTTTCCTTGAAATTTGGCAAAAGTTGCATAAAAGCACGGAGTTTGGGGAACCTAGGGGACCGAAAAAAGGAAGCAATTTGGAAAATTGATTTTTGGTCGAATTTTCGGGATTTAATTTCCTTTCAAAGTCATTTTTCACCCATTTCTTTTGGAGATACGAGGTTTTCCTTGAAATTTGGCAAAAGTTGCATAAAAGCACGAAGTTTGGGGAACCTAGGGGACCGAAAAAGGAAGCGATTTGGAAAATTGATTTTTGGTCGAATTTTCGGGATTTAATTTCCTTTCAAAGTCATTTTTCACCCATTTCTCTTGGAGATACGAGGTTTTCCTTGAAATTTGGCAAAAGTTGCATAAAAGCACGGGGTTTGGGGAACCTAGGGGACCGAAAAAAGGAAGCGATTTGGAAAATTGATTTTTGGTCGAATTTTCGGGATTTAATTTCCTTTCAAAGTCATTTTTCACCCATTTCTTTTGGAGATACGAGGTTTTCCTTGAAATTTGGCAAAAGTTGCATAAAAGCACGAAGTTTGGGGAACCTAGGGGACCGAAAAAAAGGAAGCGATTTGGAAAATTGATTTTTGGTCGAATTTTCGGGATTTAATTTCCTTTCAAAGTCATTTTTCACCCATTTCTCTTGGAGATACGAGGTTTTCCTTGAAATTTGGCAAAAGTTGCATAAAGCACGGGGTTTGGGGAACCTAGGGGACCGAAAAAAGGAAGCGATTTGGAAAATTGATTTTTGGTCGAATTTTCGGGATTTAATTTCCTTTCAAAGTCATTTTTCACCCATTTCTTTGGAGATACGAGGTTTTCCTTGAAATTTGGCAAAAGTTGCATAAAAGCACGAAGTTTGGGGAACCTAGGGGACCGAAAAAAGGAAGCAATTTGGAAGATTGATTTTTGGTCGAATTTTCGGGATTTAATTTCCTTTCAAAGTCATTTTTCACCCATTTCTCTTGGAGATACGAGGTTTTCCTTGAAATTTGGCAAAAGTTGCATAAAAGCACGGGGTTTGGGGAACCTAGGGGACCGAAAAAAGAAGCGATTTGGAAAATTGATTTTTGGTCGAATTTTCGGGATTTAATTTCCTTTCAAAGTCATTTTTCACCCATTTCTTTTGGAGATACGAGGTTTTCCTTGAAATTTGGCAAAAGTTGCATAAAAGCACGAAGTTTGGGGAACCTAGGGGACCGAAAAAGGAAGCAATTTGGAAGATTGATTTTTGGTCGAATTTTCGGGATTAATTTCCTTTCAAAGTCATTTTTTCACCTCATTTCTCTTGGAGATACGAGGTTTTCCTTGAAATTTGGCAAAAAGTTGCATAAAAGCACGGGGTTTGGGGGATACCTAGGGGAGCCGAAAAAA